>QRFJ01002099.1:90914-134652 GCA_006176705.1 Cocos nucifera | reverse complement strand
CCAATTATTTTTTGTAGAGTTACAGGTAGAAATTTGGTTAAATTTGTTGGTATCTAAGGCACAATATAAGATATTCATTGCCTTGGCATTTAGTTGAATTGATTTTTTATCTTCATCACTATAATCCTTTTCAGGTTTGGGTGTATTAATGCCATCAACTACAATAGTGGGTGTGTGTAGCCCATTGATTATGACACTCCATATATCATAATCAAGAGCTTGAGTAAAGATTCTCATGCGAGTTTTTCAATATATGTAGTTTGTGCCATTAAAAAGTGGAGGTCTGTTAGTGGATTGCCCTTTAGCAAGTGAACCTCCCAATTATGTTGTCATGATCTTTATCTTCCAATGGTCAGATCAGTATGTTAGCTGAGAATCAAGCTCTGATACTACTTGTTGCCCAGCTAGACGACTCAAGAGAGAGGGGGGGGTAGTGAACTAGGTTATTAAAATTTTTAATTGACCTAATGAGTAGTGTGCAGTGGAAATAAAGAAGTGTGCTGAATAGTGAAGTTACTAAAGAGTAGAAAGTAAATCCAATAGAAGAGAAGAGATGCATATAGATAAACATAATAGATTTATAGTGATTCGGTGCACCTCCGGTACCTACATCCACTCCCAAGTGATTTCTTAGAATTTTTCACTATAATCATCTGATTATAGCATGTTTGTTTTCACTGGGCTCATAAACAAACCCAATTAGTTTTATCGTAGGTTAACCAATCAAAACCTTTACAAGCTTTTACCTTAGGCTCCCCCAAACTAAACTAAGTTTGGTACAATTGAAACCCTTCATGTTTTAGCCCCTACTGAAACTTTTACAATAAAGTTGTATAAGAAGAAAGTACAACAACAAAAACCCTATTTTTCGGTTGGATTATTGTTAATGAAGGTTTCTTTTGAGGAAACCTTGAATGCTATCAATATACCCTCTCTTTCCTCTTTGAATGCACTTTAGAAAACTCAAGAAGGAATTGAATAAGAGTAGGTGAACTATCTTGAAAGCAATTTTTGCTCAAAGTGCTTCTTTCTTTACTGATTTTCCTATTTTTAGTGCTTGAATAGTATTCTCTTTATATATATATATTTATTCTTAATCATTTCCAAAAAGATTTAGATGATTTGATATGGATTCTGGCCAATTATTACTATTGGAGATCGAAAATAACCATTGAAAAAAGGTTTTAGGCGAAGGTAGACTTTTGCAAAACTAGCCATTGTGCCTATCAGATTACGTTAAGCTGGCTCGATTCTTGCTTCAGGCTAGTTTGACCAGTATTTCTTTGCAAATCAACTTTCTGTCCAACTAAGAGGGCTGGCTCGATTTTGTGTTGGGTTGACTTGATTGGCGGTCTTGAAAAAATAGTGCTTCTATCGATTTGAGACAGCTAACTTGATGGGGCTTTGAACTGGTTCGAACGGCAAACTTGAAAAATCATGTTTCTGTTGACTTGAGACAGCCAGCTCGGTAGAGCTTCAAGTTGGCTTGAATAGTAGAACAGAACTTCAAAACTCATCTTCTGCCACTTTAAGATAGCTAGCTTAGATCCAAATCAAAATGGCTCGGCTATGTGCTAAGCCAATAAAAAAAAAGCATGCCATGCTAAGGCTAGCTCAAGTCAAGGATAGGTCAGCTTGAATTTTGAGAGATGAATATTCTTAAATAAAAACTCTTCACAAACTATTTTATTTGACTTAAAAGATCTTAAATTGACTATAGAGTCATTCAATGGCCTTTCTCCTTCTACAAAAATAATCTTTGATATTCTTGAAAAAGTTAGTATTAAAATTATGCTTCAATATTTTATAATCATCAAAATCATTCTTGGAGATAATAGTCATCCTAAGATAATGAAAATTTACCTTGGCTTGCCACTTAGTTCCATGTCAAGAACTAGAAAATCAACTGGAAAATAAAACTCATCAATCTTAACCAAGACATCCTCGAGCATTCCACATGATTTCTTAATTGATCTATCAGCTAACTACAGGGGTGATCGATGTGGATTTTAGTTCTCCGAATCCAAAAAGTTCAAACACTAAACTAGGTAAAAGATTCACACTTGCTCCTAAGTCCAAAAGAGCTTTTTCGATGTAGAAATCTCCTATCACATAGAAAATGATGGAGGCTCCTAGGTCGTTAAGCTTTGGAGGGGTTGCATGTTAGAAGACAGAACTAGCCTGTTTGGTAAGACGTACTTTCTTTGAGATCTATGATCTAGATTTACATTTTTGGGTGTACAAATTCTTCAAAAATTTGGCATATGCAGGGACCTATTTGATTACATCTAAAAAGGGGAGATTAATTTGAACTTGCTTAAATAATTCCAACATATCGTCGAGTCTTCCTCCCTTCTTATCTACAGGAATAGGAGCTTTTAAGGCATCTAAAAATGGGGCTTTAGGTCAGTAAAGTGATTCTGGTGTAGTTGGTTCATTTTCTATTTTTGGGTCCTCCTTGTCCTTGGGTGATTCGGATTTGGATAGAGGTTTATGGTTGGTCTCATTAGTTTTACTAGTGTGTTCAATGACCTTCCCACTTCTAGGAGTCATGATTGATTTGGCATGTTCTGAAAAGGTTTCTAGGGTATTAGAGCTCTCAACCATGAATTGCCCTCTTGGGTTGCTCTCAGGTTGGCTAGATAATTTTTCTCCTTCCCTCCTACTGAATGTGATTTCTCGTTGACCTATTTGGGTCTTTAGTTAAGCAATAGATTGCATGTGGGAGTTAAGGGTCTGGATGTTGACTTTTAATCATTCTAGCACTTTCAAAACTTTCTCTTCAAAACCTAAGTTGTGACCAGTAGTAGATGGTTGAGGAACATTTTGAAACTGGTGGTATGATCCATGCCTATATGTTGGATCCTGATATTAAGGTTGAGGTACAATAGGACCAACCACTGGTTGTGGTCTTCAGAAAAAATTTGGATGGTTTCTCCAGTCAGAATTATAAGTGTTTGAATATGGATCATTTCCTAATCTATAAGCTTGTTGGACTTGAGCTTGCTAAACCTGCTCATGCACAAACTCAGGAAATTGAGGTGCGGCTGAGCATTCACTAACAAAATGGTTCAGGCTTGTACACAATGCACAAACTTCTTGGACTGGGTTAGGTGGAATCAGGGATTCTCTAGTATTCAAAAGGTGGTCTAATTTTTGGGATAGTTCATCTATCTTACTGTAGATATCCATGATGTTTCCAATCTGATAAATTCTACTTCTTTTTTATTGAAGCATGGATTGTTATCTAAAGGTGGCAAACATGTGATGTAGGGAGTTCTCACTAAGTGTTTTAAAAAGCTGCCAGGCTTTGTCCTCATTCTTTAGCATGAATGTCCCACCATATGATGCATCGATCATTTATCGATGTTTCTTTGATAGACTAGAAATATTGAACAAGCTGCCATTTGGGGACAGCGTGGTGTAGACATTTATGAATGAGGTCTCTTAACCTTTCCCATGTTTCATGAAAATGTTCACCATCTAATTAAGAAAAACTAGTGATGTTTTTTCTAATTTGATTTATTTTTCTAATTGAAAAGTATTTCTTGAGAAATTTTCTCTAAAGATGGTCCCAAGTTGAAATGGTTATAGAATCTAGGATGTTTAGCCAATGCTTGGCTTTGTCCTTAAGTGAGAAAGAGAACAGTTTCAACCTAAGGGCATCATCGAAGAAGTTTTGGATTTTTACTGTGGAATAAATCTCAAAAAATTCATCCAAGTATTTGTACGGGTCCTTGTTACTAAGTCCATAGAATGATGGCAATATTTGAATAATGCTAGACTTAATCTCATACTGGGTAGCTTCTACTAGAGGTGCTTGAATGCACAGAGAATAGGTATATGATGATGGAGTGAAATATTTTCTCAATGGACATGGAGGGTTAGCCTCACCAGATGCAGTCATGTTCCTGTTAGGAATGGTGGTGCTCCCAAGCCTTGGGAGGCCATGGAAGGAGCCAGGGTGTTGGCTCTAGGAAGTCTAAAATAGGTATAGTCCTAGGGCTTAGACAGTAGTTATCTTAGGATGGAGGCGGCGTGTAGCCTTGTACGGACTTGAGGTTCAAGTGTGAGAATCTTAAGGAGATTGGTAGGTGCTTTAGAGATCTAAGATACAAGATGGAGCAAAAGACCAAAGACAGGAGAAGAATCAGCCAGCTTAATTTTTGATAGAGCCAGCTTGATGGTAGCATATAGAACAGGATGGATTTTTTGTTTGGTCTTAGATTAGGAGTAATCCAAGGGGGTCTTAAGGCCTGGTCTAATAAGGTCTTAAGAGGGCTAACTCATGTATGTATCAAGTTTAGATCCAGGTGATGAGAGCATGGGAGACATGAGTGTACATGGGCTCGGTAAGTGCTTTCATGTCTTGGGTTAGCCTAGGAGAGCTTTTCAGCTAGAGTTTGAATTTATTAGGGTTCATATGGTATAGCAAAAATTCTAGAATATATAAATTTAGGTATTATAATTTTTACAAGTGTGGAATCAATATAGAGCTTTTCTTCCTAACTCTCTTCTTTCTTCTCTCTAGTTCCAATGCCAAAATCCTAGGCTCCATCTTCTTCTATTTTTTTTCTTAGATCTTCTTCAGTTTACTAGATAAACACCTAGGTTCACACAAGAGATCAGATCTACTACTATGGCTCCGAGCAGCTATAGGCATAATAATTGATTTCAGAGCGGTGTCGATTGTATTCTAACAATTGATATTAGAGCTTGGTTGAGCGTGAAAGAAGAAGAAGATCATGTTTTAGTAGAGATCAGCAGCGAGTTTCAGATCTAAGATTTTCTCCAGACTTCATGAGGAAGGAAGAGATCTAAAGGGCTACTGTCCACCATCCTTAATCAAGGTAATTTTTAGATCTACCTATTTGCTATTTTTGATTTGGTTTGATCATGGAGAATAGCAGATTGAGACTAGGATTTGAGAAGTTTGATGGAAAGAAAAGTTTCACAATATGGAAGGTTATGGTGGAGGATTTGCTAGTTTAGATGGGGTTAGATTTGGTCTTAGAGGATAGAACAGAGAAGATGATAGATAAGGTGTGGATGTCCTTAGAGAAAAGAGAATGTGCCATGATTAGGGCTTGTTTGGCAGATGAGATGCTGTATGGTGTATTGGAGGAGAGGACACCCAAGGGTTTATGGTTAAGATAATGCCAGTTGTACATGGAGAAGAACATGTGCAACAAGTTGATGTAGAAGAAGCAACTGTACTACCTTCAGATGTAGGAGGGTAAGGATGTTGCGGAGCATATTCAGCGGTTCGATCGGATGAATATGGACTTGATCGATATAGGAGTGGATCTTGAAGAGGAGGATAAGAGTTTATTATTACTATATTCGCTATCCGAGAGCTTCGATCCATTGGTAATGATGTTGCTGTATGGTAAGGAGACACTAGTATACAAGGAGATCGTATCAATGCTAAGGTCCAACAAGTAGCAGGAATGGATGATAAAGAGGAAGATCTTCCAGGAGGGTCTCATAGTTTCAAAGTGACCAAGAAAAGGAAAGAAGAAAGACGAGCAAAGGGGCAGCAAGAGATCCAAGAAATACTTCAAGTATGGTGAAGTAGGGCACTTTAAGTGGGAGTGTCTGCTTTGAAAGAAGTGCAAGAGAGAAGAAAAGAGGAACAAGAATTTCATTATTTTAGTTGTTGAAAGTGAAGAGTCAGATGAGCTCTTGGTAGTTTTGGAGGAGTCCATGGGATGCGGTGTATTCGAGATGGTTTCAGAGAGGTCCATGAAGTGTGGAGGGTTTGAAGGGATAGCGATGGTGTCTGAGATGCAGTGGCAAGCCCAGTAGTGTAGCATTAGATGGTTGGCCTCGGGGGACTCGATTATAGAGTCAACTTCTGCAACATTAGGAGGACTTCGATTTCAGATGGAGCATCAGGTAGAGATGGCTTCACTAGTAGAGTGAGATGTGACATGAGTTCAGAGCAGAAGAGTGTAGAAGGATCAATATCCTAGCACCAACATCGGAGATGCACGTTCTAGGTAGAGTAGCATGTGCAGGAGGATAGGTGTAGTTTTAAGGTGACTGTGTCAAGGTGTGCAGCAAGTGTCGGTATAGGATTATTGTAGATTCTTTAGAAAAGTTCAGGACAAGTGATGTGGCTGCCAAGCAAAAGGATGTCTATAACTCCAAGGATGGTGCAAAGGTGCAAGCTTAGGTCTTCAGCGATAGAAGTGGTCATCTCAAAGGCCTCAAAGGAAGCTCAGTAGTTGAAAAAAGATGATGGTGGTAAGGTGTGCACAAGTAGCTATTAGGATATGCATCGACAGTGAGATCATATAGGAGGACCACTATAAGAAATTAGACTATTAACGATCGCTAAATGCCATTGCTAATAGTTCGTCCGCCGTCGCTAATACTTATGTTGTCACTAATACCATTGTAAAAGCCAATCTGAAAAATTTTTATCACTAATTAGGATCATTAGCAATTACAGAAGATGCCATCACTAATAAAAGAATTAGCGATGGCTTTAGAGAGAAACAAAACCATCTCTAATTAATTTTTTAAAATAATTTAAAAGAATTTTAAAAAATATTAGCAATGGTGTTTTAGTTGCAAATGCCATCGCTAATCATTATTAGAGACAAATTATTCTATCTCTAATGTCATCTCTAATTTTATTTTATGTTTAAATTAAATAAAAATATTAATTTAAGAAATATTAGCAATGATAATTACCATCGCTAATACCAATGGTAATACTTGATTTAATTTTTTTTAAAAAATTATAATAATATTTTTTAAAATCTATCTTAATTAATTATAATGAATTATGGCTCCTACTACCTATTATAATTAAAATCCAAAGATAATATGATAATCAAAAATTAAAAACTAATTATATTATATTAAAAATAAAAATTATATAATTTTTTTATAAGTAATATATAAAAATACAATACATCAAAAAAAATTAAGTTTGATCCTTATCATTGTCAACCTCCTCCTCCTCCTGCTCCTCTACAGTAGCTAGTGGATGAGAGCTGGATGTCCTAATATTCTATAAAGAAAAAATAAAATAATATTAGTAATCGATATGGAGGCATATCTTTTAATATGGAGGTGTATCTTTCAATACACTCTTTCGACTCTCAAATAAATTATTCTACACATTCCATTCGATAAAACAGAGTTATAGACATCTTCGGCCTATCGATTGAACAGTTAGACTGAATTTTTAGCCCCTAGATTTTCTTTCTAGACTCAAACCTAAATATATAAAGCTTCTAAAAATAAAAACTTAAAATAATTAAAATAATTTAATAATATATATACCTAATGTGATGGATGGAATGATGAGTCCAGTTGGTCATGTAGCTACGGATCTTGGAGAAGCTCTACGACCATGTCGCGGATGGCATTCAGGAGACTCTGAGGTCGCTGACTCAAAAGCCTCTGCATGATCTCCTCTATATGCACATCACTCTAGGTTTGGGACATCGAGACCTATGAGGACGTTGAAGGGTATCGAGACGATAGAGGGTCAAAGCTATGGCCGAATCTTATGACCCAGCTCCTACTCGCTCCCCCCCCAATGGTGCCGAGCCATTTCTCAAGATCAAGGGGGGCTGAGAAGATGGGTCATCACCGTACCTCTTAGCAATATACTCCACATGATGTGTCTGCACAATTAAGAAATATATTAGTTGTAATATAAAATTAGATCCTATAACAACTTAATTAGTAAATAGAGTTTGAAGTTCTTATCGTGATCCATTCAATGTAGAATCTAAATAATCACTAGTCCTCCTAGACTAGTGTATGGCCCGCCATAACTACAGCTGATCTAGTGGATGACCCAGCTATCATGCCTATGATAAGTAAATAATAAAATTAAATTAATTAAAATATGTATATAAAAGTTTTTATAATTCTAGTGAAGAGCTTTGATATTGATATTTTATCAGTCTATTAGCCACAACATGTGTACCGACCGATCCACCCATATGTCTAATCGAATCCTACTGGATGGTCCAATTCTACCGGGCCCTCTGCTGCTTACTAGAGTACTCCTCACTGCTCTACTGATTGCAGAGGGCCTGCCATATGTCCGCCCACATCCATTGATCCATGAAGAATCTCTAGTCCGATGGTGATTGAAAATCTGAGTGCTGGATGGTGGACTGCCTGAGGCTATAGAGGCCACCTCGAAGCCTCCATGTGGCCACCTCCTCGAAGATCTGATGGCCAGTCTCCTCATCTTGGGAAGTTTTGAATCGATAGTAGTCTTATAAGATAGAAGCAAACACATATTTATATGTAATTAAAATACCAACGTATCAAAAATTTATAAATTAAACTAATTTTGACATACCAAAAATATACCCCAGGCTGCATCACGTGCTCTAGACAGCCAGCTGAAAAACTCGTTCATCGACCCCAACATCAAGCATTGGATGATGCCAGTAATCATATGAGATACTCCAAACTCTCTAAATGTGCTGCAAAATTAATTTTGAATAATAAATATAACTCTAGAATTTGTAAATTAGAAACATATTAATTAAAGTTGTAATACTTATGAGTGGCTCTGAACGTAGATGAGCTGTCTATCCTTCAGTCGAGTCAGAGGTGCCATGAGCCAGGCGGGTCCTCGACCACGACTCTGTGTCCATGAGCCAATTGCTACATATGACTGTGGGGTCACTGATGATCTCCTATCATCCAGTATGAGATGTGTGAAACCACGCAAGCTGGCCGCATGATCGCTCTCTCCTCGAAAGCTCTGTCCTTGACTGGAATGGCTCCAACCTCTAGAAGACATGATATATAATATCTAAAAATAAAAATAAAAATCAAAGCAAGCAGATGACCTCGAATTTGGTTCAAACAAAATATCTATGAAAACATAACATGACGATCAAAATTTAACTCAAGGATAATAAAGATTATTAGTGAGCATATGTAATATATCAGCAGTCTAATGTTTCTCATCCAACAATCTATGATAATATGTTGGTTTACTGATCCCTTGATTTAAGCATTGTTTGATTCTCATCTAGCAATACATAATAATCTCAATACATGAAAATGTGAAGAAGACTCAGATCTACCACTAAAACGTAAGTTATTGCATGTTTCTCTTCACCTTTAACCATAAGGTGGCTGTAAGCAGTTGTCTATGATATAATAGACCATCCAAGCTTGTCCTGCATTGCAAGTTCTTCTACACCAAACTATGGTGAGATGACTGCATGTGGTTGTCTACAATGTAATAGACCATCCAAGCTTGACCATACAATAATAAGAACAGAATGCATCACCTCCATTTAGGTGCATCTCACACAGGCAGTCATCATAGTCTCTATCTCTAAGCCCCCGATCGCCTCCTCGAGCTACAAATCAAAAATATAAATTTTACTAAAAAAATAATAACTGAAAAATAAAATTCATATGCTCGCATAGCCTAGTCATCTAGCAAGCTCCAAGTCCAAACTATAAGCATTGGTACCTGCATAGAAAGATGTGAAAGATAATATGCGTAGACTGAAAGCTCTACTTGTCCAATATATTTACTGAATTGCAAGAGCTTAACGTTGACAGACTCGAGCATATGATTAGTATATTTGGTAAATTTGATCTAGTTATTGGTGGAAGCCCATGTAATAACCTTTCAGATAGCAACCGTCATAGTCATAATGGACTATAGGGGTTGCTATAGTTATGGCCTTGCTTAGCCTCTAGGGAGTAGCATCCCTATAGAGGGTAAGCATGACTATAACCATAGCAACCCTATCCATCATGACTATGGCAGTTACTATCTGAAAGGTTATTACATGAGCTTCCACCAATAATCAGATCAAATCCACCAAATGTGCTAATCATATGCTTGAGCTTATCACCGTTAAGCTCTTGCACATCAGCAAGGTCTTGAACAAATAGAGCCTCTAAAGTCCTAGCAATTATCTCCCATGAATCAATCCCCATACAAGTATCAATGCTTGTAATTCAGCAAAAATCCATATCTCAAGCCTATATTTGCAATGCAGCCAGAACATTCCCTCAGTTTGAGTGCTTTGCATGTCGAGATTGAAGCACGCAGGACATGTCTCGAGCCTATATTTGTAATGCAACTCGTGTTAGATATGTATACCCCAGAAGCCAGAATTGGCTAACACTTATAATACACATCTAAGGGCAAAATTATAATTTTGACTATAAATAATAAAATAGATTATTTTCTATCATAGTGTGTATTTGAAGGTATCTGTGATACATTCCTTGAGTTAATGGTAATGATAGTTCATATTTTCAAGAGTTGAAAATTTAAGACATGAATTTTTATTATTAACTCATGAAATACTCCCGACCTTAGGATCATTATGAGGATGGTGATTGATGCGAAAGGTTGGTGTACGATCACTTCTTTAGGATAGATTAGTCTTGAGTCTACGATGTAGAGACACCAGAGCGAGAGTACAGGTACTCGTTAGAGAATAAGGGCACTAAGCATGACCACCTCGAGCAGTCATCAGGAAGTCTACCTACTGATCAATGACTGGCTCGAAGCTACAGTGGTGTGTCTGGTTCTTTGACCTGAGGTGCCCGAAACTTATCGCTTAAAGTAGCTCGGAGGAACAACTCTCCCATGGTCTTGGAATTCAGAAAACTTAAGAATGTACTATTAATAACTTTTCTTTAATAAAATTTTTCTATTTTAACATCACTACTTAGCACAAAAATCATATAATGACTAATAACTCTCTGAAGCAATCTAAAGTAGCCTGTTAGGAACAGGAGGAGAACTTCATCCTAACATGAGCAAAGTCGAAGGCCTCGTTAAATTAAGATGAGATGAGGAGAGAGGCCCTACCAATGGCCCTAACATGCCCTTACAGCCCGTTAGAAATATGAGGAGAACCTCATTCTAATGTGAGCAAAGTCGAAGGCCTCGTTAAATTAAGACGGCATGAGGGGATAGGCCCTATCAACAGTCCTAATGTGCCCCTACATCCCATTAGGAACAAGAGAAGAACTTTATCCTAATATGAGTAAAGTTGAAGGCCTCATTAAATTAAGACAGAATAAGAGGAGAGGCCCTATCAATGGCCCTAATATGCCTCTACAGCTCGTTAGGAACAAGAGGAGAACCTCATCCTAATGTGAGCAAAGTCGAAGACCACGTTAAATTAAGACGGAATGAGGGGAGAGGCCCTATCAATGGTCCTAATATGCCACTACAGTCCGTTAGAAATAGGAGAAGAACCTTATCCTAATGTGAGCAAAGTCGAAGGCCTCGTTAAACTAAGAAGAGTTGGGGAAAAGGCCCTACTGACGACCCTGATGCGCCCCCATAAGCCATGTTAGGAATAGAAAGAAAGCCTCGTCCTAACATGAGCAAAAGTTAGAACCTTATTAACCAAAGATGAGGGGAAGAAAGAAGCTCGACGGAGAATTCTTACACGTATTTTTCTGTGACAACCTGACTACATCAAATACGAAAGATAGAACTTATCCTGATTTGCAGAAGAGGTCCTAGTTTGACGTCCACAACAAGCATTTCATGAGAAGGCAACATAGAGAAAAACGAGGTAAAGAAGGTAAGAACACAAATAAGCCCCGAATTCATGCGAAATGAAAATAACGAGAAATGTATTATTTCATTACAAAAATAAGTTCATTATAGGCAAAATATAGGTCGACAAGGTCGATTACACTAAAAAAAAGAAAAAAAAAGGAGAAAAGAACCAATGCTCTAAGGCAAATCGGACTCCTCGAACTTCGGACTGCCAACCCCGACCATCACCAAAGCCTACTTTAGCCTAAGGATCTCCTCCTCAAGCTCCTTCTTCTTGTAAAGACCCTCTACATACATTCTGTTGACGAGCTGAAACTTACCCTCAAGCTCTCATCGCTGTCTCCTCAAAACTTTAGACTCAGCCTCCGCATCCTCGATAGTCCAATGTTCTCAGGTGAGTTGAAGCTTCAGTCGTTGAACCTCGGCCTTCTCCATCTCAATCGTCTCTAAAAACTCATCGACGGTCCTCTTCAAGGAGGCAATCTCCTCCAACTCAACACTTGCACTGGCTCCCCAACTATTGTGCAGTCGCTTCCAAAGATGAGCTGCCTCATCTCTGGCAGCCTTGAGCTTGCCTTCAAGCTTAGACATCTTTTTCGTCCAGATCACTCGATAGTTATTATGCTAATCCTCAGTATCTTGCAGCTGCTTCCAAAGTTGGAAGAACTTTTTTGACTAGTCCCAGTCATACCAAACCTTATCGGTGGACCATGGCGAGCTCCCTTCTAAGAGACAGATTTTTTTCCCAACATTCTTTAGGTCAACTTCAAGAGAGCTGATCTTTGCCGTCAATGCCCAGAACTTATCGCTGGCATTTTTCTTGAGTTTGGCAATCTCCTTCTCAAAGCTGCCTTTTTAGATATTGAAGCTCACCACATCCATGTGCAAGCCACGGAGGTGAGTGACCTCTTTGGTCGCCTTAGAAACATTCTTTCATAAGGCTCGAAGGTCATCCTCCATCTTCTTCAACTTCTTCTTCAGAAGATGAACTTCCTTCCTCAGGCTCTTTATCAAAGGCTTTATCGGAATCCCCTGAGGCAATGGATCAGCATTGGTGGGAGACTGCATTCAAGGTATGAAAAGTACTCAAAGGTATAGAAAAAATTTATTTTTATTTAATCAAAACTTTTGAGTATAAGGCAAGAAGGGGAGAAAAAGAAAAATGTACAACTGCTCGAGGATTTCAATCTTGAGAGCAGTGATGGAGGATGGAGCTGGATCGCTTTTGACCACCTCGGGTTTTCGAACTGGTTTGGGTGTCTTTGTGGCAAGTTCAGATGGGCCAGAAGTGAGCTCATCGAAGGAAGGATCGACTGTGGCATTGGATGGTTCTGCATCTATGTCATCTTCCTCCTCCTCCATAAAGTTAAGGTCGAGCTCGGGGATCCTCCTGGCCACCCTGCCTTCATAGAGCTCGAAACCCATGATAAATGCCTCCTTGCCAAACTCGACGTTCAAGTTTCTCATCTCAGAAGAAGTCTTGAACTCTTCCATGGCCTGGGTCATCACCTCCGAGATCGACTTTGCCATTTGGATCTCTAGTTCGGCGACCCTATTGTCGGCTTCCTTCCTCCTTTCCTCCTCCAAGGCCAGTGCGGCCTTTAGTTCGACCGAGATAAACTCCTCTTTGCGAAGCACGCCTTGGAGACTTCCGATGTCCACCGCCTTCTCCTTAGCAAGGTGCTCAACCTCGTCGACCATCTCTTGAAGATGGTGGATCTTGACTCAAAGATCCTCCTGAGCCTTCATGCCTCCGCCTCCTGACGATATGCCTTCTTAATGTAGATGAGCATCTGATTATCTGATTGCAACAAATGATTGGTGTTAAAAAAAAAGAAGAAAAAAAAGCAGAAGAGAAGAGAAAGAGTCGAGCAATGGAGCAATCACCTTGAGGATGGTTCTAAGAGAACCCTTGATGAGCTGCCATATATCCAGGTCGGCCATCTGGTCTACCACCTCAGGCATGACAAACCTATTGATAAAATTTTGGATGATCTCTGGATTATCGAAGGGATCCTCCCCTCATTCGTCGCCATCACCATCTGGTCCACCTAGGCGAGCCTTGTGGGACGTCTTGGCAATTGCTTTCTTCTTTTTTCTTCCTTCCCCTATCTCTTCCTTAGCAAGGAGCTCCGAAGCTTGATCCCCACTGGAGGGATTTGAGGGCATGGAAGTCACGGAGCCCGTGCCAATGATGCCCACCTCAACAGTTAGGGCAATCTCGGTGCCAATGATGACCTCGGACACAGTGGTAGTGGAGGCGGGGACTTCGAAGCTGGAAGCACCGACCTTCATCCTCTTTGAGCCATCACTTGGCACCTTCCTTTTTCTCTTCTTGGTGTAGAGCCCTTTGGTAAGCATCTTGATAGCTTGTGTGTCCATTTCTATAATAGAAAAAGAAGCACGGTCAGTAGCAATACACGTACGCAAAATCATGTGGATTCAAAAATCAAAAGATGTACCAATAGGATCGTGGAGACTCAGACCCAGGTTGAACAAGGTCTATTCTTTTAGAAGGTCGGAAAGAAGAGGAGCTCAGTACGCCTTAAGTTTATCGGAGGAATCAAGGTTGGCTCCGTTTAAGCTTGGAGCTCGGCGAACTGACTCTCTAATATAACCCCATGGAGGAAGACCTAATGGCAGGTTCGGGCAATGTATAAAAAAGAACTTTTTCTTTCAGTTGTAAATGGAAAAAGGGGCACCTTTCAATAACCCCTTCTTGCCGACCTAGGAGGAAAGTACCACCAATCCTTCATGGAAGGATGGCGCTTGAAGGTATAGAAATTTCTAAAAAGTGAAATGGTCGGCTAGACTTTGACCAATCGATAGAGGAAGAGGAAACCTATGATGAACTGAAAGAAGTTCGATACGATAGATGCAAAGAAGATGTTTAAAAATTGAAAGAGGGCAACTACAAAAGGGGGCAGTGGGAGCCTAAGCCCAGCATGCAAAGTTTCTAAGTACAAACAAAACTGGTCAGTCAAAGGGGAGCTGACTCGATCGTTAGAGCTAGGGAGTTCAAGGTCATATTTCGGAGGGATTCCATATTGGATTCAGATCAGAGAAAGATCGTCTGGGGTAAGAATAGACGGGATGGTGTTTGGAGCAAAATATGAGCAAGACATGTTTCTGGGTTCTACCTCAGCCAAGGGTGCAGGGTCAAAGAAGGTCGGTTCGGACGAGCCCCATGAACCAATGGAGTGGGAGGTTTTAGAAGATATTCGGATCAAGATTAAATCCTAAGAAAACCCCCAAAAAATAAGAAAAAAATGCAGGGCAAAGGTCGCCACCAAAAAATTAGGGAAGCAAAAAGCCAAAAGTGAAAAACATGAATAACCTAAGAGAAGGGTTAGAAAATTGACCTAAGCAGTCTGGGAAGAATGAAAGGATGATGGATGCAATGAGAACCAATTGAAAGGATGTCCGAAGCCCAGGAAGGTGAGGGAGAAGGTTAAAACCCTCGGAAAGAAGATAGGTGGGAGCTGAAGGAAGGAGAAGACTCAAGTAGGAATGACTTTCAGGCGAAGGGCGAAGATCTTAAATAGCCAGAAGTAACCCGAGGAAATGGATCGACTTCAGCCAGTCAGCGTGCACCATGTGTCCCACTCATCATGACAGAAAGGCGACCACAGGTGGAGTCTTTATGTCATCATACCTAGGGCAGAGTTTCAGCGGAAGAAATGAAGGGCCATCTTTTCGAACTCATTTCAAATTTGAGAAATTTTGGTGCCAATGCAGTAAATGCCAAAATGTCTCATCCCGATAAGGCGAAAACCCGAGAATGAACTTCAGCAGTCATCTTTTTACTTTCTTCCTTCGAATTTTGAATTTAAAAGTGGAGGGACTATTGTTCGAGGTAAACCTCGCTCCCGTCAAAGTTTGGTTTGGTACTCGATCAGGTGTAACTTATGATCGTAGGAGAGCTTCAATCGTAAATTCTTTCCGAACTCCTTTCGAACTTCTTCAGTAGCCAAACTCCTTCCAAACTCCTCCAGCAGTCGAACTCCTTTCGAACTCCTCCAACCATCAAACTTCTTCCAGACTCCTCCTAGCCAAACTTTCAACAGTCGCCCAGGAAGGTCTTCGCATGAATCTAACTCTACATGGCATGAATCAACTCACCCACAGACTGCTTAAAAGGAGTCTGAGCTCCCTTGGTATTGATATAACTCAAAGATTCATCGCCAACTAACGTCTACTACTCTGAACTTTGACTATTAAATCTCAACGGACTGGTACATCATGATAATAGACACCACCCTCCATAACAAACTCGACATGGCCTCGAGTGGCCCACTACCGGATGATTATGGCTATCACCATTAGTTTGTTACAGGCTTCGTCTATAAAAGGGACCCTCCATATATGTTTTCTCTAGGTTCTCTTTCTTTTTTGATACTCTGTAGCTTTCTCTACTGAGCTCTTCATTCCTATTGGTCGAAAGAGCTGACTTAATCGTCGGAGGATCTTGTCGGAGCTACCCCCCCAGGCTCTGGATAGACTTATTTTGTAGGTCTTCAGCGGCAATCTCATCTTCTCTAACTTCAGCACTCCTTCGACGATGACCAGATTTCTCACCAACACTCACAATAGAAGAATGCTACCATATAGGACTGAGGCACGCACTAGCTGGTACATAGGAATTGAGGTGCGATGAGGTACAAACGAGCAGAGACTAATGCTTGGGGATGTGGCCATGAATTGGAGCTTGGGAAGGCCAGGAGCTTGTGCTCGAGGGCTCGATGAGGCGGAAGGTGGTGGGGGTTCAGGGAGGTAGGCTGGGTATAATTGGGGGGCGACGACCGAGGGAGAGAGGGGGTGTGGGTGAATCGAGGGATCGAGGATTTCGAAAAGGAGGTAGGAGGCATCCAGAGAAGAGAAGGGGTGGCAGGTGAACCGAAAGGTTGAGGGTTCAAGGAGGTAGGAGGTGGCTGGAGGTTTGGGGAAGGAGGCAGAAAGCGGCCTGGGGGAGATGGTCCAGGGTTCAAGAAGGTGAGCTGGGTGCAGCTAAGGGGAGACGATCAGGGGAACCTGCTGGTTGGGGGAGAGAGGGGGTGGTAGGGAAACCAAAGGACCGGGGGTTTGGGGAGGTAGGAGGCGGTTAGGGACTTGGAGAGGTACGTTGGGTGCAACCAGGGGATCAAGATGGCTGGGGTATTGGGGAGCTGAGAGATGGTTGGGGGCTTGGGAAGGCGGAATGGGTGCAGCTGGAAGGGAGACGGTTGGGGGAGGCCACCGGTTAGGGGAGAGAGGGGGTGGTGGGGGGACCGAAGAAATTGGGGTTTGGGGAGATAGGAGGTAGCAGGGAGCTCAAGGAGGTGGGCTGGATGCAGTTGGGGGGATCGAGACAATCGATGGCTTGGGGAGTCAGGAGGTGGCTTGGGGCTCGGGAAGGAGTGTCATGTGCAGTTGGGAGGAGGCCACCCATCGGGGGAGAGAGGGGGTGGGGGCAATGGATAGGGGGTTCGAGGAGACAAGAGGCAGTCGAAGAATTGAGGAGGTGGCTGGGTATAGCTGGAGATTGAGATGATCGGGGGCTCGAGAAGATGGATCGGGTGTAGCCGAGGGAAGGCCATTGGCTAGGGGAGAGAGGTGGTGGTGGAGGAACTGAAGGATCAGAGGTTCGGAGAGGCAGGAGGTGGCTCGAAAAGGTGGGTTGGGGGCTCGAAAAGGTGGACCAGGTGCAGCTGGGGTGACGTCGTCGGTTGGGGTACAGAGGGGGTGGCGGGAGGACCGAAGGGTGGGGGGAGAGAGCAGTGGCAGTGGGAGATAAAAATGTTGGAGGATGGGGCCAGGGGTGGTAGAAAAATGAGGACCCAGTGGATGGTGGGATGGGGGAAAACAAGGAGCCAGTGGATGGGGTGGGGCTGAAAATGAGGATGCACGACGAGGAGGGTGAAAATAAGATGGAAAGATTATTAGCGATGATAGATTCTATCGCTAATAATCATTTTCCATCGCTAATATGCAAAAAATTATTAGTGATGAAAGTTACCGTCGATAACATTATTTTTATTGCTAATAATTATATATTTAAAATAATATTTTTAAATTATTAGCGATGGCATCCTTGTTATTTTTAAAGCATCACTAATATAAATTTTTTTTCTTAATTATTTTAGATGGTTTTAAATTAATATTTAATTTTATTAAATTTTTTAACTTAATTAATTTATTAATCATGTCCTAATTGATTTAAATTAGATTTAATAATTAGACTTGACTTAATTTGAGGCTAATTGGATTTTAATGTTCTAATTAAAACTTTGATTCAAAGTCTAATTAAATTAGGTTTGACACGATTTTGAATTAAATTTGAATCGAACCAAAATTAAAAATTATTTTCTTATAATTAAATTAAATCATATTAAATTTAATTAGATTTGACTTAATTTGAATGTAATTAGGTTTTACAATCTAATAGGACATGGATTCAAAGTTCAATTGAATTAGATTAGATAGGATTTTGAATTGGATTCAAATCGAGTTTTAATTACATTTAGATCGAACATAAATTCAAAACCATTTTCTCCTAATTAATTATACTTAGATTTAATTTGATTAGGCTTAACTTAATAACAAAGTAATTGGGTTTTATTTGTAACCTCCCAAACTAACAAAATATGGAATTAAAATATTTATGTTCATGCATGTGTGGCATAATAGTTTATTTATGGTATAGTTGAGCTATTTGAGCATAAATTGAGACTATCTATCATTTCGAGTTCTAAAAATTTTTTGAATCTGGAACCTAGCACCTATAAGGAGGGCTAAATGAAATATGTATTTTCTTAAAATAAAACATCTCGATAATTGATCCTTAGGTGTTGGTGAGTTATAAAATAATTTTTAACGAATTGAGGAGATCCTTTAACCTATTCATTCACAAGCAAGAGAGTTATAAAAGTTACAAGTTTAGATAATTTGAACTAGAATCCATATTTTGGAATCCTATTCTTATGGATTTTGATTTTTTTGATATTTTTATTGAATCCAAATATGGGGTGTTCCTTATTTACATTAATTTTTAAAATTAATGGAGAGTAAAATAAATTAGGATATTAACTTTTGAAGAGCACGAGTAACCAAGCTAACCCGAAGTGAAATCGAGCTAGCCCGAGTCTTAGGCTACAATGACGGGTATTCTATTTTTCTAAGAGAGCTAGCTCGATTTGAGTTCGAGCTGACTAAGCTGATAATCGAGCTGATCCGATTTGAGGTCGAGCTAGCTCGGTCAATGAGAATAGAAAAGTGGTGCTGATCGTGGGATTTTGAAAGAGGTTTTTAAATAGATTCTTTTGGAAATAACTTAATAGCTGGCTTCCTTGAGTTGTGCCACGTAATTAGAAGAGAGAGGGAGAGGTGTGTTGGCTTCTTGATGGGGTGACACCTAGCAATTCTATTATTTCTCCTAGAATAAAGGCCACCAGTTCTTCTTTAGGTTGTCATGAGTTATATAGCTATTCAGAAAGAAAAGAGAAGAGAAGAGAGCTAAGGAAGGTCATGTGTCAATCAAAAATCAAGGAAAATTTAGTAGGAAAGAGGAATGATTTTATTGTAAACTATTTGGAAGGAGGAACAGTTGCTATTTTTAAAAGAAGGAAGGAGCTAGTTTTGTAGCCGCAGTATTTAACAATTTGAGAAAAAGAAAAAAAAGAATTGAACAGGTGCTTGAGTAAGCCATTCAGTTAGTAGCCTATTGGGGGTGAGTAGATTTCTATCTATCCATGGTGTTTTCATTGTACTTTCTAAGTAAAAATATTATTTGAAAAGCAAGATATTCTGTTGATACTCTGCTGCTTATTCTGATTTCGTATATATGATTTGAGAACCATCAAAAAAAAGAATAATTTCTGAATGGCTTTTGTGTATTTCATAAGCAAGTATATGTACACATAGTTTTAGTGATTTTAAACATGCTTCTCAGTGAGCTCTTATATGGCTTTGATAATTGTAAATAAGTTATACAGTAATATCTTAGATGATTTCATCTCTTGCATGGTGAATTTTGTTTATGTGTTGTGGGGCTTAATGATGTGGTAATCATGGGCAGGCTGCTCTTAGGAATGGTGTACCTAGAGAGTGTGTCGTCCCAATGATATTAAGGATAGGCCACTCATGAGAATGGTATAAATCTGTGAGAGTATGTTATCCTGATGGTGATGGTAATTTAGACAGGCCGCTTATAGGGATGCCTTGAGAGTGTGTTGTCCTATGGGTGAAAAGGCAGGCTGCTCATAAGGAACTTATAAGAGTATGTCGTCTGAATAAAATCTATGTTGTCTTGATAGTACTTCGACAGGCTGCTTATGGGGATGCCTTAAGAGTGTGTTGTCCTTGAAAAAAGATAGGCTGCTCATAAGGAATCCTATAGAAGTGTGTTGTCGAAGTAAAGAAAAGCCGGTTATTCACTTAAACGGTTCACACGTGGTTGTGTATTGATAAGTATAATAAATTCATCAATAAAAGTATTAATTTATCAATTAATTAATATTAATTTTTAAGAATTAATAATCAATTTATATATAATTTTTGAGAAATTAATATTTTTATTAATTAAAAAATTAATTAAAAAATAATAAAAATTAATAAAAATTAAAAAATAAAATTTTATTATCAATAGAAAGAGCTCATTTTTTTGATCACAAAGAAATAAATTTTAAGTAAAACGGAGCTAAAATGGAAAAGATATGAATTTTGAAAGATATAAAATAAATAAAAATTAAATAAAAAAAAGAAAACGGCTCAGCCGGCTCCGTAAGCCGAGCCACCAAGCCAAGCCAAGCCATCAAGCCGACTCAGCCATTGAAGCCATCAGCCGGTCCACGATCCAGGCGTGGACCGCCAGCTCAGCAAAATTCGGCGAATCAGAGCCTGCCACATGGTGGACCTAGATCTTAAAAGGGTCTACAGAAATTTATCGCGGCTCACAGGGCAATCTGGTCATTTCACTCGATGACAGAAGCACTGATTGGCTGCGGTATGCAGTGTGGCCGGTCCATCCGGTCCATGGGAATAGTAATTGCGCGATCGGACGGCTGTGGTTGATTGCGGTCATGATCGGACGGTGGTGGTGATTTCTAGGCTTGATTCAAATTCTATTAAGCGATCTGGCGCAATCCAACGGCTAGAAAACCAAGTGATGAATATCTGACGGTCCAGAATGCTGTCGACGGTGATCAAGACTCCCGAAGAGCGATTTGCGGCCAGATTTCCTCGATCAAGCGCGATCCAACGGCCAGAATTTAATCCAACCCGATCTGAGCTGATCTGCATCCGATTTTGATGATTTTTGGACCGTTGGATTCCTATTGAACGGTTGGATTTTATCAAATTTACCAGAGTCATATCAGAGTTGTTTTAATTTGAATTTTATTCAAATTTTGATGATTACAAAATTTATTAGTCCCATATTGCCTTTAGAAAAAATATCCAGCCCTCCTAGCTCTATAAAAAGAACCCCAGGCCATCAAAAATTGATATCTCCGATCAAGATGAAGCTTTGGTATAGGGCGAAGCCAGGCTATGGATTAAAGGCTGCTTCGAAGCAACGGATGCCGAGAAGAAGAGCTGAGCTTCTACACCATCTTTCTGCCAATGCCGATCCAAGATCAGAGATCAGGCTATTTTATTTTTTTAAATTTTATGTATTTAAATTTTGAAATTTTAATTAATAAAAATTTTATTTTTGCACTTTAATTTCTTGCTTTTTATTTTTATTGCAATTTAATTTCTGCACTTTAAATTATTACCTTGCAAGTAGATGCTAAGATCTAACTAGTAGATCTTAGTACCTAGTTTAAATTCCTACACCTTTTAATTTTCGCTTTTTTTTATTTTCCGACTTCACTTTTGATCCCAAAACTCTTCTCTTTTCTTTTTCTTTTATAAAATCAAAGATTTCAAATCTAAAAACACTACCTTCCCTGTGGATTCGACCCGACTCACTGCTATCTACTGATTTTTAATTATTTTAAGAAGTCGGATTAAACTGATAAACACGGTGTCTTAACGACAACATCGCATTCCTATCATGTATTACTATCATATGGTTAAAGATAAATGATTTAGTTTGTGTTTCAAAAGTATCTTCTATGTGAAAGCTATTTGTATGGAATTGTAAATATTTGAAAGCTTATTAATAACATATTGCAAGCAACTATTTATGTTTTAGAAAAGGCTTTTATATGATTTATTGGTGTTGATACGCAATTATTTAGAAGCTTATTAGTAGCATGATATACATGATATTATAAGTGTTATGGCTATCTAGTTTTCTCCATTGTTAAATAAAATTATACTCATTGAGACTTTCCAAGTCTCATCCCTTGCTCTTTCTAGTTGCAGTTTTTGGAGTAGCTGGGTTGGGAGGTATGTTTCAGCATGTGCATCAGCACCTCTAGCTGAGAAAGTTGTTGGGAGATGTTGGTTTGTAAACTTATAATGTATTGAGAGATGTATTATATAGCTGAGATAGTTAGATCAGAAAGTGATGAGCTTGTTGTATTCTGAGTGATTGTATAAAATATATATAGTATGGTTTTGTGAATGGAACCTTGAATTTGATTATGTAAAATTATTGAATTAAATTAAGATATTTGCTTTAGTAGATTAAGAAGTTAAATTAAATTATATATGTTGATTAAGAAATTGATTAAGGTAATTGTTTGAAAAGTAGGTTTAAGTAATATTATGATTTAGCTTAGTTTAGAATTTTCTCTTAGCTCTTATTTATGGGTAAAGTATAGCTCTTTACTCATAGATAAGGGTCAGGTGTAGCACTGTTGTCCAGATTTAGGGGTGGGGTGTTACATTTATGGTATCAGAGCAAAGTTTTGTAATTAATGGAGTGATCAATAAAGATGAGCCAAGGTTATGAGCAAAGGTTTATGGTTTATAGGGATAAGCAAGGTTTAATTGATGATATGATCAAGTTCAATTGGTAATATGAGTAAAGTCTTATAATTAGTAGAAGTGAATAAAGGTTTATAATCAATGGCATAAGAAATGAATTGGGATCAATAGAGATCAGTAAGGGTTTAAGAATAGTACGAATGGACCTAAGTGAGAGCCAAGGTTTATGATTCATAGTGATGAGCTAAGATTAATGAATCAAGATTTCTTGAAAATTTGTTTTAGTAGTATTTATTTTAAGTTTATGCTTTAATTTGGGGTGTTTCTTTTGAGATTTATTTATCAGAAGAATTATTGTAAAGAGGAACTAAAGTTGATCATATTAGTTGTATTTTGTAGGAAGATGGAGCAGTTTGGATTGGGATTTGATAAAGAGCAGTTACCCATAGGTAGGGGTGGAGGTAGATGTCAGAATAAACCAAGAAGTGTGGATGGGAATGGTCACCTCCTAGAGTACCATCTATTGTATCATCTTTTGCCCCGAGGGCTGAAGTGGGGATTTCACAAAGGTAAGATTATGGTCAAGAAGTATCATCAGAACTTGCACCTTAGGTGCAGGCACCTAATCTTCAATTGCAAGAATTGGTGGGTGTAATTACTCAAACTGTTACTACTACAATGAATTCTATAAGACAAAGGAAAGAAGAGGGAAAAAAATGAAGAGAAAATACAGCAAGATGATCACCTTGAGAAAAGTTCCAAGAAACTCCCAAATGAACCACATCCGGTTGAGGTCAGCTAGACGGTCCACCTCTCCGGGCAGGATGAACTTGTCAGTCAGATCTCGGATGATGTTCGGATTGCCAAAGGGATCTGCCCCCAATTTATTGCCATCGTTGTTGCTTGACCCAGGCGGACGAGCCTTATGGACCATCTTCATGATAGTGGCCTTCTTCTTCTTCTTGTCATCTCCATCCCCTCTTTCCCTCTCAATGGGGGGCTTCGACACCGATCCTCCTACGGAGAGGCTCGAGGATGTGCGAGGCTGAGAGCCCACACCTCCAATGCTGCCCTCGATGATTGAAAGGATCTCGGCATCCGAAATGACTTTAGGAGCGGTCATGGGGACATCCAAAACCTCGAAGCTCGAGCCATCGACCTTTGCCCTTTTCGAACTTTCACCTAGGACTGCCCCCTTCCTCTTCTTTGAGGCATAAAAGCCCTTGGTGAGCCTCTCCACAGCATCAGTATCCATCTCTGCAACAAAAAAAAAATTATAGTCAGCCAAGGTACATATGAAACTTCATGAGAGTTCATATGTATATTTATATACGTGCATATAAACACATTTAATACTGTCAGGATTAAGAGGACTCAAGCCAAGATTGAATAAGATTTGTTCTTTTAGAAGGTCGGAAAGGAGAGGAGCTCGATATGCCTTGAGCTTGTTAGAAGACTCGAGGTTGGTTCCATCTAAACTAGGAGCTCGGTGGACTGACTTTCTAAGGAAGCCCCAGGGAGGAAGGTCAAGCATTAAGATCGGGCATCGGATGAAGAAGTACTTCTTCTTTTAGTTATGAATGAAAGAAGGAGCACCTTTCAGTAACCCCTTCTTACCGAACTAGGAGAAAAGTACCATCAGTCCTTTCTAAAAGGATGGCGTTTGAAGGTGTAAAAGTTTCGAAAGAGTGAGATAGTTGGCCAAACTTTGGTCAGATGATAAAGGAAAAGAAAGTCAATTACAAACCGAAAGGAGTTCATTATGATGGAAGCAAAAGAAATGTTCAAAAAACAAAAAAGCACGATAATGAAAGAGGAAAGTGTAAGTCGAAGCCCCATGTGCAAGGCTTCTAGGTACAGACAAAATCGATCGACTGAAGGCGAGCTAGCATAATTGCATGACCTGAGGAGTTCAAGATCATACTCTGGCATGATGCCATACTATACCCTAATTAGGTAGAGGTCGTTCAGAGTAAGGATAGAAGAAATGGTATTTGGGATGAAAGACTGATGGGACATACTCCTAGGATTAACCTCGGCTAGAGGAGCAGGGTCTAAGAAGGTCGGCTCGGACGAGCTCCACAAATCGATAGATTGGAAGGTTTTGGAAGACATATGGATCAAAATAAATCCTAGAAAAGTCTCTAAAAATCAAGAAAAATGAAGTACGGAGACTCCCTAGGGAAAACTGAAAGAGCAAGAAATCTAATAAGCATGAATGCTCAAAGAAAAGGGTTGGAAAGTTGACCTAAGCTGACTGAGAAAGACGAGGAGACAGTGAGCATGATGAAAATCAAGCATAGGTGCCTGAGAGTAGAGAGGACATGAGAAGGAACCAGAACTTTCTAACAAAAGGAAGACGAGGACTTGGGAAGGAAGGAAGAAGACTCAGGCAGAATGAATTTTAGAGGAGGAAGAAGGCTTTTAATAGCCAAGGAAAGTCTGAAATAGTTATGATTGCAGATCTCATTCGATCGATCTATGTGCGCCGCATGTTCCACTCATCAGGGTAGAGAAGTGGCGATGGGTAAGTCCTCAATTGTGCCGTACCTTGGGCAGAGTTTGATGCGAGGCTCAAAAAATATCTTTTTGGGATACCTCGTGTTTATGAAGTTTCGACGCCAGCATGGTAAATATGAAGACACCCCATTTTGATGGGCGTGGGAGACTAAAAAGAACTTCGGCAGTTACATTTGTACTTCCTTCCTTCGAATTTCGAACGTGAGAGTAGGGGGATTGTTATTGGGAATAAACCCGCACCCACCGAAGTTCGGCTAAATGTTTGGTTTTGGGGCGATCTCGGCCACCCTCCTATCATTGGATCCCCTTCGGATGAACTTGAACAGTGAGAGCAGCCCCTGAGCAGTCTAGCCTAGCCAGCTTGGGAGCCAGTCGAACTTCTTCCGAACTTCTCCTTCAGTCGGACCTCTCTGCCAGTCGAACTCCTTCCGGACTTTTCCTCTAGCCAAACCACTCCGCCAGTCGAACTCCTTCCGAACTTCTCCTCTAGTTGGACCTCTCTACCAGTCGAACTTCTTTCGGACTTCTCCGACAGTCGAACTCCTTCCAAACTTCTCCTCCAACCAGACCTCTCCGCCAATCAAACTCCTTCTAGACTTCTCCTACGGTCGAACTCCTTCCATACTTCTCCTCCAGCTAAACCTCTCCACCAGTCAAACTCTTTTCAGACTTCTTCTACAGTCGAACTCCTTCCGAACTTCTCCTTCAGTCGAACTTCTCCTTCTAGTTGCCTGAAGCAAGGGCTATGCTTGATCGAGCTTCTCTTAGATACTTTCAGTAGGATTCCATCCGGACCCTTTCTAGCAGTCCGAAAGGACCTCGACGCACGCCCTTGATATAGCAATCAATAGCCTACGCATAGTCAACCTCGATAACCTTCGAGCTTCTCTAGAATAACAATAACTAAAAATTCTTCATCACCTATAGCTATCAGATCCGAACTTCAGCCATCTAGTCCCAACAGACTGGCACGTCACGATAATAGATACTATCCTCTATAACAAACTTCACGTGGCCTCGAACGAACCACTACCAGGTGGTTGTGGCTGTTACTGTCAGTTTATTATAGGCTCCGCCTATTTAAGAGATCCTCCAGATATGCTTTCTTTTCTGAGCTCTTTTCTCCTTCTCGATACTCTACCACTTTCTTTCTTGGGCACTCCATTTCTATTGGCCGAAAGAGCTAACTTGATCGTCGGAGGGTCTTGCCAGAGCCACCACCCCCGACTCCATGTGAGACTTATTTTGTAGGTCACCAGCGATGACCTCGTCCTCTCCAACTCTAGCATCGATTCCGATATCAATCAGATTTCACACCAACATGCCATAATGATAAGGCCTCCTGATTGGTCCTATCTTTTTGGAACCTTGAAGGATGTGCTAAAATTGATTATACCTAAAACTTCTTCATAAGATCGACTGAAGACGTTAAACTTAACGCTTACTTAAAGGCAACCTAGCTTTTCACATCTAAATTTTCTTTTTATTTTTAGTTTATCTTTTTTTAGGATTAAGTTAAGGGAAGAACTACAAAACCTATGCTGAATGAAGAACAATTAAATCCCAGATTGAGCCAAGAATATATTAGTCAGGTGAATTCTTTCCTTATTATTTATCACACTCTATTCTTTTCTCCATTGAGGATAATGGAAATTAAATTGGTGGGGAAGGATAAAAAAAAAAATTGAAGTCCTCAAATATGGTAATAATTAATCTTATGCACCAGATTTTGTGCTGATTTAAAGTTTTTAAGGCATTTTAATTGATGATTGATTAATAATCTAGAGAATTTTTGAAATACTAAGAATCCAATTATTAAAAAAATCCAATAAATGGTCAGGTCTAGAACAAGAATAAATTTTTAAGTGATTCTAAAACCATCTTCCAACCTATATTCGATAAAAAAAATCTACTTTATGTGGGTATGAGTGAAAAAAAAGTTATGAAAAAAAAAAAGAGAAAGAGAAAGAATAAAAAGTAAGTTCTAAATATTAATCTTCCATCGAGTAACCAGGTCCCGTTGCCTAAATAAGTAATATTATTCATATAAAAAAAAGTGAGCAATGTAAAGAAGCTTGTTATACAGTTAGTTTTAATCTGTAACCTATTTGACTCGAGTCAGTAAGCCCAAGGAATGTTCTACACCTAGTGCCTTAAAGCTAACTGGTTTGGAAGTCATTGGTCCAAAGCTCGCTATAAGGATCAAATAGAAAGCTTAAGAGGTTAAAACATTGCACTTGCTATATAAAAAAAAAAAAACTCTAGCCCATACTAAAGATAGAGGATTTAAAGAATAAAGATAGAGAATTAGTCAAAGAAAGACTCTAAAATTTTATATTCTTCACTTAACCATTATTTGGGATAGAATTAATAATCCAATGACATCTTCTTAAATCTCTAACCATGTATCAACTGATTTTAAGGTGATCTGAAGAAACTTTCACATCTTATCAAATTAGTACATGCTTTTATTATTATTTTTTTACTCGAGATGAGTAAAACTCAAGTTGAGGATTGTGATGATTATCATAAATTACTAAATAATAGTACTAAATTAAATATTAATTAATATTTATTTAAAAATATTAATATTTTTATTATTATTTATAGAAAAAAGTCTATCAATATGAAGAGCTCGATTTATGGATTCTAACAAAATAAATTTTACTTAAATCAAAGCTAAAATGAAAAAGTTATAAAGTCCAAAATTTTAAAATAAAAGAAAAAAATAAGTCGGTGCATGGTGGACCGACCGATCGGTCCATGGAATTGGCACGAACTACCCAACTTAGTAGGTGCAGCCAATCGACGTGTGCCATGTGGTGGACCTGAACCCATAAGGGATTTACAAAAAATCAATCATAGTGTATACGGGCATTTCGGTCATTTAATCCAGTGCTGTGAGCTCTGGTTCATTGCAGTCTTCATCAGGAATCCTGCTCCATGATGGCCTACAGCTATAGTGAAGCATGATTCGACAGTCCTCATCACTCCAGGTTGGCATCCAATGGCTATGACTTATTTTGGATTTGCTTAGGATTACCCAATCTTCTTATGCACGATCGAATGGCCAAAAACACTCCTAGCGATGATCCAATAGCCCAGAATCAATCTGGGCGATAATATAAGGCTGATGTGGTGGATTATGATGAAATCTAGAGCATTTGATCAAGATCCAATGGCCAAAATTTTAATAGACTTGAATAATTTGATCCAAACTCTAATTTGAGTCCAACAAGGACTCACAGACTCTGTTTTTCATCTATTTAAACCCTATTATGCGAGAAATCAGAACAGAGACCCCTGATGAGGAAAATTAGCCCTCCAAGCCTCTCTCTTCTCTCTTTCTTTTTCTTTCTTCTTTCTTTTTTTCTTTCTTTTTTTTTTTATTTATCTAGTGATCTGAAGATGTCAGGAGCCAAAGAATTTCAAATCATGAGTAGCTAAAAATCAAATTCTAGGACGTAGATAAAGTCTTCAAGCATGAGGCTTTTTTTTTATAATTTTTTTATGCAAAAAATAAAATATTCTTCTATCCAATCTTAATTTTTATACTCTATACATGAGATCTAATATTAACATATTTATTATTGATTGATATTTAAATAAACTATATTTATGAAGATAGATTATGACCAAAAGATATAGTCCGTGCTCGATTTAATAGTTTATATTAGAGAAAATCAATAAAAAGCTATGTTACCAACTTTTAAGAATTAAAGTATTGAATAGTTTATGATTCTATTAAGATGGATCATAATTGGGAGACATGGTTCATGCTTAAAGAAAATAGGTTATATTCATAACTAAATTTTTAAAAATAATAAATTCTTGCATTGAAAAGAATTATCATAATCATGCTAGAGATGGATTCAAAATTTCAAAATACTTTTAATTAATCTTAAAATCTTAATTAATTAAGTAATTACTTTCTTTTAATTTACTAAATTATAATTAATTTTTTTAACTTATTTAAATTTTTGCTTTAAGAATTAATTTAAAATTTAAAATTTTTTAATTAAAATTGAATGCAACTCAGCCTTCAATCCTTAAGAAAATCGACATCCGACTCACCAACTATCCTACTTAATGGTAAAATTGGGTCTAATTTTTATTTGATGCCGTAATGACAAGCAGTCACACAAGAAGGGATCGATCTGCCCCTGGTAAGTGTCAACACTTTTTCTTATAGGGTCGACCTGGGGGATGACCTATTTTGAGAAAAGAAGTTGATCTAAGGGATGACCTGTGTGTGGGTGTCAACACATATTTCAAAGATGTCGACCCCAATCATGGAAAAATCAGGAAGCAGATTTTCAACCAAGAGCTTTCAAGTGAAAATTTTAAAATAATTTAAAGAGGGTTAGCTGGATAATTTTTAATATAAGAAAATAACTTTGGAAAGCAAGCTCCTTGCTGGCTTTTTGGGGGTTAGATACCTAGCAAATGATTTTCTTAAATAATTCTCTTCTGAAAGCATAGCTATCGGTTGTCTTTGTTAGTGTTTTAGTTCTTCAGCAAAAATGAAAAGCTAAAGAGGAAAGAGCATGGGAAGAAGTGCTTTTTTTAGTAAAAAATCAAGGAGAATTCAACCTAGCAAAAGAGGTTTAGGGAAGAATTGATTTGAGGAAGAAAGGTTGCTGGAACAAGGAGAAAAGAAAACTAGTTTTGAAGGCAGAGAGTGCATAACTTACTTGAGGTAATGATTTTGATCTTTAAATTGAATTCAAAGGGAACCTTGATTATATTCTTTTTAACTTTGATGTTCTGATAAAGCAAGTTATGAATTTAAAGTTTAAATATGAAGAGAAATAGTGCTATATAACTTATGTTATGAAACTCACCTTGAAATATTTCAGCAAGTAAGTTGAGTTCATGTTGGTTGAATTTAAAATAGATTAGGAAGAGGGAAAATAGAAGAAAGATGGAGGTTTTGTGGAGGTTTTATTAAACTTAAGCTAGAGCAAATCAGATAAGTCAAAGTAATAGCTTGTATGTTTAAGAATAAGTATTTAAAAGTAAAGCATACATAACCATGTTTTGATATCATGTGGATTTTGTATTAAATAGTATTTACCAATTTTATAAGTGAAGAAGAGGATTCAAAAAGTATTTTGGATGAATCAAGCTCTAGAATGGTTGGATAATCATTTTAAGATGAGTAAATTTTTTATCTAACGATGGTATTTTCTTTACTAAATTTTGCTATGAATGGAATATGCTTTGAAAGTAAAATTATTCTTTACTTATAATACATTGATTATGTAATTGCAACTTGGGTAATAGAAAGTGGTTGTCATAATTGACAATATATATATATATGTGTGTGTGTGTGTTCTTGTGGGAATAGCAAGGCAAGTTTTGAGCAAAAAGCATTTTATTGAATTAATTTTTTAGCTAGTGACCATAGGAATGATCAATCTGTGTAGTAAATTATGATATTACATATGGAAAAGAAATATTTGGCTGCCACCTCCATAGTAAAATTTTGCCCATGTGGGGCTCTATAATATCAAAGCTGTATCACTACCTTTAGTAGGGGTACACTAGAGTATAGTCGGCAGTATTTAGTTGTTTATTCTATTAAGCTAGCATCTTCACAGTTTTATTTGATTCTATGATTTTGGCCATTTAATTGCCCTAGGTAGGGGTGTGTTAGGGTATAGTCGACGGTATTTAATAGTTATCTTTTAAGCCTAGTATAATTTACTTTTCAATTAATTAGATTCTCTAGATTAGTTTAGATAAAATCTAACATAATTAATCTAATTAACTTAATTAAAGCCTACTTTTTATTTTTCTTGCTTTAAATAATCTAATATAATAAGAAAACAAATACATCTCATAACACTTAATTAATATAGAGAAACTAATTAAATCTTAAAAGAAATCAACTTGTTTGTCATCTTGTTTTATTTGCATTGCATATTTATAATATATTTTAAAGGCACGATTCATTAAACAAGATAAAATGAAAATTTGATCATCCTTTCTTGGCCTATAAATCACCATCCTTTATATTGCATTGACCTAAATCTTAATTTAAAATCAATTAGACATTGATCCTTAAGGATATTCGAGCTCATTAGGACAAGAAATCCTAAGAATTAGACTGGATTAGAGTTAGTCAGTTTGACTAGTATTTAGAAAAGTGGTTCAGGAACTGCATCTTGAAGTAAGGTAGTTACTTAATTGATTTCATTAGCTTATCTAGCCAAGCCAATTGGTGTCTAAAAAAAGCAACGAGGGGATCCCCACCAATCTTACATTTACCTGGGTAGTTGAGTGGCTGAATCCTTACTTGAAGGTCTTGAAGGTGATCTTGACAGTTAGGAACTATCTAGATCTAGGTAAACCCTAGGATAGAGAGTCTATGCTTGCCTAACTTATTTGCTATTACAACTCAAATCCTAATTAAAATGCTCTCCTCTATAATCTCTAAATCTAGGATCCTCTAGGCTCTTATCTTTAGAATTCTTTCTCCTCATCTCTTTTCTTACTCTTTAACATAAGATAAAATAAAATAAATTACAATCAAAGATTGATTTATATGCTAAGCTATCTAATAGAATAGATCATTTAGAAGCCATTAGACATTCTTTTAATCCATTTTTTCTTCCTACACAACAAGTTTATGCAATTTGTTCGAGCCCCACCTATTTTGCAAATGAATGCCCACATCGATTTTCTGAGTATATGTATGAGCAAATTTATTAAGATCAAATTCAAATTGCCTATAAATCAAGAAATAATTCATGCTTTAACACTTACAATCTAGGTTGGGGGGCTCAATCAAATTTTTCATGGCAATCACAACGAGTGGTTACTTCGGTGCCATAAAGATCCACATTCATGGTTGCATATTATGATATGCCCTATCCACATTATCAATCTTTTCCAAATAATAATGAGTCAACTTATAAGGAGAAGATTCAGTAAGCAATAGATGAGTAAGAATTTATCAATCAACCATTGAATAATCTAAAGGATCAAAGGCTTAATTCTTTAGAAAAATGCTTAGAAGTCATAAAAAAGTTACAAAATGACCTTATGCAAACCTTTAAAGAACTAGAGAAGTGAAGGCTTATATTCAATCAACAAGATGAAAGAGAGTTGCCCAGTCAGTCCGAGAGTGAACCTAAGGGACCATACCTAGCTAGAAATATTAATGTCCTAAAAATTTTTCCTAAACAATCACATATAACTCTCAAGAAAAAAGAGATCATGGAACAATCTTGCACAACTAAAAAGACCCTCCTAGACCATACTACTGAGGCAAAAATACATAGAGAACTATTTATGTAACACCTCATCCCTAATTTCAGGCGATGGTGCTACACCCCATCCTTATCTAAGAGTAAAGAGCTATACTTTATCCTTAAATAAGAGCTAAAAAAAAATTCTAAACTATAGCTATGCTACAATATCTTTTAAACCTACTCAACACAATCATTTCAAATTCTTCCTCAATCAACATATACAATTTATAACCAAATATAATTAAAGTCGACTACAAGTACACAATATCTGCTTTAATATCCAAATATATAATACATCATAACCTGATACTCCTTTACAAACTATCACACTTAGCTCAAATACAAAAAATATCTTTAGATATACTCTTCTCATAAGTAACTCAGACTGCTCCAATCATGAAATAGAACAAAGGTGAGGGGTGGGACTTGGGGAAGTCTCAGTGAGTGAAATAAGCCATCAAACAATTGAAAAAATCTGAAAAATATAACTAAAATGCTTATAATCATACATATATTTCATTATAATATCATGCCCTCTAAATAAAACTTTCTTATGCTAATCGTGCATAAAGCCATGTAAAAGTATTTCTTTTCTTTTCAAGACTACGCAACAAAAAACTGCTGGCTATCGTCGACTATCCCACAGTGCACCCCTACCATGGTAGTCTAATGGAGCATCTGATACTGCTGAGTCCCCACGAGCATACTATTTTGCAAGGAGGTGCCAACTGAGATACCGTCAACTAAACTATAGCGCACCCCTACCATGGATAGTCAAAATGGAATATCTGATGTAACTGAGCCCCCATGGGCATACTATATCGTAAGGAGGTGTCGGCTGATTTTCACTATCTCATAAACTAGGCTCCACTGGCCATAATAAAATCGCACCCCATTGGGCATAACTGCTGCTGATACTATGACACACCCAAAAGGTTGATCACTCCTATGGATGGCCTACTGAAAACATGCATATTTGATAAATTTTGAATGTCAATGAATTGTTTTAATATATTTCAAAACATAATGCCATGCTATCCAAGCTAAATACATATATATAAGCTGAGAATAACAAAATGTAATTTGCTTTCTATAATTTGTCCCTTTCATAATAAAATACCATAAGAAAAAATCAGAGTTAGATAGAAAACCCACTCCTCTCAACTGGCTACTAGTTAAATGGGCTTACTCAAAGCACCTTTCCAAACCTTTTCTTTTTCCATATCATCAATAAACATTAATTAAACGCATATCTTATGATTCAAGACCAAAACTACATATACTTTGCTTTCAAACTCTTACTTTAGTCTTTTAACCATTCCCACTTATTTTATCTTGCTTGCATTATCTTAGGTCTAACTATACTTAACATAAATTTAAAAATTTTCAAAAGTTCAGCTAGGGTTTCATCCTTACAAATAGTTCCAAATTTAGTCAACACAGTTCTAATTACTTACTAAACCATTCAGCAGTTTTTAATAAAATTGATAGCATAATTCATCCTCCAACTCAGGTTTAATTACCTAATTTTGCTTTACTACAATATCTCATCTAATAACACTACTTAAATGATTAATTCGAACCTAATTTAGAGCTTAAGAGCTTTACCTCAAACTACTACAATCCTGCAGAAGTTCTGAAATCAACTTCTCTCTTTCCAACTACCAGCAGCCTTTCTTCCTCCAAACCAGTTTATTCCCAAACTATCTCTTTTCCCACTGAATCTTATGAATTTGCAACAAAGAACTTTTCCTTCTCTGGCCCTCTTCCTTTCTTTTCTAGCTATTCTAACTAAGGAACTCCCAAAACAAAAAAAGAGAATCAGTGGTTTTTATTCTAGGAGAAACAATAGAATTGCTAGGTGTCACCCCATCAAGAAGCCAACACACCTCTTCCTCTCTCTTCTAATCACATGGTACAACTCAAGGAAGTCAGCTATTAAGTTATTTTTTCAAAAATTCATTTAAAACATCACTTATAAAGCTTCATGGCCCGCACCACTCTTCTGTTCCTGCTAACCAAGCTGGCTCGACCCCAAATCGGATCAGCTTGATTGTCAGGCGGGTCAACTCGATTGTCAAGCAGATCAACTCTCTTAGGAAAAATAGAAAACTCACTCTATAGCCTGAGACTTAGGTCCGCTCGATTTCAATTCGGGTTAGCTCAAATTTTAGGATTTCAAAAATTAACTCTTCAGACTTTGTTCACAGCTTTACTCAATTCTCAGCTTATTTACATTCCTTTTTTAAAGTTAATGTCATTAACTTTAAAACATAAATGTAAATAAGGAATATCCTCTACTTGAAATCGATAAAAATATCAGAAGAATCAAAATTCTTAAGAATAAGTTCCAAAATTTAGGTTCTAGTTCAAATATTCCAAACTCGAAACTTTTATAACTTTCTTATTTTTAAACTAATAGATTAAATGGACTCCAATATTCATTAAAAATTATTTTACAACTTACCAACACCTAAAGATCAATTACCAAAATATTTTGTTCCAAGAAAATACATATGTTATATAGCCCTCCTTATAGGTGCTAGCTCTCAGACTTAGAAAATTTTCAGGACTCGAAATGGTAGATAACCATAATTTACATAGAAATAGCTTTCACAAACTTTGGCAAGGTAAATTAATTATACTCATAAATATAAATTTTTTAATTTATTTTTTTTCGATCAGGGATGTTACATTTTCTTCTTTCTTAAAATAAATTTCATCCTCGAAATTTGCACTTTCTACTTTAAGTAACTTTTAAGTTTCAATAATGACATTGCTAAATATTCATCATTCAATCAACTTATGCTTTTGATAGAATCCTTCTAAAAAAAAAATTCCAACTTCTCAAAATTTTTCACATTCATGAATATTACTAATATATTACTAAATAGTGCTTAAAGAAACTCAAATTAACATATTCCCAATCATCAAATATGCATAAACTTAATTCAAATATTACTAAGCCATACTTTTATTAACTTTTTTTTCCACCTAACTTTAGTTTTCTCCAAAAGAAGATTCTGCATCCAGAGGAAGTTCTTCTCTCAATCTTCTTACTTACTGTCCCAAGATAGAACATTGATCAAGATATCTTCTACTTCTTGTTAGATATATGTGCCCTAGAAGCCAGAATTGGCTGACACTTGTAATACACTTCTAGGGGCAAAATTATAATTTTGACTATAATCAAATAAAATGGGTTATTTTCTATCACATATGTGTATTTAGTGTCTGTGATACATCCTTTGAGTTAATGGTAATGATAATTCATATTTTCAAGAGTTGAAAATTTAAGACATGAATAATCATTATTAACTCATAAACAGCTCCTGACCATAGGATCATCACGAGGATGGTGATTGATCCGGAAGGTTGGTGTACAATCGCTTCTCTTTAGTAGATGAGTCTTGAGTCTACGGTGTGGAGACATCGGAGCGAGAGTACAGGTACTCGTTAGAGAACGAGGGCACTGAGCGTGACCACCTCGAGTAGTCATTAGGAAGTCTACCTTCTCGTCAATGACTGACTCGATGCTGCAGTAGTGTGTCTGGTTCTTTGACCTGAGATGCATCGGCAGTTCACCTTGAGGGTGTTATAGTTTGACTACACCATTACTCGGTCTCCTAGCCATATGGAACCCTGAGGTGTATGTTGGCTATAGCATGTTCATTGTAGGAACTGGATTGCATCAAGATGGAATCTATCTACCTCGGTGGTAGAGGAGCAGCCCTATGATGATCATGAGAATCAAGTCCAGAAATCCATGGCCATGGTAGAGTGAAATAATAGAAAGAGTTTCTATTTAGATTTTCACATTGGACTCGAATCGAATGATTACATCATATGACAGAGACTAGGGTTTGACGAGTTCACCTTAACCCTAATCTGATCGGGGCTCAAGATAGAAGAACTGAATCACATAGGTAGCTGCACCAAGAGGTTCACATTCAGCTCTGATGGGTTGCCACCATATACTGCTAGGTGTCACTGGTGGATTTTGGGAGCAATTAGAATGATTTAGATGATCGATCATTCTAGCTATTCGAATCAGAAGAGTTCTGATCCATCGAAAGGAGTTTCGATGATGTCGATGATAGAGATCATGACATATCCCATTACCATATAGAACTGAACCTAACTGGGTCACACAAACAAGGGTTTGAATCTGGTGATCATCAATTGAACTGATCTAGTTCAATTGATCTGAATGAGATTCAATTAGGTTCAAGGAAATCGTGCTAGCACTCGATTGAACCTAACGTTCTTCTTTTACTATCATAAATAAGTTGTCCTGACTGAGCCAAAGGAGTTTGTGCTCGAATCAGAGGCCTTCATATGGTCTGACTGGAGGTTGTCCAAGTCAGAATAAGGTTGTCTTATTTGTAAGACATTACCTACCATTTTTGGTCACCTGCCATTTCTTGTTCTTTGACTTTGGTCAAAAGTCTACCTTTGACTGGTCAAACGTTGACCATTCACCCTTTGACTTTTGACCACATGTCATGCACCTATTGGAGAGCTGGTGGGGGCCTGTCCCCCTGCCAGAACCTGGCAAGGAGAAGGGCGCACGCCAAGGGTGGCGTGAGCCCAAGTAGGAGGCGCCTAGGAGTCCTTGTTGGACAAGGACTCCACCTCCCTTTTGGATTCCAATCAGAGTTCTACTAAGAATCCAGTTTGACTGGTCTTAGGCACCCTCTAAGGAGGAATCCAGGGGTCTCTATTCCAACCAATCAGATTTAGATCTGATTTCACAAAGGGTTGTGATTGGTTGAGAGGAAGAGGAGTTGGATCACAAGAGGTCTATAAATAAGACCCTGCGCCCAACCCTAATCCTAAGTGAATGCAATTGAGAAACCCCACGCCCCAAGGCTGCCTCTCCCCTCCTTCTCCACACCATAGCTTCTTCTCCCCTTGCTCTCCACGTCCAAAAGGTGTTTTGGACTTAGGTTGGTGCGATTCAGATCAAGGAAAGGCGATCAAAAGCAAGAAGGCTGCGCTGCTGCAAAAGGATGACTGCAGATCTTCAAAAGAGTTTTGAAGATTTTACAGATCAGATCCAGATCTGATTTTTGGAGGTGTGATAGAGAAGAAGAGGATCTCCAGATCCAACCTGAGTGGATACCGGTAGAGGCCAGGCGCTTGCGTGGCTAAGATCCAGAACCTTCCACTGCAATCAGGATCATCTACAGGGTAATAGGATTACCCAAATCAGGTAAATTAAATTTGATTTAATTTATCTTATTTTATTTTATTTATTAAAATAATAATAATTAGATCTGAAACTTATCAAGATCTGATTGAGATCAAGAGAAAATTTTTGAAATATATCTCTTGATCTAATCAAATCTGGACGAACCTAGATCGAGAAATCAAGATTTTCCTTCAAGTGGTATCAGAGCCATGGTTCTAAATTGTTTAGATCTGATTTTATTTTAATTAGAAAATAAAGTGATTTCAGATGTCACATGAGATGTGATCAGATCTGAAATCAGAAAAAATTAAAATTAAATGAATTTGGATCTAAGAACATGAAGATATGCATGACTAGTTCTAGAATAGAATAGTTCTATAGAATAGTTTTGCATGTCTTTGATTTAATCTAATTAAATCATATTTTAGATATTCTTATTTACTATTTTCTGATATTATAAGTGTTATAATAACATCTGATAAACAACAAATAAAAATTATTTAATTTTAAATATCATATGAGATATGATAGATGCATGACTAGACTAGTTGTAGAATAGTTCTACATAATTGTCTAGATTAGAATTTATTTTGATTAGATCAATTTAAATCTAATTTTTTAGATTATTATGTGATAATTTAGATCTGAAAACATGCATGATTATGATACATGAGATGTATGCAAAATATGCCTTGATTAGATCTAAATTTGTATATGAGATATATGATATAGATCTATAACTATTTTGTAGTATTTACATGTTCCTGATTAAGGCGTTCCTCTTGGCCGTCCGGTCATAAGAACGAAGAAGGGTTTAAAGGCCCTCTCTTTCCCATTCGATGGGGTGTTCTTATGAACGTGTAGGGGTGCTGCGTGTTCGTCCTTAATCAGAAACCCAAAACTTACTTTCTGCAAAACCCTAGATCCTGAAACCCTAGGATTTATTGTGCATATTTTGTTTATGAACCCAACTTAATTAAGAATTAAGTTTATGGAATATTAATTAGGTCTAAAATTGAGAATTTTAGATCTAAGACATATTCATAATACTGGGTTCGGGCTTGGGTAGCTCAATTAGGTCTAAGCGGTTGATCAAACCGAATCAAGAGTTGGTTAGATGGGATCAACAATGCTTAAATTGACCAGCCTAATAGGATTAAGTCTGGGTCAAGATCGAGTCACGATCAAGCAAGACCTAATTAGGCTCAGAGGTTAGAGTCTGGATTGTAGGCTAACCCAATTGGTTCTGACTCAACAATTTGGTGTCTAAGGTAAGTTTGGCACAGACGACCGACTGGTTTTTAATTGGAAGCTACTCGACCTGAATGCGTTCTTGTGCGAGTTAACGGCATATTCCTTCCACCGGTCTCACTTACCTGGCCATATCTGTTGACACAATTCTGATCTGAGGTGGTCAATAATCCGAGCTAACCCATGCCACTAGGTTAGTCATAATTGTTATGACTAAGCCAAGTCTAGTTTAATGAGACCTGAATCAATTCTCCCTAAGAAAAGATTAAGTCTGAGGTCTTCCACCATTGTAGACGTGCGGGCCCTTCCCGGGGTTGATTGTTCTCGACTGGATACAGTGGCTCAGTTGCACCGGGAAGACGCAACCATGTCTATTAGGCATTGGATGCTATGGGCTGGAGGATGAGTTGGGCTCAATATTTCCGGATACGGTGAGAGACTCAATTAGGAACCCAGTCTATGCAAATGGTGGGTCTGACTTAACTAAGGAGTGGATCAATATTCCGGATACGGTGAGATTCATGAATTAGAGACCAAGTTTGGGTGCACCATGATTAGAGAATCATTGAACAAGAGTTGTTCACTCATTGGCTAACCCATCACCAATAACTGTTAGGTGAGGTGATGAGTCAGTTGGTGAGACCGCACCACCCACTAGAAATCATCAATCACGGAGATTTTCGCATCTCTACAGAGGGAGTGTAGGGATCCGAGAAAATAGTGGGAGCTAATTTGTTTAAAAATAAAATCCCTAAACAAATTGGTCAAGTCAAAATTACAGTATCTAACTAGAATCTTTGACTCTCTACAGGAAAATGTCTGCGTCCAACCCACTTGGCACGTATCCTAGGACACACATAGACTGACTGGACCCAATTATAAAGATTGGCTCAGGAACTACAAAATTATTTTGGGTTCAGAGAAGTTAACACATGTTTTGGACCAGGACCCTCCCACATTACCAGCTCCGTCCATCCACTGAACAGAGAGCGTCTCTGAAAAAATGGATTGACGAAGATAATAAGGCCAGATACTACATGTTGGGCTCGATGTCTGATGAGCTCCAGCGCCAACATGAAGATATCGGGACTGCTCGCCAAATGTTGGCTCACCTACAGGAGATGTTTGGTGAACAGAGTCGTGCAGCCAAATATCAAGTCACAAAATGACTTTTTAAGGCTAAGATGCGTGATGGGCAGTCAGTCCAAGATCACTGTCTGACAATGATCAAGGATATGGAAGAGCTTGAGAAGCTCGGTGTGAAGTTGGACTTGGATCTGCAGAACGAATATTATTCTGCAATCCTTGACTGATGCATATGGGCAATTCATCATGAATTACCACATGCATAAACTTCAAAATTCCTTGGCCGAGTTGAATGAATATGCTGGTTACCGCTGAAGCTTTCTATGAAAGGTTCTAAAGGCTCAGTTCTTGCTATGGAACGGACTTCTTCCAAAAGAAAGTCTTATGGAAAAGAAAAAGAAGTCTGTGAAAAAGCAAAAGGTAGAAGGATCAAAGAAGAAGAAGGCAGAACCGAAGAAGAAGGTCGATGGCAAAGGAAAGTGTTTCCATTGCAACAGCGACGGCCATTGGAAGCGGAACTGCCCTACTTACCTGGCCACCCTAAAGAACAAGAAGGAAGGTCCTTCTGGAGGTATGCTCGTTATTGAGTCTAACCTTACAGTTTCTTCTGCATCCAGTTGGGTGCTTGACTCTGGTTCTAGTGCTCATCTGTGCACTTCTATGCAGGGTCTTGAGGATAGCAGGAGGCTGAGGGATGGAGACATGATCCTACGCGTTGGTAATGGAGCAAGAGTTGCTGCAGTAGCCGTGGGAACATACCCTCTGCGATTACTATCTGGTTTAGACTTAGTTTTAAAAGACTGTTATTATGTGCCTGCAGCTAGCAGGAATTTGATTTCTGTTTCATGCTTAGCACAAGAAGGTTATGCGATCACCTTCTTTAAGGACCATTGTAACATTCTTTATGAAAGAAATAAAATTGCAAATGGTTTCCTTGTTAATGGTCTTTATCAGTTGCATATTGATGTACCTGTTTTAACTATCGAGCAAAACGTGAATGCCAAACGACCTAGGGATAGTCCAAACGGCAGATATCTATGGCACCTGAGATTGGGTCATATAGCAGAAGATAGGATTAACAAATTGGAGAAAAATGGGCTATTGAGTTCATTGACTTTTGAGTCATATCCAACTTGTGAATCTTGTCTTCAAGGCAAAATGACTAAACTCCCTTTTGTTGGACATGGGGAGAGGGCCACAGATCTCCTTGCCCTAGTACATACTGATGTGTGCGGCCCATTTGATGTGCCGGCTAGAGGCAATTTTGTCTACTTCATTACCTTTACCGATGATCTGTCTAGGTATGGGTATGTGTATCTTATGAGACACAAGTCTGAAGCCTTTGAAAAGTTCAAAGAATTCAGACATGAAGTAGAAAAACAAACTGGAAAAACCCATTAAGGTTCTTCGATCAGATCGAGGAGGTGAATACCTTAGCCGGAAAATTCCTAGACTATCTTAAGAAAAATGGCATAGTCTCTCAATGGACTCCACCAGGAACACCTCAACTCAACGGGGTTTCAGAACAGAGAAATCGGACTCTATTGGATATGGTTCGATCCATGATGAGCTTCACAGACCTTCCTGATTTTCTTTGGGGACACTCATTATTAACTTCAATCTATTTACTGAATAGGATTCCCTCTAAAACCGTTCCTACCACACCGTATGAGATATGGCACGGTAAGAAACCAAGTCTGAGTCATCTCAGAATTTGGGGTTGTCCGGCTCATGTCAAAAGACAACAAGCGGACAAGTTAGAGTTTAGGTCCTTTAGAGCTCGATTCATAGGATATCCTAAAGAGTCATTAGGATACTATTTCTACATTCCAGAAGACCACAATGTGATTGTGAGTCGACATGCCATCTTTCTTGAAAAATAGTTTATTCAAGATAGCGGCATTGGAAAACAGATCAAGCTTGATGAGAAAGTCTCACAAGCAGAACGAGCTAAGGACCAAGTGGAACCAAATCAGGTTGAGCCAATAAGAACACTACCTCCTCCACCTCGTAGATCGGAAAGAGTTTTCCGTCCCCCTGAAAGATACTTAGGTATTGTTTCAGAGGATGTAGAGGAAATATTCCTCATAGGTAATGGTGCTCATGGTGATGATCCCAAAACCTACAACGAGGCGATATCAGATATCGACTCCGAGAAATGGCTAGAGACAATGCAGTCAGAAATTGACTCGATGCACTCAAACCAAGTCTGGCCTTGGTAGATCCACCAGAAGGTATAGTACCTATTGGATGTAAATGGATCTTCAAGAGAAAGATTGGTGCAGATGGGAATGTGGAGACATTCAAGGCTAGACTTGGTGGCAAAAGGTTATAGTCAACGTGAAGGCATTGACTATCAGGATACCTTTTCCCCGGTAGCTATGCTAAAATCCATCCGCACATTGCTTGCCATTGCAGCCTATTTCGATTATGAAATATGGCAAATGGACGTGAAAACGGCATTCCTAAATGGATATCTTGAGGAAGATATCTATATGGAATAGCCGCTAGGTTTCACATCCAGTGATACTGATCACAAGGTTTGCAAGCTGCAAAGGTCCATATATGGACTTAAGCAAGCATCTCGGAGCTGGAACACTCGTTTCAATGATGTGATCAAAAAGTTTGGTTTCATCAAAAATGAAGAGGAACCATGTGTTTTCAAAAGGGTCAGTGGGAGCGCTGTTGTCTTCCTCGTATTGTACGTGGATGACATCCTCCTTATTGGAAATGATATTCCCATGTTGACATCAGTCAAGATGTGGTTGTCCAAGGAATTCTCCATGAAAGACCTAGGTGAAGCATCCTTTATTCTAGGAATTAAGGTCTATAGGGATAGACCGAATAGGATGCTAGGACTTTCACAGAAAATGTACATAGAGGAAGTACTAAAGAGGTTTAGTATGGAAAACTCTAAGAGGGGATTAATACCCTTCAGACATGGTATTCATCTTTCCAAGAAGATGTGCCCCAGCACACCTGAGGAAATAGAACGCATGAGCAAGATCCCTTATGCTTCTGCAATAGGGAGCCTCATGTATGCCATGCTATGTACATGACCTGATATAGCCCATGCTGTGAGTGTCACAAGCAGATATCAGTCAAATCCAGGTGAAGAACACTGGACTTCTGTGAAATGTATCCTTAAGTACTTGAGAAGAACTAAGGATATGATATTGGTCTTTGGTAACGGAGAACTCCAAGTTCAAAGGGATACACAGACTCGGACTTCATGTCCGATATAGATGATCGAAAGTCGACATCTGGAAGTCTGTTTGTGTGCAATGGTGGAGCTGTCAGCTGGAAGAGTTCCAAGCAAACTATGATAGCAGATTCCACCATGGAAGCAGAATATATAGCTGCATCAGAGGCTGCAAAGGAAGCATTCTGGTACAAGAAGTTTGCTGCAGAAATTGGAGTAATGCCATCAGATGCCATTCCTCTTTACTGCGACAACAATGGCACCATAGCCCTTGCTAAGGAGCCGAGGTCTCACCAGAAGTCCAAGCACATTGAGCGGCGATATCATCTCATCCGCGATTACCTTGAGAAAGGTTACGTCGAGGTCAAGAGAGTCAACTCCGCAGATAATGTGGCAGACCCACTTACAAAGCCGTTGGGCCAGCAGAAGATCGAAGCCCACCTTGAGAAGATGGGACTTAGACTTGTAGCCAATTGGCTTTAGGACAAGTGGGAGATTGTTAGATATATGTGCCCTAGAAGCCAGAATTGGCTGACACTTGTAATACACTTCTAGGGGCAAAATTGTAATTTTGACTATAATCAAATAAAATGGGTTATTTTCTATCACATATGTGTATTTAGTGTCTGTGATACATCCTTTGAGTTAATGGTAATGATAATTCATATTTTCAAGAGTTGAAAATTTAAGACATGAATAATCATTATTAACTCATAAATTGCTCCTGACCATAGGATCATCACGAGGATGGTGATTGATCCGGAAGGTTGGTGTACAATCGCTTCTCTTTAGTAGATGAGTCTTGAGTCTACGGTGTGGAGACACCGGAG
>QRFJ01002099.1:0-89914 GCA_006176705.1 Cocos nucifera | reverse complement strand
TCCCCTGCCAGAACCTGGCAAGGAGAAGGGCGCACGCCAAGGGTGGCGTGAGCCCAAGTAGGAGGCGCCTAGGAGTCCTTGTTGGACAAGGACTCCACCTCCCTTTTGGATTCCAATCAGAGTTCTACTAAGAATCCAGTTTGACTGGTCTTAGGCACCCTCTAAGGAGGAATCCAAGGGGTCTCTATTCCAACCAATCAGATTTAGATCTGATTTCACAAAGGGTTGTGATTGGTTGAGAGGAAGAGGAGTTGGATCACAAGAGGTCTATAAATAAGACCCTGCGCCAACCCTAATCCTAAGTGAATGCAATTGAGATTCCCCACCCCCAAGGCTGCCTCTCCCCTCCTTCTCCATGCCATAGCTCTTCTCCCCTTGCTCTCCACGTCCAAAAGTAGTTTTGGACTTAGGTTGGTGCGATTCAGATCAAGGAAAGGCGATCAAAAGCAAGAAGGCTGCGCTGCTGCAAAAGGACGACTGCAGATCTTCAAAAGAGTTTTGAAGATCCTCCAGATCAGATCCAGATCTAATTTTTGGAGGTGTGATAGAGAAGAAGAGGATCTCCAGATCCAACCCGAGTGGATACCGGTAGAGGCCAGGCGCTTGCGTGGCTAAGATCCAGAACCTTCCGCTGCAAATCAGGATCATCTAACAGGGTAATAGGATTACCCAAATCAGGTAAATTAAATTTGATTTAATTTATCTTATTTTATTTTATTTATTAAAATAATAAGAATTAGATCTGAAAATATATCAAGATCTGATTGAGATCAAGAGAAAAATTTTTGAAATATATCTCTTGATCTGATCAGATCTGAACGAACCTGGACCGAGAAAATCAGGATTTCCTTCAACTGGTATCAGAGCCATGGTTCTAAATTGTTTAGATCTGATTTTAAATTTTTTTTAATTAGAAAATAAATGATTTCAGATGTCACATGAGATGTGATCAGATCTGAAATCAGAAAAAATTAAAATTAAATGATTTGGATCTAAGATTATGAAGATATGCATGACTAGTTCTAGAAATAGAATAGTTCTATAGAATAGTTTTTGCATGTCTTTTGATTTAATCTGATTAAATCATATTTTAGATCTTTTATTTACTATTTTTTCTGATATTATAAGTGTTTATAATAACATCTAAAAAATAGCAAATAAAAATTATTTAATTTTAAAATATCATATGAGATATGATTGATGCATGTCTAGACTAGTTGTAGAATAGTTCTACATAATTGTCTAGATTAGAATTTATTTTGATTAGATCAATTTAAATCTAATTTTTTAGATTATTATGAGATAATTTAGATCTGAAAACATGCATGATTCGATACATGAGATGTATGCAAAATATGCCATGATTAGATCTAAATTTGTATATGAGATATATGATATAGATCTAATAACTGTTTTGTAGTATTTACATGTTCCTGATTAAGGCGTTCCTCTTGGCCGTCCGGTCATAAGAACGAAGAAGGGTTTAAAGGCCCTCTCTTCCCATTCGATGGGGTGTTCTTATGATGTGTAGGGGTGCTGCGTGTTCGTCCTTAATCAGAAACCCAAAACTTACTTTCTGCAAAACCCTAGATCCTGAAACCCTAGGATTTATTGTGCATATTTTGTTTATGAACCCAACTTAATTAAGAATTAAGTTTATGGAATATCAATTAGGTCTAAAATTGAGAATTTCAGATCTAAGACATATTCATAATACTGGGTTCGGGCTTGGGTAGCTCAATTAGGTCTAAGCGGTTGATCAAACCGAATCAAGAGTTGGTTAGATGGGATCAACAATGCTTAAATTGACCAGCCTAATAGGATTAAGTCTGGGTCAAGATCGAGTCACGATCAAGCAAGACCTAATTAGGCTCAGAGGTTAGAGTCTGGATTGTAGGCTAACCCAATTGGTTCTGACTCAACAATTTGGTGTCTAAGGTAAGTTTGGCACAGACGACCGACTGGTTTTTAATTGGAAGCTACTCGACCTGAATGCGTTCTTGTACGAGTTAATGGCATATTCCTTCCACCGGTCTCACTTACCTGGCCATATCTGTTGACACAGTTCTGATCTGAGGTGGTCAATAATCCGAGCTAACCCATGCCACTAGGTTAGTCATAATTGTTATGACTAAGCCAAGTCTAGTTTAATGAGACCTGAATCAATTCTCCCTAAGAAAAGATTAAGTCTGAGGTCTTCCACCATTGTAGATGTGCGGGCCCTTCCCGGGGTTGATTGTTCTCGGCTGGATACAGTGGCTCAGTTGCACCGGGAAGACGCAACCATGTCTATTAGGCATTGGATGCTATGGGCTGGAGGATGAGTTGGGCTCAATATTCCGGATACGGTGAGAGACCCAATTAGGAACCCAGTCTATGCAAATGGTGGGTCTGACTTAACTAAGGAGTGGATCAATATTCTGGATACGGTGAGATTCATGAATTAGAGACCAAGTTTGGGTGCACCATGATTAGAGAATCATTGAACAAGAGTTGTTCACTCATTGGCTAACCCATCACCAATAACTGTTAGGTGAGGTGATGAGTCAGTTGGTGAGACCGCACCACCCACTAGAAATCATTAATCGTGGAGATTTTCGCATCTCTACAGAGGGAGTGTAGGGATCCGAGAAAATAGTGGGAGCTAATTTGTTTAAAAATAAAATCCCTAAATAAATTGGTCAAGTCAAAATTACAGTATCTAACTAGAATCTTTGACTCTCTACAGGAAAATGTCTGCGTCCAACCCATTGGCACGTATCCTGGACACACATAGACTGACTGGACCCAATTATAAAGATTGGCTCAGGAACTACAAAATTATTTTGGGTTCAGAGAAGTTAACACCATGTTTTGGACCAGGACCCTCCCACCTTACCAGCTCCGTCCATCCACTGAACAGAGAGCGTCTCTGGAAAAATGGATTGACGAAGATAATAAGGCCAGATATTACATGTTGGGCTCGATGTCTGATGAGCTCCAGCGCCAACATGAAGATATCGGGACTGCTCGCCAAATGTTGGCTCACCTGCAGGAGATGTTTGGTGAACAGAGTCGCGCAGCCAAATATCAAGTCACGAAATGACTTTTTAAGGCTAAGATGCGTGATGGGCAGTCAGTCCAAGATCACTGTCTGACAATGATCAAGGACATGGAAGAGCTTGAGAAGCTCGGTGTGAAGTTGGACTTGGATCTGCAGAACGATATTATTCTGCAATCCTTGACTGATGCATATGGGCAATTCATCATGAATTACCACATGCATAAACTTCAAAATTTCCTTGGCCGAATTAATGAATATGCTGGTTACCGCTGAGCTTTCTATGAAAGGTTCTAAAGGCTCAGTTCTTGCTATGGAATGGACTTCTTCCAAAAGAAAGTCTTATGGAAAGAAAAAGAAGTCTGTGAAAAAGCAAAAGGTGGAAGGATCAAAGAAGAAGAAGGCAGAACCGAAGAAAGAAGGTCCGATGGCAAAGGAAAGTGTTTCCATTGCAACAGCGACGGCCATTGGAAGCGGAACTGCCCTACTTACCTGGCCACCCTGAAGAACAAGAAGGAAGGTCCTTCTGGAGGTATGCTCGTTATTGAGTCTAACCTTACGGTTTCTTCTGCATCCAGTTGGGTGCTTGACTCTGGTTCTAGTGCTCATCTGTGCACTTCTATGCAGGGTCTTGAGGATAGCAGGAGGCTGAGGGATGGAGACATGATCCTACGCATCGGTAATGGAGCAAGAGTTGCTGCAGTAGCCGTGGGAACATACCCTCTTCGATTACCATCTGGTTTAGACTTAGTTTTAAAAAGACTGTTATTATGTGCCTGCAGCTAGCAGGAATTTGATTTCTGTTTCATGCTTAGCACAAGAAGGTTATGTGATCACCTTCTTTAAGGACCATTGTAACATTCTTTATGAAAGAAATAAAATTGCAAATGGTTTCCTTATTAATGGTCTTTATCAGTTGCATATTGATGTACCTGTTTTAACTATCGAGCAAAACGTGAATGCCAAACGACCTAGGGATAGTCCAAACGACAGATATCTATGGCACCTGAGATTAGGTCATATAGCAGAAGATAGGATTAACAAATTGGAGAAAAATGGGCTATTGAGTCCATTGACTTTTGAGTCATATCCAACTTGTGAATCTTGTCTTCAAGGCAAAATGACTAAACTCCCTTTTGTTGGACATGGGGAGAGGGCCACAGATCTCCTTGCCCTAGTACATACTGATGTGTGCGGCCCATTTGATGTGCCGGCTAGAGGCAATTTTGTCTACTTCATTACCTTTACCGATGATCTGTCTAGGTATGGGTATGTGTATCTTATGAGACACAAGTCTGAAGCTTTTGAAAAGTTCAAAGAATTCAGACATGAAGTAGAAAAACAAACTGGAAAAACCCATTAAGGTTCTTCGATCAGATCGAGGAGGTGAATACCTTAGCCGGGAATTCCTAGACTATCTTAAGGAAAATGGCATAGTCTCTCAATGGACTCCACCAGGAACACCTCAACTCAACGGGGTTTCAGAATGGAGAAATCGGACTCTATTGGATATGGTTCGATCCATGATGAGCTTCACAGACCTCCCTGATTTTCTTTGGGGACATTCATTATTAACTTCAATCTATCTACTGAATAGGGTTCCCTCTAAAACCGTTCCTACCACACCGTATGAGATATGGCACGGTAAGAAACCAAGTCTGAGTCATCTCAGAATTTGGGGTTGTCCGGCTCATGTCAAAAGACAACAAGCGGACAAGTTAGAGTTTAGGTCCTTTAGAGCTCGATTCATAGGATATCCTAAAGAGTCATTAGGATACTATTTCTACATTCCAGAAGACCACAATGTGATTGTGAGTCGACATGCCATATTTTCTTGAAAAATAGTTTATTCAAGATAGCGGCATTGGAAAGCAGATTAAGCTTGATGAGAAAGTCTCACAAGCAGAACGAGCTAAGGACCAAGTGGAACCAAATCAGGTTGAGCCAATAAGAACACTACCTCCTCCACCTCGTAGATCGGAAAGAGTTTTCCGTCCCCCTGAAAGATACTTAGGTATTATTTCAGAGGATGTAGAGGAAATGTTCCTCATAGGTAATGGTGCTCATGGTGATGATCCCAAAACCTACAACGAGGCGATATCAGATATCGACTCCGAGAAATGGCTTGAGGCAATGAAGTCAGAAATTGACTCGATGCACTCAAACCAAGTCTGGACCTTGGTAGATCCACCAGAAGGTATAGTACCTATTGGGTGTAAATGGATCTTCAAGAGAAAGATTGGTGCAGATGGAAATGTGGAGACATTCAAGGCTAGACTGGTGGCAAAAGGTTATAGTCAACGTGAAGGCATTGACTATCAGGATACCTTTTCCCCAGTAGCTATGCTAAAATCCATCCGCACATTGCTTGCTGTTGCAGCCTATTTCGATTATGAAATATGGCAAATGGACGTGAAAACGGCATTCCTAAATGGATATCTTGAGGAAGATATCTATATGGAACAGCCGCTAGGTTTCACATCCAGTGATACTGATCACAAGGTTTGCAAGCTGCAAAGGTCCATATATGGACTTAAGCAAGCATCTCGGAGCTGGAACACTCGTTTCAATGATGTGATCAAAAAGTTTGGTTTCATCAAAAATGAAGAGGAACCATGTGTTTTCAAAAGGGTCAGTGGGAGCGCTGTTGTCTTCCTCGTATTGTACGTGGATGACATCCTCCTTATTGGGAATGATATTCCCATGTTGACATCAGTCAAGATGTGGTTGTCCAAGGAATTCTCCATGAAAGACCTAGGTGAAGCATCCTTTATTCTAGGAATTAAGGTCTATAGGGATAGACCGAATAGGATGCTAGGACTTTCACAGAAGATGTACATAGAGGAAGTACTAAAGAGGTTTAGTATGGAAAACTCTAAGAGGGGATTAATACCCTTCAGACATGGTATTCATCTTTCCAAGAAGATGTGCCCCAGCACACCTGAGGAAATAGAACGCATGAGCAAGATCCCTTATGCTTCTGCAATAGGGAGCCTCATGTATGCCATGCTATGTACACGACCTGATATAGCCCATGCTGTGAGTGTCACAAGCAGATATCAGTCAAATCCAGGTGAAGAACACTGGACTTCTGTGAAATGTATCCTTAAGTACTTGAGAAGAACTAAGGATATGATGTTGGTCTTTGGTAATGGAGAACTCCAAGTTCCAGGGATACACAGACTCGGACTTTCATGTCCGATATAGATGATCGAAAGTCGACATCTGGAAGTCTGTTTGTGTGCAATGGTGGAGCTGTCAGCTGGAAGAGTTCCAAGCAAACTATGATAGCAGATTCCACCATGGAAGCAGAATATATAGCTGCATCAGAGGCTGCAAAGGAAGCATTCTGGTACAAGAAGTTTGCTGCAGAAATTGGAGTAATGCCATCAGATGCCATTCCTCTTTACTGCGACAACAATGGCGCCATAGCCCTTGCTAAGGAGCCGAGGTCTCACCAGAAGTCCAAGCACATTGAGCGGCGATACCATCTCATCCGCGATTACCTCGAGAAAGGTTACGTTGAGGTCAAGAGAGTCAACTCCGCAGATAATGTGGCAGACCCACTTACAAAGCCGTTGGGCCAGCAGAAGATCGAAGCCCACCTTGAGAAGATGGGACTTAGACTTGTAGCCAATTGGCTTTAGGACAAGTGGGAGATTGTTAGATATATGTGCCCTAGAAGCCAGAATTGGCTGACACTTGTAATACACTTCTAGGGGCAAAATTATAATTTTGACTATAATCAATAAAATGGGTTATTTTCTATCACATATGTGTATTTAGTGTCTGTGATACATCCTTTGAGTTAATGGTAATGATAATTCATATTTTCAAGAGTTGAAAATTTAAGACATGAATAATCATTATTAACTCATAAAATGCTCCCGACCATAGGATCATCACGAGGATGGTGATTGATCCGGAAGGTTGGTGTACAATCGCTTCTCTTTAGTAGATGAGTCTTGAGTCTACGGTGTGGAGACACCGGAGCGAGAGTACAGGTACTCGTTAGAGAACGAGGGCACTGAGCGTGACCACCTCGAGTAGTCATTAGGGAAGTCTACCTTCTCGTCAATGACTGACTCGATGCTGCAGTAGTGTGTCTGGTTCTTTGACCTGAGATGCATCGGCAGTTCACCTTGAGGGTGTTATAGTTTGACTACACCATTACTCGGTCTCCTAGCCATATGGAACCCTGAGGTGTATGTTGGCTATAGCATGTTCATTGTAGGAACTGGATTGCATCAAGATGGAATCTATCTACCTCGGTGGTAGAGGAGTGGCCCTATGATGATCATGAGAATCAAGTCCAGAAATCCATGGCCATGGTAGAGTGAAATAATAGAAAGAGTTTCTATTTAGATTTTCACATTGGACTCGAATCGAATGATTACATCATATGACAGAGACTAGGGTTTGACGAGTTCACCTTAACCCTAATCTGATCGGGGCTCAAGATAGAAGAACTTAATCACACAGGTAGCTGCACCAAGAGGTTCGCATTCAGCTCTGATGGGTTGCCACCATATACTGCTAGGTGTCACTGGTGGATTTTGGGAGCAATTAGAATGATTTAGATGATCGATCATTCTAGCTGTTCGAATCAGAAGAGTTCTGATCCATCGAAAGGAGTTTCGATGATGTCGATGATAGAGATCATGACATATCCCATTACCATACAGAACTGAACCTAACTGGGTCACACAAACAAGGGTTTGAATCTGGTGATCATCAATTGAACTGATCTAGTTCAATTGATCTGAATGAGATTCAATTAGGTTCAAGGAAATCGTGCTAGCACTCGATTGAACCTAACGTTCTTCTTTTACTATCATAAATAAGTTGTCCTGACTGAGCCAAAGGAGTTTGTGCTCAATCAGAGGCCTTCATATGGTCTGACTGGAGGTTGTCCAAGTCAGAAAAGGTTGTCTTATTTGTAAGACATTACCTGCCATTTTTGGTCACCTGCCATTTCTTGTTCTTTGACTTTGGTCAAAAGTCTACCTTTGACTGGTCAAACGTTGACCATTGACCTTTGACTTTTGACCACATGTCATGCACCTATTGGAGAGCTGGTGGGGGCCTGTCCCCCTGCCAGAACCTGGCAAGGAGAAGGGCGCACGCCAAGGGTGGCGTGAGCCCAAGTAGGAGGCGCCTAGGAGTCCTTGTTGGACAAGGACTCCACCTCTCCTTTTGGATTCCAATTAGAGTTCTACTAAGAATCCAGTTTGACTGGTCTTAGGCACCCTCTAAGGAGGAATCCAGGGGTCTCTATTCCAACCAATCAGATTTAGATCTGATTTCACAAAGGGTTGTGATTGGTTGGGAGGAAGAGGAGTTGGATCACAAGCTTAGGTCTATAAATAAGACCCTGCGCCCAACCCTAATCCTAAGTGAATGCAATTGAGAAACCCATGCCCCAAGGCTGCCTCTCCCCTCCTTCTCCATGCCATAGCTTCTTTCTCCCCTTGCTCTCCACGTCCAAAAGGTGTTTTGGACTTGGTTGGTGCGATTCCAGATCAAGGAAAGGCGATCAAAAGCAAGAAGGCTGCGCTGCTGCAAAGGACGACTGCAGATCTTCAAAAGAGTTTTGAAGATCCTCCAGATCAGATCCAGATCTGAATTTTTGGAGGTGTGATAGAGAAGAAGAGGATCTCCAGATCCAACCCGAGTGGATACCGGTAGAGGCCAGGCACTTGCGTGGCTAAGATCCAGAACCTTCCGCTGCAATCAGGATCATCTACAGGGTAATAGGATTACCCAAATCAAGTAAATTAAATTTGATTTAATTTATCTTATTTTATTTTATTTATTATAATAATAATAATCAGATCTAAAACTTATCAAGATCTGATTGAGATCAAGAAAAAATTTTTGAAATATATCTCTTGATCTAATCAGATCTGGACGAACCTGGATCGGAAAATCAGGATTTCCCTTCACTTCTATCATTTGCTCTTTCATAATCCTACCTTAATTGCTGAAGCTCTGCACTTACAACATTATACTTTAATCTTGTTCTTTGATATAAATGCTTATACTCTTTCATGTTCTCATAATTTATATCTTGCACTTCAAAATTAAAATGATACTTTAAATCATTTTGAGCATAAACTATCGCTTGCTCTTTCGATTGCCACTGCTTCACATCTGGAGAATCCATTGATCTGAAGATTTCATAAGGCTACTCTCTTCTATTAATAGTTATCTCTACATATGCTCTTACATATCTCCATTCCCTTTCTTCCACTCCATAAATTGGATCTGAAAGTTCCAATTCTCTTATAATTTTAGCTAAAATAATCTTTGAAAATATCTCAATTACATTCATCATCTATAATTAACATTTCAAATTAATCATTGCTATAATTATCCTCAACAATTGCTATCTGATTCTTTATTCATCACTATTCATTACACCATACCAATATACATTTCACACCTATATACAATGCTTGTCTTAAATAAGAAACATAAGAATACACATACTTTACTTATTTCAAAAGCTATCGATATTATAAACATATTCATTCAACTTATGCTCATTAATCAGCTACTTAATTAATTAAGATATAGAACTATTAATAATTCATAACATTACCAAAATTTGCATCTCAATATTGAATTCTTGACCTCCAATTTAAACTTATGCTTAAATAAATTCAAACTAAAGTATTTAACTCATACATGTTTCTTTTATCTTAAGATAGCTTACATCACTTGCTACCCTTTTTACTTTAGCCAATCTTGATCACTATTATTAATCCTCACCTTACTTACCTGCACATCAGCAAACACATTGGACTTTGTTCGATTTATCTATCAATCAAGTTATTTTTGAAATCACTCAACTCACTTTATACTAATCTTTAGCTTTGTCTCATTTCTACAAATCATAAATCTTTACTCTGACTTAGGTCCATTCCTACTATTCTTAAACCCTTACTAATCTTTATTGATCCCAATTCATTTCTTGTACCACTAATTATAAATCTTTATTCACTTCTGTTGATTATAAGACTTTACTCATATCACCAATTGAACTTGCTCATATCATCAATTAAACCTTGCTTATCTCTATAAACCATTAAACCTTTACTCATAACCTTGGCTCATCTTTACTAATCTCTCCATTAATTATAAAACTTTATTCTGATACCACAAATGTAACACCTCACCCCTAATTCTGGACGACGATGCTACACCCCACCCTTGTCTAAGAGTAAAGAGCTATACTTTACCCTTAAATAAGAGTTAAGGAGAAATTCTAAACTATAGCTAAGCTATAATATCTTTTAAACCTGCTCAACACAATCATTTCAAATTCTTCCTTAATCAACATATACAATTTATAACCAAATATAATTAAAATCCACTACAAGTATACAACACTCTTCTTTGATATCCAAACATATAATACATCATAACCTGATACTCCTTTACAAACTATCACACTTAGCTCAAATAAATAAAATATCTTTCGATATACTCTTCTCACAAGTAACTTGGACTGCTCCAATCTTGAAATAGAACAAAGGTGAGGGGTTAGACTTAGGAAAGTCTCAATGAGTGAAATAAGCTATTTAACAGTGAAAAAAATCCATAAAATATAATTAAAATGCTCATAATCATATATATATTCCACAATAATATCATGCCTTCTAAATAAAACTTTTTTATGCCAATCATGCATAAAGACATATAAAAGTATTTCTTTTCTTTTCAAGACTATGCTACGAAAAACTGCTGGCTATCATCAATTGTCCCATAGCGCACCCCTACCATAAGTGTCGAATGGAGCATCTGATACTACTGAGCCTCTATGGGCATATTGTTTCATAAGGAGGTGCCGATAAAGATGCCATCGACTAAACCATAGCACACCCCTACCATGGATAATCTTAATGGAATATCTGATGCAACTAAGCCCTCATGGGCATACTGTATCACAAGGAGGTGCCGGCTGATTTTTACTCTCTCATAAACTAGGCCCCACTGGCCTTAATAAAACTATGCCCCACTGGACATAACTGTTGCTGATATTGTGGCACACCCAAAAGGTTGATCACACCTACGGATGGCCTACTAAAAACATGCATATTTGATAAATCTTGAATGTCAATGAACTATTTTAATATATTTCAAAATATAATGCCATGCTATCCAAGCTAAATACAGATATAAGCTAAGAACAAAAGAAAGTAATTTGCTTTCTATAATTTATCTCTTTCATAATAAAATACCATAGGAAAAAACCAGAGTTAGATAGAAAATCCACTCACCTCAACTGGCTATTAGTTAAATGGGCTTAGTCAAAGCACCTTTCCAAACCTTTCTTTTTTCTATATCATCAATAAATATTGATTAAACTCATACCTTATGATTCAAAACCAAAACTACATATACTTTGGTTTCAAACTCTTACTTTAGTCTTTTAACCATTTTCTCTTACTTTATCTTGCTTGCTTTAGCTTAGGTCTAACTATACTTAACATAAATTCAGAAATTTTCAAAAGTTCAGCCATGGTTTCATCCTTACAAATAGTTCCAAATTTAGTCAACATAGTTCTAATTACTTACTAAACCATTCAACAATTCCTAGTAAAATTGATAGCATAATCCATCCTCCAACTCAGGTTTAATTGTCTAATTTTGCTTTACTACAACATCTCGTCTAATAACACTACTTAAATGATTAATTCGAACCTAATTTAGAGCTTGAGAGCTTTACCTTAAACTACTACAACCCTAAAGAAGTTCTGAAACCAACTTCTCTCTTTCCAACTACCAACAGCCTTTCTTCCTCCAAACTAGTTTATTCTCAAACCATCTTTTCTTCCACTGAATCTTATGAATTTATATCTAGGAACTCTTTCTTCTCTAGCCCTCTCCCTCTTTTTTCTGTCTATTCTAACAAAGGAACTCCCAGAAGAAGAAAAGAGAATCGGTGGCTTTTATTCTAGGAGAAACGATAGAATTGCTAGGTGTCACCCCATCAAGAAGTCTACACACCTCTCCCTCTCTCTTCTAATTACGTGGCACAACTCAAGAAAGCCAGCCGTTATGTTATTTCTCCAAAAATCTATTTAAAACATCATTTTTAAAGCTTTACAGCCTGCACCACTCTTCTAGTCCCGCTGACTGAGCTAGCCCGACTCTAAATCGGATCAGCTGAATTGGTAGGTAGGTCAGCTCGATTGTCAAGCGGGTTAGCTATCTCAGGAAAAATAGAAAATTCACTCAGTAGCCTGAGATCTGGGCTGACTCAATTTCAATTTGGGTCAGCTCAAATTTTAGGATTTTAAAAATTAACTCTTCATATTCTGTTCACAGCTTTATTTAATTCTCAGCTTATTTATATATTTTTTTAAGTTAATATAATTAACTTTAAAACATAAATATAAATAAGAAACACCCTCTTATTTGAAATCAACAAAAATATCAAAAAAATTAAAATCCTTAAGAATAAGATTCTAAAATTTTGGTTCTAATTCAAATATTCCAAACTCAAAATTTTTATAACTTTCTTACTTCTAAATGAACAGGTTAAATGGTCTCCAATATTTATTAAAAATTATTTTACAACTTACCAACACCTAAAGATCAATTACCAAAATTTTTTGATCTAAGAAAATACATATTTCATATAGCCTTCCTTATAGGTGTTAGCTCTCAAACATAGAAAATTTTCAGAACTCGAAATGGTGGATAACCATAATTTGCACAAAAATAGCTTCCACAACCTTTGGTAAGGTAAATTAATTACATACATAAATATAAATCTTTTACTTTATTTTTTTTTCGATCCAGGATGTTACAATTTACATCATCATCTTCTTTACCTATGATTATAGAACAACCTAGCAAAACTAAAAAGATCCTATTAGATCATATTAGTGAGACAGCAAAATATAGAAAAGAACAACCATATATAAAACTATTTTCATCATCATCTTCTTTACCTATGGTCATAGAATAACCTCGTAAAACTAAAAAGATCCTATTAGATAATATAACTGAGGCAAAAAAATATAGAAAAGAATCAGAATGATGAGATGAACTAATTCCATTACCTTACTTATATATGAACCCTTTTTCAAATGCCCTAGAATCAGCCAATCCTTTTAACGAAAAGAGAGGATCAATTGATGAGATGATGGAATCAATAGAGACTTTTCAAGAACCACAAGTGAATAACATCTTAAAGGAAGCTTCACCCACAATCCTTTCCTAGGATTCATTAAATTCCCATTTGGCTCATAATGAGATGGATGATTTTGATGAAGATGGGTACAATATAGAAGTAAATGATTAAGTAGATACACCTTACCTTAAAACTACTCCACTATGGATTGAAAAACTTGAGCCACCATCTAGCCCATCAATAGCTTCCTTATTAGAACTATCAACTGAGTTAGAATTGAAGTCACTTGCTAATATACCTATAGACACACTACCAGTGATATTTATCCAGGAGGATCAACTTATAGGTGTTCTAAAAGTACATAAAGAAGCTGTATGATGGGATATTGTTGAAATATGGGATAATGACTTTAAGTCTGATTTTTTTATATTCGGCACTACTTTTAAGAATTGCCTCCAAAATTTATCTATAATATTAAAATGATGTATAGAGATAGATTTAAAATTAATTTTAAAAAAGTACCATAATCAGGAAGAATTGATACCGAGACATATTAGACCTGAGAAAGGAAGTGGGAAAGATCAGGCTATAGTTGAAGAAATTTATAAACTACCACCCCTGATTTCTACCCAACAAACACAATCCCTTCCTGGTCATTATACAAGTTAAAGAATTTGGTATAATATGCTTGCTCCTAACACTTTATGGATTAGGGCTATGTTTAACCATCGAAAAGTATTTTATGAACGATTTTCTGCTATTATGACAAGGTCTTCTGATCGGCCCTATCATTTTGGAATCCTGAAGGATGTATTTAAAATAATTATACCTAAAACTCCTTCATAGGGTCTAGCTGAAAATGTTAAACTTAGCGCTTACTAGGAGGTAATATAGCTTTTTACATCTGAATTTTGTTTTGTTTTTAGTTTACCTTTCTTTTAGGATTAAGTTAGGGGAAAAATTACAAACCATGTTAGATGAAGAATAAATAAAGCCTAAGCCGAGACCAAAAATAAATTAAAGCAGGTGAACTCTTTTTTTCTTTATTCTTCTTGCCATTTATCACACTCTATTTTTTTTCTCTATTGAGCATAATAAAAATTAAGTTGGAGAAAAGGATAAATAAAAAATATTTAAGTTCTCAAGTATGATAATAATTAGTCTTACGTATCTGATTTTGTGCTAATTTAAATTTTTTTTGATATTTTAATCGATGATTAATTAATGGTCTAAAAAAATTTTGAAATACTAAGGATCAAATTATTAAGAAAATCTAATAAATAGTCAGGTTTGGAATAGAATAAATTTTTGAGTGATTCTAAAATCTTCTTCTAACCTATATTTAATAAATAATCTACTTTATATGAGTATGAATGAAAAAATTAAAAAAATTAAAAAAATTAAAAAAATAATAAGAAAAAATAAAGAGCAAGTTTTAAATATTGATCTCCCATCGAGTAATCGGATCTCATTGCCTAAGTAAGCAATATTATTCGCATCAAAAAATGGACAAGGTGAAGAAATTTGTTATACAGTTAGTTTTAACCTATAACCTATTTAACTCGAATCAATAAGTTCGATGGGTATTTTAAACCTAGTGCTCTAAAGCCAACTGATTTGAAAGTTATTGGTCTAAAACTCGCTATAAGGATCAGATGGAAAGCTTAAGAGGTTAAAATAGTCCGCTAGCTGTAAAATAAAATATTAAAAAAACTTCAGTCCATACTAAAGATAGATGATTTAAAAAATAAAGATGGAGAATGGATCAAAAAAAGCTCTAAAATTTTATATTCTTCTCTTAACCACTATTTAGGATAGAATTAATAATATAATGATGTATTTTTTAAATTTTTAATCAAGTATCAACTAATTTTAAGATGATCTAAAAAAATTTTCATAGCTTATCGAGTCGGTATATATCTCTAATTTTTCTCTTTTTATTCGAGAACGAATAAAACTTAAATCAAAAATTATAATAATTACTATAAATTAATAAATAATAATATTAAATTAAATATTAATTAATATTTATTTCAAAAATTTAATCGTACAGATCAAAAACGGCTGACTGATGCGAGGAAACATCGCGGTCCATGGACGGATATTTCACGTGGCAATGGGGCATCAAAACTCAGAACCCCAGGACTCTCTCTCTCTCTCTCTCTCTATTAAGGTCCACTTGTTCCACCTTCCTTTCTCACATTAAATTTCATGTGGCCGTCATCCGGTAATTAATTCTTACCAGAACCTCTCACCAATCAAAGGTCCTCCACGCTAAACCGCCGACTCCTCCCTTCTTAATTCACGTGGCCGCAGTAAATTCTCTTCCCAAAGTCCCACGAGATTCCAACTCTAAAATTCTTTATGTGGACCCCTACCTCCTAACATCTTTCCCTCAAATCCTAACTAAACTTCCGCCACTTCCCCTTCCACCATAATTTTATCTCAGCCGTTTTCCTCTCCCAGTCTGAATTCACGTGGCCCCTCTCTAATTAATTTTCAATTAAACCAGCACACTCTATCTCTCAAACGAACTCCACTTCTTCGCCCACTCCCACTCTATAAAAAGCCGTGACATTTCTTCCAAACGAACACAGCCAGCGGCCTTCACGGCCTCCCAGGCCTCTTCTTTCACCCGTCGGCTTCCTCTCCCTTACTTCTCTTTTTTTTTATATTTTTTTAATTTTTTTCTCTTCCTTCATTTTTCATCTAAAAAAATCTAAATTATGAAAAAACTAAAGATCAAAATTCTAAAATATAAATAAAATCTTCTAAATATAATTTTTTTTATTTTTTTTATTTTTTTTATATAATAAATAAATTATTCTTCTATTTAATTCTAAATTTTATCCTCCATATAGAATATTTTATATTAATATATTTATTATTAATTAATATCTAAATAGACTATATTTATGAAGATGAATTATGATTGAAAGATACGGTCCATGCTCAATTTAATAGTTTATATTAAAGAGAATCATTAAAAATTATATTATCAATTTTTAAAAATTAAAGTATTAAATAATTTATGATTCTATTGAGATGGATCGTGATCAGGAGATATGGTTTATGCTAAAAAAAGATTATAATCATAACTAAATTCTTAAAAATATTAAATTCTTGTATTAAAAAGAATTATCACAACCCTGCTAGAGATGAATTCAAAATTTCAGAATATTTTTAACTGATACTTCAAACCCCATTTTATTATTATTTATTTTCTTTTATTTTTATTTACTAAACTAAAATTAATTTTTTTTAATATATTTCTTTAAATTTTTATTTTCAAAAATTAATTTAAAATTTATTTTTTTAATTAAATTGAATGCAACTCAGCCTTCAATCTTCGAGGAAATTGATACCCGACTCACCGACTATCCTACTTAATAGTAAAATTGGGTCTAATTTTTATTTGATGCTATAACGACAAGCAGTCACTCATCAAGGAATGAGTTCATTGAATAGACTTGCTAAAGAGAATATCTTATAGAACCTTACTTGTATGTCAAAAGATGGTTCTCTAAGTGAAAATTATGCAAGTGATCCTTAGACCTGAGACCACCATGGTACCTTATACACATAAGCCTATTTTTTTGGTTCATACTCAATCATGATATTAAGTCATGAACAGATGTTCTGGATATGGTCAAGTGTGTATGAAGATTGTGAGTAGGTCAACAAAAAATCAATTACTCCTAGTAAGAGGAGATGTTATCCTATGTATTCTTATCTATTGATAACTCAGTAACACTTTGGCCAAAGTAGAATGAAAATTAGATAGAACTTCTAATCATTCATTAGAGTTATCATTAATTAATGGAGAATCAACATGCATATATGTTTAAGTTTGATATTTATCCATACTCATATACGTATTTAGAATGCAGGATGATCGAGGTATTGAATTGCATGACTACTTGCCACTAAAGGATATATTTGACATTTTCACCAAATTCTATATCTTCTAGGTAGTCATGATATGTTGCTAGACATTAATTTTAATTTATGAATTTAATTAAATTAATAAGATTAATTTGATCCTTAACTAGATAGTTCTTCTAATTGGTGAAATTGGGTTGGCATTAACCCTAATTGATTGAGATTGAGTCTAATCGAATTAGATTAAAATGCACCCAAGCCTACTGCTGGCTAGATGTGGAGCTCAATAGATCACACACATAAAAAAATTGATCAAGAATTAATTTTAAGATCATTGGATCCTAATTAGATGGCTAATTAATATGCTAGCACATGTTGGCTAACCTAGTTCCTTGCCAAATCAATTTTGGCTTGAATCCTTGCTTTTTGGTTAACCAATTTTAATTTATTTTAAAATATGGTTTGGCTAAAAGGGTTACCCATTAGATGGGTGCCATGTAGCCTTGATTTGGACTTATTAGGAAGAGTTCAAGGCGCCTCAAATACCACCCTTCTTCATGATGCCACATAATGTGGTATGGGAAATTATTTGGTGCACATAAGGACTAAAAGTCCTTCTCCAAGGGGGCATTGACCAGTGAGACACCTCCTGGGACTCTCTCTCCATGTTGATGCCTACCATCTTTGATTGGTCAAAGATGGTGGGCACAAGAAGTATTTCTCTTGGAAAACTATGCAAAGAGTCGCATAGTTTAATATTAAAGGCGCTAAGAGTCCTTTTGTTTGAAGGCACTCTAGTTGGCACTATATTTGGGACTCTCTCTCTCCTTTATCCATGTTATATCAGAAGGAAATTTAAATAAATTTAAAATAAATCAAAAAAAATTTAGAATTAATGAGGGAATGATGTATATACGATATTCCAGAGGCAAAAATTAGTTTTTATGTGCCTCGAAAACTCCTACATCAAGAGACTTATCTAGCCGCTTGGTAAATCATTTGGATGACTGATAAGAGCTTGGAAATGGATGTTGGCACCCCATATGAAACTATAAATAAGTCTTGGATGGAAGGTGTTGGGTTTTCCAATTTAAAAGCTTGTCTTAATTTTCTTCCTTCCTTTCTTTTAGATAAGGTATTGGTAAGACAAGGAGTATTCCTTTAGACAAGGTCTTATCCAATACAAGGAGTCTTAATTAAGACAAAGATTAAAAAGATTATTTAAGAGAGCTAAGAGAGAATATAAGGAAGAATAAATAAGAGAGAAGAAGGAGGAAGGCCAAGTAATTCTAGTTCAGAATTCAGCAAGCAAGGATTCAAGAATGATTGCTCTCGAACCCAATTTTCATGTAGATTACTGTTAGAGGGTGAACACATGGGCACCTCATGGAAATATATCATCACCAAATTAAATATATAAGAGTATGTTACCTTATATTATATTATATATGTATATGATTGAAAATCATCAAGGCCAGTCCAAGGATTTAGGATTTGATAGATCAATATTTTGAAATCAATTGCTTCCGCCATATCAATCAAACCCAACAGTACTTGCATCTTGTGCATCCCTATTAGCATTTACACTATAGAAGGTTGGCCATGTTAGCTTCTTTTTGAAAGATGGGTCTTTGGGGATGCTTATATAAATTTGTATGAGTTGTATAAACTAAACTGAAAAAGAGAGAACCATCTTGGTATGTCATATGTATTGAAAATGTATACTTAGAAGGAATATTATATATATTTTGCTAGAACTATATAAACAAAAGTTAGTATGATACATAGCACCTTGTGTTTTTTTTTGGATAATTCAAGAATTATCTAAAAAGCTTGAGTTGATTACTAGAAGTATAAATTGAATTATTTTTTTTTTAGAGCGGGTTGTTAGTAGTTGAGTTGAGTTTAATGATACTTTGTGAATCATGGGATAAATGTTAGATATGTGTGCCCTAGAAGTCAGATTGGTTGACACTTGTAATACACTTCTAAGGGTAAAATTATAATTTTGATCATAAATAATAAAATAGATTATTTTCTATCATAGTGTATATTTGAAAGTGTCAGTGATACATCCCTTGAGTTAATGGTAATGATAGTTCATATTTTTAAGAGTTAAAAATTTAAGACATGAAGTTTCATTATTAACTCATAAAATATTTTCGACCATAGGATCATCATGAGGATGGTGATTGATCCAGAAGGTTGGTGTACGATCGCTTTTTTAGGATAGATGAATCTTGAGTCTACGATGTAGAGATATCGAAGCGAGAGTATAGGCACTCATTAGAGAACGAGGACACTGAGCGTGACCACCTCGAGCAGTCATGAGAAAGTCTATCTTCTCGTTGATGACTGGCTCGAAGCTACAGTGGTGTGTCTGGTTCTTTGACCTAAGGTGCATCGACAGTTCATCTTGAGGGTGTTATAGTTTGACTACACCATAACTCGATCTCCTAGTCATTCAAAATTCTGAGGTATATATTGGCTATAGCATGTTCATTGTAGGAATTGGATTGCACCAATAGGAGATCTATCTACCTTGGTAGATGAGGAGCAGCCCTATGATGATTATGAGAATCAAGTCCATAAGCCCATGGCCATGGCAGAGTGAAATAATAGAAAGAGTTTCTATTGAGATTTTCACATTGGACTTGAATTGAATGATTAATTCATATGATGGATATTAAGATTTGATGAGATCACCTTAACCCTAATCCGATCGGAGCTCAAGATAGAGGAACTTAATCACATAGGTAATTGCATCAAGAGATTCGCTCTTAGTTCTGATGGGTTGCCATCATATGCTGCTAGATGTCACTATAGATTTTGGGAGCAATTAGAATGATTTGGATGACCGATCATACTAGTTATTTGAATCAACAAAGTTTTGATCCATCGGAAGGTGTTTTGATGATGTCGATGATAGAGATTGCGACATATCCCATTACCATACAGAATTGAACCTAACTGATCACACAAACAAGGATTTGGATATAGATGTCATCAATTAGACTAATCTAGTTTAATTGATTTGAATAAGATTCAATTAGGTTCAAAAAAATTATGCTAGCACATGATTGAGCTTAATGTTCTCTTTTAATAATCATTAAAGTTTGTCTCGATTGAGTCAAATGTGTTTAGGCTCACTTAGAAATCTTTACTTGGTTTGACTGGAGCTTGTCTGGATCAGAAAAGAATTATCTTAATTTATGAGATAAATTTAAGACAACACCTACCATTTTCGATTACCTGCTAATTCCTATTTTCAGACATTGGTCAAATGTTGACCCTGGATACTTGGATATCTGCCCATGATCATGCGCCTATAGGTGAGTACCTGGAGCCTTGTCCCCCTACTAAATATAGATAGGAAGAGGGTGCATGCCTAGGGAGGCATGCACCTCATGAGGATAAAGGAGGAGTCCCATCAGGAGTCCCATACAGATGGGACTCCAGGGTTGCTTTAGGGGATTAAACTCTGTGGTGCCAAGAACTCTTATTTCACCCAGTCTTGGTGCCACCTTAGGAGGGTTTTGAGGGTCTCTCATCTGATTAGATCAGATGATGTCATTCCATCAATCAATTTTAGATTTGATTGCTTAAAGGGCCATGATTGGCCGGGATGATGTGGCATTGCATGGCGCAACAGAGTTTATATAAACCTTGTCTGCATCTAGATTTTTAATGCTGCTGCCTTTAGCCCATGCCACAAAACCTCTCTCCTTCCTTCTCCATGCCACCCTCTGGTTCTCTCTCTCCTCTCCATGTCTAAGGAGTTTTGGGCATGAATAAGGTGCGATCCAAGTAAGTAAAAGGTGCCAGAAAAGAAAGAAGGCAGCACTGCTACAAGAGACAACGATGGTTCTTCAAAAGGAGTTTTGAAGATCTTCAAGATCAAATCTATATCTAATTTTTAGAGGATTAATTGAGAAGAAGAAGATCTTCAGATCTTGTCTGAGTGGATATCGGTAGAGGCCAGGCACTTGCATGGCTACATGCAGAACCTCAGGCAAACATCGAAATCATCATAGGATAATTGGATTATCCAAAATAAAGATATAATTAAATTAATTTTAAATTTAATTTAATTTTTATTTTTATTATCAAATCAATAATATCATATCTGAGGAGTCTCAGATCTAATTAGGATCTTAGAAATTTTTTTTTTTAAAATATCCCTCATGATCCAATCAGATCTGAATGAACCTGATCTGAAAAACATATTTTTTTCTTCAATTGGTATTAGAGCCAGATTCCATAATTTATTAGATCTAATTTTAATTTATTTTTAATTTAATAATTAGATAATTTTAGATGTCACATTAGATATAATTAGATCTAAGATCAAAAACTTAAAAATTAAATAATCTAGATCTAAGATGTATGAGATGCATAACTAGACTAGGAATAGAATTATTCTATGTATAGTCTAGCATAATTATAATTTTAATTTAATTAATTATAATTTTTAGATCTATTTATTTATTATTTTTTAATATTATAAATATTATAATTAGATCTAAAAAATAAAAAATAAATTTATTTAATTTATTCATATGAGATATGATAGATGCATGTTTAGACTAGTTGTAGAATAGTTCTATAAAATTATCTAGAATAAATTTTAATTTGATATGATCAAATTTAAATCTTATTTTTTAGATATTTATGAGATAATTTAGATCTGAAAATGTATATGATATGATATATGAGATGTATGCAAAACATATTTTTAGTTAGATCAATTATATATGTGATATATGATGTAGATCTAACTAGTTTTGTAGATTTATCATGTTTCTGATTAAGGCGTGCCCCTTGGCCGTCCAGTCATAAGAATGAAGTAGGGTTTAAAGGCCCTCTCCTTCCATTCGATGGGATATTCTTATGGTGTATAGGGATGCTGCACGTTCGTCCTTAATCAGAAATAAAAAACTTATTTTCTGCAAAATTCTAGATCCTAAAATCCTAGAATTTTATATACATATTTTGTTTATGAATCCTAAACTTAATTAAGAATTAAGATTATGAAATATATTAGATCTAAAATTAAGAATTTTTAGATCTAAGATATATTCATAAAATTGGGTTCGGGCTTGGGTAGCTCAATTAGGTCTAGTGGTTGATCAAATCGATTCTAGAGTTGGTTAGGTGGGATCAAGAGTGCTTAAATTGATCAGTCTAATAGGATTAAGTTTGGATCAACGTCGAGTCATATGAGTGATCAAATTATTTGATTTCATCAAGAACGAGAAGAAACCATGTATTTTCAAAAAGATCAGTGGGAGCGCTATTATCTATCTCGTACTGTGCGTGGATGATATCCTTCTTATTGAAAATGATATTTCCATATTGACCACCATTAAAATATGGTTATCTAAAGAATTCTTCATAAAATATCTAGGAGAAACATCCTTCATTCTAGAAATTAAGATATATAGAGATAGTCCGAATAGGATGCTAGGTCTTTCACAGAAGATGTACATAGAGGAAGTGCTAAAGAGGTTCAGCATAAAAAACTTCAAGAAGGAATTGGTACCTTTCAGACATGGCATTCATCTCTCCAAGAAAATGTATCCCAACACAACTAAGGCGATTGAACGCATGAGCAAGATCCCTTATGCTTCAGTAATAGGGAGCCTTATGTATGCCGTGTTATGTACATGACCTGATGTAGCCTATGCTGTGAGTGTCACGAGCAGATATCAGTTGAATCCAGATGAAGAATATTAGACTTCTATGAAATGTATCCTTAAGTACTTGAGAAGAACTAAGGATATGTTGTTGATTTTTGATAATGGAGAACTCCAAGTCCAGAGGTATACAGACTCGAATTTTATGTCTGATATAGATGATCGAAAGTCAACATCTGGAAATCTATTTGTGTATAATGGTGGTATCGTTAGTTGGAAGAATTTCAAGCAGACAGTGATAATAGATTCCACCATGGAAGTAAAGTACATCGCTGCATCAGAAGCTACGAAGAAGGCATTTTGGTATAAGAAGTTCATTGTAGAGATTGGAGTGATGCCATCGAATGCCATTTCTCTGTATTGCAATAATAATGATGCCATAGCCCTTGCTAAGGAGCCGAGGTCTCATCAGAAATCCAAGCACATCGAGCGGCGATACCACCTCATCCATGATTATCTCGAGAAAGGTTACATCGAGGTCAAGAGAGTCGACTCCGTAGATAATACGGCAGACCCACTTATAAAGCCATTGGACCAGCAGAAGATCAAAGCCCACCTTTAGAAGATGGGACTTAGATTTATAGCCAATTGGCTTTAGGTCAAGTAGGAGTTTGTTAGATATGGGTGTCCTAGAATTCAGATTGGCTGATACTTATAATACACTTCTAAGGATAAAATTATAATTTTAACTATAAATAATAAAATAAGTTATTTTCTATCATAGTGTATATTTGAAAGTATCTGTGATACATCTATTAAGTTAATGGTAATGATAGTTCATATTTCTAAGAGTTGAAAATTTAAGACATGAATTTTCATTATTAACTCATAAAATGCTTCCGACCATAGGATCATCATGAGGATGGTAATTGATCTGAAAGATTGGTGTACGATCGCTTTTTTAGGATAGATAAGTCTTGAGTCTATGGTGTAGAGACACTAGAGCGAGAGTATAGGTACTCGTTAGAGAATGAGGGCACTGAGCGTGACCATCTCAAGTAGTCATGAGAAAGTCTACCTTCTCATCGATGACTGGCTCAAAGCTATAGTGGTGTATCTTGTTTTTTGATCTGAGGTACATCAGCAGTTCACCTTGAGGGTGTTATAGTTTGACTATACCATAACTCGGTCTCCTAGCCATTCAAAATTCTGAGGTGTATGTTGGCTATAGCATGTTCATTGTAGGAATTGGATTGTACCAATAGGAGATCTATCTACCTCGATAGATGAAGAGTAGCCCTATGATGATCATGAGAATCAAGTCCATAAGTCCATGGCCATGGCAAAGTGAAATAATAGAAAGAGTTTCTATTAGGGTTTTCACATTAGATTTGAATCGAATGATTAATTCATATGATGGATATTAGAATTTGATGAGATCACCTTAACCCTAATTTGGTCGAGGCTCAAGATAGAGGAATCTAATCACATAAGTAACTGCATCGAGAGGTTCGCTTTCTATTTTGATGGATTGCCACCATATGCTGCTAGGTGTCACTGATGGATTTTGGGAGCAATTAGAATGATTTGGATGATCGATCATACTAGTTATCTGAATCAGAAAAGTTTTGATCCATCAAAAGGTATTTCGATGATGTCGATGATAGAGATCGCGACATATCCCATTACCATATGAAATTGAACCTAACTGGGTCATACAAATAAGGATTTGGATCTGGATGTCATCAATTGGACTAACTCAGTTCAATTGATTTGAATAAGATTCAATTAGGCTCAAGAAAGTTGTGCTAGCACACGATTGAGCGTAATATTCTCCGTTAATAATCATTAAAGCTTGTCTCGACTGAGCCAAATATGTTTAGACTCACTCAAAAATTTTTACTTGGTCTAACTGAAGTTCGTCTAGATTAAAAAAAAATTATCTTAATTTATGAGATAAATTTAAGACAACACCTGCCATTTTTGATCACCTGCTAATTCCTATTTTCGGACATAAGTCAAATATTGATCCTAGATACTTGGACATCTGCCCATATGTCATGCGCCTATAGGAGAGTACTTGGGGTCTTGTCCCCCTACTAAATGCAGATAGGAAGAGGGCACATGCCTAGGGAGGCATGCATCCCATGAGGATAAAGGAGGAGTCCTATATAGATGGGACTCCAAGGTTGCTTTAGGGAATTAAACTCTGTGGCACCAAGAACTCTTGTTTGACCCAATCTTGGTGCCACCTTAGGAGGGTTTTGAGGGTCACTCATCTGATTAGATCAGATGATGTCATTCCATCAATCAGATTTAGATCTGATTGCTCAAAGATCCATGATTGATCGAGATGATATGGCACTGCATGGTGCAGTAGGATCTATATAAACCCTATCTGCGCCTAGGTTTTTAATGCTTCTGTATTTAGCCCATGCCATAAAGCCTCTCTTCCTTCTTCTTCATACCATCTTCTAGTCCTCTCTCTCTTCTCCATGCTTAAGAGGTTTTGGGCATGAATAAGGTGCGATCGACGCAAGTGAAAGACGCCAGGAAAGGAAGAAGGAAGCACTATCGCAAGAGACAATGATAGTTTTTCAAAAGGAGTTTTAAAGACCTTCAAGATCAGATCTATATATGATTTTTGGAGGATTGATTGAGAAGAAGAAGATCTTCAGATCCTATCCGAGTGGATACTGGTAGAGGTCAGACGCTTGCATGGCTACATCCAGAACCTCAGGCAAACATCAGAATCATCACAGAATAATTGAATTATCCAAAATAAAGATATAATTAAATTAAATTAAATTTTTACTTTTATTTTATTTTTATTATTAGATCAATAAGATCAGATATGAGGAGTCTTAGATTTGATTAGAATCTCAGAGAAATTTTTTTTGAAATATCCCTCCTGATCCAATCAGATCTGAATGAATCTGATCCAAAATTTTTTTTTTCTTTAATAAAATGATAATTAAGCCTAGTTCAACCATTGTAGCCTTGCCTAGTAGTTGAGGTGGGGTGTTACAGCTATCATCTGAACGTCCGAATGAATCCACATGACCGCCTGGGCCTGGGCCACACCCATGCACGTGCATGCCTAGGCTTGGGTTGGCAGTCACGCGCGCAGATAGATTATGATACCATCATTAAAATACATAATTATTAATTTAATTTTAATTTTTTTTAAAAAATAATTTAAAGTGTATAGATAATAGCGAGTCGGGTTGAATCCACACAAAGGTAGTGATTTTATTTTAAAATCTTTAATTTTTTTTTATGAAAAGAAAATAAAAAGAGTTTGGAATTAAAATTCAAGTTGAAAAATAAAGTTGTAGAATTTAAATGATGCAAAAAAATTAAATTTTGGTACTAAGATCTACTATTTAGATCTTAGCATCTACTTGCAAAGAAATTAAAGAGTAATTAAAATAAAGTAGTAGAATTTAAAGAGCAAAAAATTAAAGAACAAAAATTAAAAAAGTAATAAACTAAATTTTATATTAAAATTAAAACTCAAAATTTAAATATAATAATTAAAAAAATAAAAATAAAAAAATCTTAATCTTTAGATCAGTAGTGGCGTGGAGATGGCGTAGAAGTCTGGCTCTTCTTCTCGACACCGTCTATCTCGATGCAACTTTTAGCCAAAGCCTGACTTCCATCTTTTATCATGGCTTCTCCTGGATCAGATGTCTCAACTTTGGGGTCTTGGGGTTTTTTTATAGCTACTAGAGGACTGGAAACTTTGTTATTAGGCAATGTGGGACTAAATCCTTAGTATAGATCCATATTTATCAAAAAAATAGTAGAAAATCATTGGATTAGAGGTTCTATAAAGTTCTCGTGTGTTCTGGCCATCAGATGGTGATCCAAGGCTTCAAAAAATACTAAAAACGGACATCAATATGCCCAGATCAAGTCGAAATCGATTTTGGCCATTGGATCGCTCCTGATGGAGATTTTTCTGCTATTAGATAGCATTTGGATGTTTGGATCTCCACCGAGAGTAATTTCGACTATTGGATCGCTGCCTGGCATGAGCGTTGCCATTAGATTGTGTTATAAGGAAGCTGAGAACTAAATCAGTGAAGGAAAGAACCCCACCGTCCGATCTTCACCGCAAACCATGTAGATCGTTCAATCGCACAAACACTATGCATATAGACCACATGGACTGGGCATATTGTAGATCACAATGAATCAGTGTGCGGTGTTCATGGGAAATGACCAAATTGCCCTCACTTTAGGGTTCACGATGAGCCACGATAAAACTGACATCAGCAGCTCCGAATTGGCTTCAAACATTGGGCTGGCTTGTGGTGTGCCGGTTGGGCGGCTTGGCTAAGCACGTTTGGATGCGCTGGCTAGAGAATGCGCGCTAGCTGAGTCGGTTGAGCTAGATTTTTATTTTTATTTTTATTTTTTTTTAAAACTTAATATCAAATTCATTTTAAATTAGATTTTTTTCAAATTTATTTTGTTATGACCAAAAAATTAAGCTTTTTTTATTGATGATAATATTTTATTTTTTTATTATTTTTAATATATCTATTTAATATTTTATTTTTTTAATTTATTTAATTAATTATTTTTATTTAATTAATTATTTATTTTATTTTTATATTATTATTATTTATTTTATTTTTATTATTTTTAAAATATTAATAAAAATTAATTAATAAATTAATACTTTTATTAGTAAATTTGTGATACTTATCACATCTCCTAACTTACTCATTACGAGTTTCTTAGCAATGTAATATTAGTTTTTGATTAATCACCATATTTCATTAAGTTCCTCTTTCACAAAAATAGCTTTAGGATTAAAGTTCAAAAGTTTAGATAATATTACTAAGTATTGAGTTTCAGAAGTAAATTTTATAGTCAGGTTAATTAGAAACTTCTTTAGAATTTATCTAAAGATCTACAACACTTGTGTTTATGAAGTCTAACTTAGTATTTAGGTATTAATTTAAAGGATAAATATATCTTCTGTTATCACCTATTTTGGCTAATTTTCTATACACCCCCAAGATAAGTGCATGAATTAAGGTAGCTTTCACACTACCTTTCCCTTTCTCTCTCTCTCTCTCTCTCTCTCTCTCTCTTTTTACATGTGATGAGCATTCTGATCTTTTCTCTACCATTTGACGTGAACCTCCATACTTGACTTAGATGCAGAGACCTAGTTACTAAGTTTAGGACAATCCACATGTACTCTATATTTTGTACTTTTTAATTCAAGCAGGTAGCTCTTTTTTTAAATTCAAGTTTCTTTAATTGGGATATATATTAATTATCAATTTTTAATGATAATTAAATTCTTAGTTGGCCTTATAATCAACACTTACTTGACCTCATTAGTGTGTGTTGGTGCAGAATCTGGTTGATGTCAAAACTGAGTTGGAGCTGGAGAAGATGAGATCGCTGTCGAAAACTTGCAAGGGAAATTCTGACCGAAGTCGGAGGTGGTGGCTCCGACGGGATCCTCCGACGATCAAGTCAGCTCTTCTGACCAACAAAAATAGAGTGCTTTAGAAAGAAAGTAGCAGAGTTTGGAAAAGAAGAAGAGAGCTCTGAAGAGAAATGTATCTGAAGAATCCCTCTTATAGATGGAGCTTATAACAAACTGAGAGCGATAGCCATAATCATCAGGTAGTGGTTTGCTCGGAGCCACGTGGAGTTTGTTACGGAAAGTAGTGTCTGTTGTCGTGATGTACTAGTTCGTTGAAATTTAATAGTTGAAGTTTATAGGAGTAGACGTCGGTTGGCGAAGAACTTTAAGTTATATCAATTTCAGAGGAGTTCAGACTCCCCTAAGATAGTCTGTGTGCGAGTTGGTTCATGCTGTGTATAGACCCAGATTTGTGTAGACGAGAAGACCCTTCTAGGCAATTATAGGAAGTTTGAAAGCTCTGCGATTGGAGAAATCTTGAAGGAAGTCTGTTGGAGAAGTCTGAGAGTGGATCTACTAGAGGAGAAACCTAAAGGTGAATTCGTCTGATGGAGAAGTCCAGCTGAAGGAGAAGTCTGGAAGGAGTTTGACCGATGGAGAAGTCTGGAAGGAGTTTGGCTGATGGTGAAGTCCAGAAGAAGTTCCATTAATGGAGTAGTTTGACTAATGGAGAAGTTCAGAAGGAGTTCGGCTGATGGAGAAGACCAGAAGGAGTTCGACTAATGGAAAAGTCTGAAAGAAGTTTGGCTGATGGAGAAGTCCGAAAGGAGGAATTTTCGATTGAAGCTCTTCTATAATTACAAATTACATTTGGCTGAGCATCAGACTGAACTTCGACGGGAGTGAGATTTACCCATAATAGTAGTCTTTCTACTCTCAAGTTTGAAATTCGAAAAAAGGGAGTAAAAAGACGACTGCCGAAGTTCTTTTTTGGGTTTCCGCGCTCGTTAGGACGAGATGCCTTGGTATTTACCATGCTGGTGTTGAGCTTTTTAAATCCAAAATGATTTTGAGAAGATGGCCCTTCATATTTCCCACCGAAATTCTATCCCAAGTATCATGCCATAAAGACTCCGTCTGTCACTACTTCTCTATCATGATAAGTGGGACACGCGGTGCTTGCTGATCAATCGAAGTCGATCCACAATCATAACTACCTCGGGTTTCCTCTGGCTATTTAAGACCTTCTCCTCTCATTCGGAATCCATTCTCGCCTGAGTCTTCTTCTTCCTCCGATCCCCATTCTTCTTCTACCCAAGGGTTTTAGCTTCCTCCCTTGTCTTCTTGGGTTCCGAATGCCCTTTCGACTGGTTCTCATCTCACCCACCGTCTTTTCATCCTTCCCAAATAGGTTAGGTCAGTTTTTCAATCCTTCTCTTTGGGTATTCATGCCTTTTTAGCTTTTTATTCTTCCAATTTCCTTGTAAAAGTATTTGCCCTATATTTTTCCTTACTTTTCGTGGGTTTTCCTGGGATCTTATTTTGATCTGAATGTCTTCCGAAACCTCCCACTCCATCGGTTCTTGGAGCTCGCCTGGACCGACCTTTCTAGACTTTGCATCCCTGACCGAGGTCGAACCTAGGAACATGACTCACTCATCCTTTATTTCAGACACCATTCTATCCATTCTTACTTCGGATGATCTTTCTCTGATCTGAATTCAATATGGAATCCCTATGAAATATAACCTCGAGCTCCCTAGTTCGGATGATCGAGTCAGTTCTCCTCCGATCGGTTGATTTTGTTTGTACTTAGAGACCTTGTGTGCCAGGCTTCAGCTTCCACTGCCCTCCTTTGTAGTTGTCCTCTTCTGATTTTTGAACATCTCCTTCACATCCATCGTACCGAACTCCTTTCAATTCGTCATAGGCTTCCTTTTTCTCTACCAACTGGCCGAAGTTCGACCGACTATCTCATTATTCTGAAACTTCTATACCTTCAAGCATCATCTTTCTGTAAAGGATTGATGGTACTTCTCCCCTCAGTTCAGCAAGAAGGGGTTACTGAAAGGTGCCTCTTCTTCCATTCACAATTGAAAGAAAAAATATTTTTTATGTATTGTCCGACCTTGCTATTAGATCTTCCTCCTTGGGGTCACAGTAGGGAATCGGTTCGCTGAGCTCTAAGCTTAGACTGAGCTGACCTTGATTCCTCCAATAAACTTAAAATATATCGAGCTCCTCTCCTTCCCAACCTTCTGAAAGAACAGACCTTGTTCAACCTAGGTTTGAATCCCCTCGATCCCGTTGGTATATTTTTCTATTTTTCGAATTCTTCATGTGGTTTCACATATATGTACTGTCACCGATCGTGATTCTTTTTCTATTACAGAAATGGATACTGAAGCTGCTGAAATGCTCACCAAGAGGCTTTATGCCCAAAAGAAGAAAGAAAAAGCACCAGGTGGTAGCTCAAAGAGGGCGAAGGTTGGCGCTCCAAGCTCCATGGCCCCTACCGCCACTATCACTGCTCCCGAGGTTGCCGCCAGCACCAAGGTTGCCCCAACCACTGAGGTCAGCACCATTGGTGCGGGTTTCATGCCTCCTGCATCCTCGGGCCCTTCCAATAGAGATCAAGCTCTAGAGGTTCCTGCTGAGGGGGAGATAGGAGAAGGAAAGAAGAAAAAGAAAGTGATCGCAAAGATGCTCTGCAAGGCTCGTCTGGGCGAGCCGAGTGATGACCATGGTGAATTGGGAGAAGACCCCTTCGCTAACCCAAGGATCGTCTGGGACTTAACTGATAAATTTGCCATGCCAGAGGTGGTGGACTGCATGGCTGACCTTAACCCTTAGTAGCTCATTTAGGGTTCTCTCGAAACCATCCTCAAGGTGATTGCTCCGTTGCTCAACTTTTTCTCTTCTCTTCTACTCTTTTCTTCTTTCTTTTTTTTTTAACATCAACTGTTTGTAGCAGTCGGATCACCAAATGCTCGCCTACATCAAGAGGATGCATCGTCAGAAGGTGGAAGCAAAGAAGGTCCAGGAGGATCTTTGATTCAAGGTCAGTTGTCTTTAGGAAAAGATTATTGAAGTTGAGCGCCTTGCAGAAGAGAAGGCGACGGAACTTGGGAGTCTCCATGGCATGCTTCGAAATGAGGAGTTCATCTCAACCGGACTCAAGGCCACACTGGCCCTAGAGAAGGAGAGGAAGAAGAAAATTGAGAATAAGGTTGTCAAACTAGAAGCCTGAATGGCGAAGTCGATCTCAAAGATGATGTCCTGGGCTATGGAAGAGTTCAAGGCCTCTTTCAAAATGAGAAACTTGAACGTCAAATTTGGCTAGCAGACGTTCGTCAAGGGTTTTGAGCTCTGCGAAGGCAGGGTGGCCCGGAGGTTCTCCGAGCTCAACCTCATATTTCTGGAGGATGAGGAGGATGATGTAGAAGCGGGACCATCCGATGCTACAGTCAATCCCTCCTCCGCCGAGCCTACCTCCGATCCATCCGAACCTGCCGCAAGGGCACCTGAGCCAGTTCAGGAACCCGAGGTAGTCGAGAGTGCTCTGGCTTCATCTGCTGCCATCCCCTCCAAGGTTGAAATCCTCGAGTAGTTATACATTTTTCTTCTTTTTTTTCTTACTTTATACTCAAAATTTTTGATTAAATGAAAGTGAATTTCCATTTTATCTATATCTTTGAGCATTTTTTATACTTCGAATGCAATCTCCCATCAACGCTGATCCACTATCTCAGAAAGTTCCCTTGAAACCTTTAATAAAAAGCTTGAGGAAGGAAGTCCACCATCAGAAGAAGAAGTTGAAGAAGATGGAGGACAACCTTCAAGCTTCACGGAAGAATGCTTTGGAGGCGACCAAAGAGGTCACTCACCTCCGAAACTTGCACATGAGGGACTCCATGAGTTTTAGCATTTGGAAGGGAAGCTTCGAGACTTCTTAGGATTTTGATGGTTTTTCTCTTTCTCTCTTTTTTTTTTTAGTATAATCGATCTTGTCGACCTATATTTTGCTTGTAATGAACTTATTTTTTGTAATGAAATAGTACATTTTTTTATTATTTTTGTTTTGCACAAATTTGAAACTTGCTCGTGGCTTTGCTTTCTTCACTTTATTTTTCTTTACGTTGTTTTCTAATGAAGTGGTTGTTGTGGATGCCTATCCCAGGTTCTTTTGCGGACCTAGGAGCGATTTTTCTTCTTACACCTCATACGGTCGAGTAATTATAGAAGAAATATGTGTAAGGATTGGTGACAGGATTTCTTCCTTCTCTTTGCTTTAAGTTAGGGGTTCGTTTAGGACCACTGGATGGGCCCCCCTTTCCTTCTTTTTTCCTCGGCTTGGTTAGTAAGGCCTTCGACTTTGCTCATGTTAGGATGAGGTCCTCCTTCTGTTTCTAATAGGACTATAGGGGTACAAAAGGACCGTTGAGAGGGCCTCTCCCTGATAGAAAACATCCTAGGTTTCATGCATAGATTTTAAAACTTTTTTGAAATATAAAGCAATGAAAGACATAGATTAAACTATTTAGTCAAAAATATGCATGTAATTAAATTACAAAATCCTACATCAAGGATCTATAACATATTATGATGCAAATATAAATATGAAATTAAGTTAATCATAAGTGGTATTGATCATATCAATACCTAGATCTAGAATAATTCTAGATCAAATCCTAGATTGCATCTAGGTCACCAAGAGATCAGATCTCTTACCTTTGCATGAGTCGAGAACTCCATGGTTAAATCCGTTGTTGTGTTTGGAGCCATACATGCGTCCGACGTCTATAGGTGATCCACATGAACTTGCAACATAGATCGGAGGTTCGTCGAATGAAGATCCGCTCAAAGTGCTAGCTTCTCACGGATCCCTCCTGATGGTTAATCAAATACATATTCTTTGGATCTCTTGGATAATCCAAGAGATGAAGAACATGAGAAGAAATCCAAATCTTAGATCTTCCATAAAACAAAAATAAAAAGACATATGGAATAAACCCTAGGAGAAGACAAATCTTCTCCTTCAGGACGTCAATGGTTGATGTCCTGATAACATCTATTATGCTAGGTTTAGAGGAGACCTTCTCCTTTGGATTTTTTTTTAATTTTTTAGATATCAAACCCTCATATTTTTCTCATAAAAATCTTACAAATAAAATTGAGAAGAAGGGCTCTCAAGGAAATCCTAAGAGAAGACCTTCTTCTCTCCTTCTTCTCGCATCAGGATATGATTAGATCATGTTCAAAAAAGATCACCATACCCCAACACCTTGGAGCATAGATTCCATTCCCTCTTCCTCTCTCTCTCTCTCTCAGATCTTTATCATATAAAAATTATATAAAATAATGAAGAAGAAGATACTCAAAAGAAAATAAAGAGAAGATAATCTTCTCTTACTTTTGTGCCTTCATGACATCAACGATTGATGTCCAGATGAAGACCTTTTCTCTAAGAATCTTGGCACCATCTTTCCTCAAGCCCTTCCTCTCTCTCTAAGATTTTTATCATATAAAAATCATAAATAAAATAGAAGGAGAGAAACATTAAAAAAAAAAAATATAAGAGAAGACAATCTTCTCTTACCTTGTCTCTTCAAGATATCAAATTTTGATGTCTTAATTGAGGGCTCTTCTCCAAAAATCTTGACACCACAAATTCTCCACGCCTTCTCCTCCTTCTCCTCTAATTTTTCATGATTTTTTAAAGATTTTTCACATCCTCAAAACATCTCATAAGAGGCATCCACCTTTTATTGCAAGACTAGGTCAAAACCTAGTCAAAGGAGGACTTCTATGGGGTGTCCAACTCTTGGATACCCCTCCCTTGATTTTTGGCATGTGAAATAGAAAACCAATGCCTTAAAAAAAGGGAGAAAGGGTAGAAATAATATTGGAAGCATGGGGAATGATGGCGCACCAGAGGAGAAATGAGTTTGGTCAAAAGGGGACTCTTGTAAGAAGGAAAGAAATCCCAACTCTTTCTTGTTTTCACCAAGTCAAAACAAACTCCCAAATAATCTGATATGTTAGCATGGAAGTCCTTCTTGGGCATGAGAATACATAGAAAAAATCTAGAATTTAAATATTTAGCATGGGCTTTAATAGGCGCAAGAGAAAGAGAGAGAGTCCCAGTCCAACTAGGACTCCTCTTATTTGAGTAGGTCAAAATAGATTTAAACCAAATTTAAATCTTATTTAAATTAGATTGAATGCAATCTAGTTAAGAATGATCCTAGTCCAACTAAGAATCTAATTAAATTAGATTAAATCAAGATTTAAATCTGATTTAAATCCTACGTCAATTAGGTGCACCCAAGTCCTATTCAAACAAGAAATTATTCTTTCTTGCAATTGATTTATCCAATAAAGAAACTAGACTTAATCTAATTAAGTCTAAACTAATTCTAATTGAATCTAATTCAATTAGACTTAATCTCAGCCCGATTGCTCAATCAAATTGAGCCAATTAGCAATCCAATTGCTAATCGATCCTCCCACAACACTTTCATTAGGTCAAACACCAATCATATTGATGGATTTACCTTAGAATGATTCTCAATCATTGATTAACCATCTGATCAGATTACAAGCTCTAATATATGTGACCCCATAGATTTAAATCTAAGTCAGTAGTATAGAAATCAATTTCTGTACCAATCAAAGTTACCATCTAGCAATGATTTCCGACGTTCGGATAGGTCGAATGTATGCAAAGCAACATTCTTAGAATCCTGGCCCATGGTTATCGTATAATTCATTCCTATGATCAATAATGCTCAAGATGACTTCGAGTATGCTGTCAAACACTCATACAATTCATCTCTATTATGTCTCAAAATTTTGCAAATCTCGTGATACCTCATGAGGATTAACTAGGCCTAGGTTTTGCTAAATTGAAACACAGCGAGACATTCTCTTCCTAAAGTTAATCAGGAGTGATCAATCCCATCTTGACTCACATATCGACTCTATAAGTACTTGACTATATCCAAAAACCTTCCATCATATTTATTAGAAATACAGGCAGTCCAACACCAAAGTACAATGAGTGGCTCACAAGTCACCATGATGATCTTAGATCGGAGGGACACTTATACCCATTGGCCTTAGTTAGCTATTCTTGGTAGTAGAGTGCTACATTGATCATGTTCAGTGTAGATGTACTCCTGCATCTCATCTGAATGCCATACCAGTGTCTCCACACCACTTGGTTACAAGGATAACCAATGCATATGGCATACAACGACCTACACTCGATAAGTTATCATCCTTGTTAATAACTTATCATTTGATCGTGAACAATTTAAGAACCATCCGATAAATCCTTCTTTATCGATTGATTGTGGTTCTAAGAACTTCATCATAATTTAGGAGTTCATTTAAGGAAGATAGAACTTTTATGATGAAACAACCAAATTACTATTATTATTAGATAATTCATATATAAATTCCAATCATCTACTACTTAGATGATTGGTTTAGGACACATTTCTTAATAACTCTCACTTGGACTAAAGCCAATCAAAATAATATCAAATATCCTATCTTTCACTTGAGTTCGTAGAACTTCTTAGTTCTGAGGCCTTAGCAAATGGGTCGGTCAAGTTCTCCTTTTACATCGATCTTCTAAAGATTGACGTCACCCAAATCAAATATCTAAGATGAAAATGATGCAGAATATACTGGTCCTTTGATTTTTTAGCCTGAGCTATGGCTCCAGTGCTATGATAGGATAGGACCATGAGTGGAGGGTGCCACTCCCAACTTGCTAATGAACCTTAGTAACTACACAGCTTGCATGGCAGCATCATATTCCACGATGTACTCTACATCACTAACTGAATAGTTTAAAGTATCCTGCTTGGAATCTTTCTAGCAGATTGCTCCTATAATTAGGATATGAGCTGACATTCTCTAGTTGTCATCTTATTCTAACTAAAATTAAAACATCCATATATTTTAAGTCAGTACTTCAATATTTGAGTCACTGAACCTTAGTATTTTTTAAATACTTATGGATTGTCTATACAATCCTCCAGTGGCTCTTACTTAGATAAGACTGGTATCTGATCACTATCTCTAGTGAGTATACCATGTCTAATCTCGTACATGGATAAATAAGATGACAGCTAAACCTTTATTCCTTGCAATGTTGGAATGCTATTCTGGATTAAGAGAATTTCATCCTCAAACATCACAAGTAATAACACTACAAAACATTTTGCCCAATAATAAGTGCATGATTTGTCTTTGTTCATAATTAAGATATACTTTCAAAATGTATGTTCGAACTCTGAGATGATACTCAGACGGGCTTTATAGGTCCTTACCTTTTCATCTGTGCTACTCTGATCCTATTAAACATTCATTCACACCCATTGAATTTTATCCCTTCAGATGATCAACTAGTGTCTATACACTATTAATTTTCATAGACTTCAATTTGGATCATATGGCTCCAAGCCACTTCTCAGAATCAGGCCACTGCACTGTATCTTATAGGTGATTGAATCCTTGTTGTTCTCATCGAGCTTAGCATGATTGCCATCCTGAATCTAGACACTAAAGTATCTATCCGGCTAACGTGGTACTCTACTAGATCTTCTTAAAGGTGACACTTTAATGGGCTCTAGTTTTGATCTGATCAAATCTAGTTCTGTAGGTTTATTAGATAACGTCGGTTCTTTTCTATCTGTCAAACTTTTACAAGTTCAACTTGATAGGCATCATTTCCTTCTCTAAGGAACTCCTTTCCAAAAGGAATGCCCTACTGCTGATGAACATCTTATATTCTTTAGCATAGCAGAATTAATAACCCATAAATACTTATTGGACTAGGATCCAAGTTTATCTGTGTGCAAATATACGACAAAGGCTGATCAACTCCAAATCCGAAAGTGAGAGAGTCTAGGTCTACGTTCGATCCATATCCTATATGGAGTCAATGCGATTGATTAACTCGTATAAATTTTTAGAGTAAAAAAAATAGTCACAAGAGCACAACCCTGCAACAGGCAGAGAAGTATACCCTATTATGGATTGAACCATATCTAACAAAGTTCAATTTCTCCTTTTAGATACACTGTGTTTCGTAAAGAAATCTACTGAGAGAGAATCCTATTCTCTGCTAAATATATCACAAACTCACTGGATAAGTATTTGCCTCCTTGATTTGATCGAAGAGTTTTAATACCTTATCCAGTTTTTTTTTTTTTCATTATTGAATCATTTGAACATTTTAAATGATTCATCCCAGACATACCTATGCCTAGATAGGTCGTCTGTAATGAAATATTAATGTCTTCCTTTGGCACTTAAGTTCAAGGTCCATATACATCACTATGTATGAGACTTAGAACATTATCGGCTCCTTCATCTTTTTCAGTAAAAGGTGACTTTATTATCTTCCCAAGGAGACAAGATTCACCGACTATCAATGATTCAAAATCATTGATATCAAGATTTTTCTCTCAAGCTAATCCATTTATCCTGTTCTTATCAATATGACTAAGCCTGTAATACCAAACATAGACATCCATGACATAATCTAACTAGGGTGTGTACATTCCACTTACCTTAAGTCCTTGCAACGAATTGCATAAAACCACTGGTATCTAATACATAGGTAGTAGAATTACATATAGAGAAGTTTTAAGGTGTTATCATATAACGTCTTTAATGAGCAACTTTTGCTCCTTTCTCTTATTCAGCCTGTTGTGGTCAAGGGAAGCAAGATAAATCTTCTTCCTATGATCCTATTTCAGACATTAGAAGTGCTATGCCTGATTTGGGTTAATCTTGGACTAATTATTTTGACAGGGCTCAGAAATTCCAATACGAACCCATTTGTACTGCTGAAGCAATAGTCAACTTTCGATACTGATTATCGAAGTTGGGTCCATAAGTCTTCACTGTCTAACAGTGATAGGAGCAATTAAGATTTTGCCTTAATAGAGAATAATGACCCATTGTATATGAATCATTTTAAGCCTAAAGACTTGGACTTTTAGTCTAAAGATTCTTCCACTATTTTATTTGAACTGATAGCCTCTACCTCCAATTTAAGGAATTACTTTAATTCCCTAGTAGGTACTAGAATCCACATAGACTGCACACGAGCCCAACTTTGGTTGGCTCACCCATGTACATCTAAGAGTAGGTTCATAACCAATTATTTCTCCAAGCAATTTCTAGTAAATTTAATTTTGTTCCAGGCCCTGATCAATTGGCTTTGGCCTTCTCAGAAAAAGATCTAGTTAGGTCCAATCATTAACATGACCATACTTGGCACATCCAACCAATGAATAATCATGCCCAACTTTGGTTGGTCAATCCAACCACCATTAGAGAGACACATCTAAGTCATCATATGATGGATGATAATTCCATTAGTCGACAAGCACTAGGCCTTTGAGCCTCCAATGATTATTGAGTTAATGGACCCATTACCAAATATCTTAATGGGAGGCTATGACTCCATTATCCCCATAACTTTATCATTTTAAGGACCTAATAATTTTAAAAAATTTAAATTATTAGTGATTTAAGGATAGAAAGAACATGAACTAATTTGCTCCCACTGACTTCACCAAGTCAAGTCCTCCCACTGACTTCGCAAGTCACTGATGAGGACTAGGATCAATTACGATCCATGGGCATCTAAATCAGTCTCACTGAATAAAATTAGTCTCACTGATTTCCTATGTGACATGGGTTAGCATGAATCAATGAGCAACCTAATAAAAAACTTGGTTAACCATATTGGCTATGTAAGTGAGATCGGTGGAAGGGTCTGCCAAGGCTTGCCTTAGACATCATAAAAAATGGCCAGGTAAGCAGGCTGCCAATTAAAAATCAACTGTCTGGGATGTCAGACTTACCTTAGACACCAATTGATTTGTCAGTTTTGATTTGGTCTGCCTAAAGACTCGGGCTTGTCCACTGAGCCACGATCAGCATCCATTTGCTAGATTTATGGACTTTGATCAACTACAACTATTGAAGTGATCTATAGAAATGACCTAATCCTAATTAACTATTAATTAGGTTTGATCAATTTCTTAACTATGTCCATATTTAATCTAACCCTAGGTCTAACCCAATTAAGGACCTGATCAAAGCTAACCTATTTTTCTTTAACCCATATATTATGAAATTATCTTAGGATCTTCAAATCACAAACCTAGATCCTAAACAATCACTTAATTCTCAATTAAGTTCAAGTCTTATGGGTATAGGTTTATGGAATCTTAGAACTAGTTTCTGATTTTATTGTTTGAAACATTTTCAAATTGTATTGAATCATATTCAATATATAGTTTTAGATATGATTTGTTTCATTGTTTAGATTATGTCCTAAGATTTCAAATCTAGAGTTTTGCAGAAAGTAAGTTTGTGATTTAATTTTTACAAAATAAATATATCATACATATACATTCTAGATTGAAAACAAAAATTATATATCAACATATGCAATAAGAGGATTAGATTTAAACATAAAACACATCATGTGGATTAGATCATAAATTATTTAAAATTAGATTTAAAATTTAAAAATAAATTATAAATTATTTTAGATCTCATCTAACATATTTATGATTTAAGTTTCTCAGATCAGCATATACTAGGATAACCTTTCCACTATAAAGGGTAAACCTTACAGCAGGACAATCTTATAGCAGTATGTGCAATTCTGATATTATTTAGATTTAATTTAAATAATCTAGAATAGATTTAATATCTATTAAATTTTAAATTTAAATTAAAAAATTAAATAATAATTTTTTTAGATCTAATCTAAAAAATTTATGATTTTGATTTAGATTAGCACATACTAGGACAACCTTTTCATTATAAGGGGTTAGCCTAACAACAGGACAACCTTATGACAGTATGTGCGATCTTTAATTAACTTTAATTTTAATATTTAATCTAAAGCATACATAAACATGTTATAATAGAACCTAGATGCTCTGATACCACTGATAGAAAACATGTAGGATTTCATGCATAGATTTTAAAACTTTTTTGAAATATAGAGCAGCGGAAGACATAGATTAAACTATTTAGTCTACAACTTGCATATAATCAAATTACAAAACCCTACATCAAGAATCTATAATATGTTATGATGCAAATATAAATATAAAATTAAGTTAATCATAAGTGGTATTGATCATATCAATACCTAGATCTAGAATAATTCTAGATCTAATCCTAGATTGCATCTAGATCACCAAGAGATCAGATCTCTTACCTTTGCGTGGGTCGAAAACTCTGCAGTTGAATCCATTGTTATATTTGGAGCCGTACATGCATCCGACCTCTATAGGTGATCCATACGAACTTACAACACAGATCGGAGGTTCGTTGAATGAAGATCCACTCGAAGTACTAGCTTCTCATGGATCCCTCCTGATGGTTAATCAAATACATGTTCTTCGAATCTATTGGATAGTCCAAGAGATGAAGAACATGAGGAGGAATGAGGGAGAAATCTAACCCTTGGATCTCCCAAAAATAGAAATAAAACGATATATGGAATAAACCCTAGGAGAAGATAAATCTTCTCCTTCAAGACGTCAATGGTTGATGTCCTGAAAATATCTATTATGCTAGGTTCAGAGAAGATCTTCTCCTCTAGATTTTTTTTTAATTTTATAGATATCACACCCACAAATTTTTCTCATAAAAATCTCATAAACAAAATTGAGAAGAAGGGCTCTCAAGGAAACCCTAAGAGAAGACCTTCTTCTCTTCTTCTTCTCGCATTAGGACATGATCAGATTATATTTAAAAAGGATCACCATGCCCCAACACCTTGGAGCACAGATTCCACACCCTCTTCCTCTCTCTCTCTCAGATCTTTATCATATAAAAATCACATAAAATAATAAAAAAATAAAGAGAAGATAATCTTCTCTTACCTTTGTGCCTTCATGACATCAATGATTGATGTCCAAATGAAGATCTTTTCTTTAAGGATCTGGGCACCATCTTTCCTAAAGCCCTTCCTCTCTCTCTCTTAGATTTTATCATATAAAAATCATAAATAAAATAGAAAGAGAGAAATATAAAAGAAAAATATAAGAGAAGACAATCTTCTCTTACCTTGTCTCTTCAAGACATCAACCTTTGATGTCTTAATTGAGGGCTCTTCTCCAAGAATCTTGGCACCACAAATCCTCCACATCTTCTTCTCCTTTTCTTCTGATTTTTCATAATTTTTCTAGGATTTTTCATGTCCTCAAACCATCTCATAAGGGGCGTCCACCTTTTATTGCAAGTCTAGGTCAAAACCTAGTCAGAGGAGGACTTCCATGGTGTGTCCAACTCTTGGACGTCCATCCCTTGATTTTTGGCATGTGAAATAGAAAACCAACACCTTAAAGAAAGGAAGAAAGGGCAGAAATAATATTGGAGGAGTGGGGAAAAATGGTGCACAAGAGGAGAAAGGAGTTTGGTCAAAAGGAGACTCTTGCAAGAAGGAAAGAAATCCCAACTTTTTCTTGTTTTGATCAAGTCAAAACAAACTCTCAAATAATTTGATATGTGTGCGTGGAAGGCCTTCTTGGGCATGGAAATACATAGAAAAATTCTAAAATTTAAATATTTAGCATGGGCTTTAATAGGCGCAAGAGAAAGAGAGAGAGTCCCAGTCCAACTGGGACTCCTCTTGTTTGACTAGGTCAAAATAGGTTTAAATTAAATTTAAATCTTATTTAAATTAGATTAAATACAATCTAATTAAGGATGATCCTAGTCCAACTAGAAACTCAGTTAAATTAGATTAAATTAATATTTAAATCTAATTTAAATTCTAAGTCAATTAGGTGCACCCAAGTCCTAGTCAAACAAGAAATTGTTCTTTCTTGCAATTGGCTTATCCAATAAAGCAACTAGACTTAATCTAATTAAATTCAAACTAATTTTAATTAAATTTAATTTAATTAGACTGGATCTCAACCTGATTGCTCAATCAAATTGAGCTAATTAGCAATCCAATTGCTAATCTATCCTCCTACAACATTTGCATTAGGTCAAATACCAATCATATTGATGGATTGACCTTAGAACGATTCTCAATCATCGATTAACCATTTGATCAGTCTGATTGCTCAATCAAATTGAGCTAATTAGCAATCCAATTGCTAATCGATCCTCCTGTAATACTTACATTAGGTCAAACACCAATCATATTGATGGATTGACCTTAGAATGATTCTCAATCATCGATTAACCATCTGATCAGGTTACAAGCTCTAATGTGTATGACACCATAGGTTCGAACCTAAGCTGATAGTATAGAAATCAATTTTTGTACTAATCAAAGTTACCATCTAGCAATGATTTTCGACGTCTGGATAGGTCGAATGTATGCAAAGCAACATTTTTAGAACCTTGGCCCATGGTTATCGTATAATTCATCTCTATGACCAATAATGCTCAAGATGACTTCAAGTATGCCATCAAACACTCATACAACTCATCTCTATTGTGTCTCAAAATTTTGCAAATCTCATGACACCTCACGAGGATTATCCAGGCCTAGATTTTGCTAAATTGAAATACAGCGAGACATTCTTTTTCTAAAGTTAATCAGGGGTGATTAATCCCATCTTGACTCACACATTGACTCTACAAGTACTTGACTATGCCCAAAAACCTTCCATCACCTATATTAGAAATATAGGCAGTCCAGCACCAAAGTACAGTGACTTGCTCGCAAGTCACCATGACGATCTTGGGTCAGAGGGACACTTATACCCATTGGCCTTAGCTAGCTATTCTTGATAGTAGAGTGCTACATTGGTCATATTTAGTGTAGTACTCCTACATCTCATATGGATGCCATACCTGTTAGATATGTGTGCCCTAGAAGTCAGAATTGGCTAACACTTGTAATACACATCTAAGGGCAAAATTATAATTTTGACTATAAATAATAAAATAGATTATTTTCTATCATAGTGTGTATTTGAAAGTGTTTGTGATACATCCCTTGAGTTAATGGTAATGATAGTTCATAATTTCAAGAGTTGAAAATTTAAGACATGAATTTTCATTATTGACTCATAAAATGCTTTCGACCGTAGGATCATTATGAGGATGGTGATTGATCCAAAAAGTTGATGTACGATCGCTTTTTAGGATAGATAAGTCTTGAGTCTATGGTGTAGAGACACTAGAGCGAGAGTACAGATACTTGATAGAGAACGAGGGCACTAAGCGTGACCACCTCGAGCAGTCATGAGGAAGTCTACATTCTCGTCAATAACTAGCTTGAAGCTATAGTGGTGTATCTGATTCTTTGACCTAAGGTGCATTGGTAGTTCATCTTGAGGGTGTTATAGTTTGACTATACCATAACTCGATCTCTTAGCCATTCGGAACCCTGAGGTGTATGTTGGCTATAGCATGTTCATTGTAGGAATTAGATTACACCGATAGGGGATCTATCTACCTCGATAGATAAGGAGCATCCCTATGATAATCATGAGAATTAAGTCCATAAGCCCATAGCCATGGTAGAGTGAAATAATAGAAATAGTTTTTATTAGGATTTTCACATCGAACTTGAATCGAATGATTAATTCATATGATAGAAATTAGGGTTTGACGAGATCATCTTAACCCTAATTCGATCAGAGCTTAAGATAGAGGAACTTAATCACATAGGTAACTACACTGAGAGATTCATTTTTAGTTCTGATAGATTGCCACCATATGCTGCTAGGTGTCACTGGTGGATTTTGAGAGCAATTAGAATGATCTGGATAATCGATCATACTAGTTGTTTGAATCAGAAAAATTTTGATCCATCGAAAGATGTTTCGATGATGTCGATGATAGAGATCATGATATATCCCATTACCATACAGAACTGAACCTAACTGGATCAAACAAATAAGGGTTTGGATCTGGATATTATCAATTGGACTAATTCAGTTCAATTGATTTGAATAAGATTCAACTAGGTTCAAAAAAATCAAGCTAGCACATGATTGAGCCTAATGTTCTTCTTCAACAATCATTAAAAGTTGTTTCAACTGAGCCAAATGTATTTGGGCTCATTCAGAAACCTTTACTTTGTCTAACTAGAGTTTGTCCAGGTCAGAAAAGGATTGTCTTAATTTATGAGATAAATTTGAGACAACACCTGCCATTTTCCATCACCTGCTAAATCTTGTCTTTTGACTTTGGTCAAATATTGACTTTTGATACATAGACATCTGCCCATGTGTCATGCACCCATAGGAGAGAAGATGGGGCTTTATCTCCCTATTAAAAAGAAAAAAGGGAGGGGGCACATGCCTAGGGAGTTATTCGCCCAAAGAGAATGATGCTTGGAGTCCCATACAGATAGAACTCCAGGTTGCTTCATGCTCTCTAATTGGGTGGCGCCAAAGACTCTTCTTTGACCAGTCTTGGTGCCACCTAAGAAGGTTTGTGAGGGACTTTAATCTAATTAGATTAGATAATGTCATTCCATCAATCTAATTTAGATCTGATTGCATAAAGAGCCATGATTGGTCGGGATGATGTGGCACTGCATGGTGCAGCAGGGTCTATATAAATCCTACCTGTGCCTAAGATTTTGAGTTTCTACCCTTTGCCCATGCCACATAGCCCCTCTTCCTCCTTCTCCACACCACCCTCTACTTCTCTCTCTCTTCTCCATGTCCAAGAGTTTTTAGGCTCTAGTTTGGTGCGATCCAAGCAAGAGAAAGATAATAGGAAACGAAGAAGGCAGCACTGCTATAAGAGACAACAGTTGATCTTCAAAAGATGTTTTGAGAACCTTCAAGATTAGATCCAGATTTGATTTTTGGAGCACAGATTGAGAAGAAGAAGATCTCTAGATCTTGCTTGAGTAGATACCGCTAGAGGCCAGGCACTTGCGTGGCTACATCCAAAACCTTAGACGAACATCAAGATCATCATAGGGTAATAGGATTATCCATAACAAGATATAATTAAATTAGATTTAATTTATTTTTATTTTATTATATCAATAAAATCAGATCTGAAGAATCTCAGATCTGATTTAGATCTAAGAGAAAAATTTTTGAAATATTTATCTTGATAAAATCAAGATCTGGACGAATCTGATCCAAAAAATAGGATTTTTCCTTCAATACCTGTGTCTCCACACCACTTGGTTACGAGGATAACCAACACATATGGCATACAGCAACCTACACTCGATAAGTTATCATCCTTGTTAATAAGTTATCATTTGGTTGTGAATAAGTTAAGAACCATCCGATAAATCCTCCTTTATCGATTGATTGTGGTTCTAAGAACTTCATCATAATTTAGGAGTTCATTTAAGAAAGATAGAACTTTTATGATGAAATAGCCAAATTACTATTATTATTAGATAATTTATATACTAATTCTAATCATCTACTACTTAGATGATTGGCTTTAGGACATATTTTTCAATACTCCCCGGATCCCGACTTAAGTAACCAAGATCTTCACTTTAGCTCAATGTTAGGATGAGGTTCTCCTCTTATTCCTAACAGGACTATAGGGACACAAAAGGACCATTGAAAGGGCCTCTCTCTGCATCCTAGCTTAAGTAATCGAGGTCTTCACTTTAGCTTAATGTTAGGACGTGGTTCTCCTTCTATTCCTAATAGGACTATGGCGCTCGATGGATCGCTAGGTGCATTACTTGCACAACATAATGACGAGGGAAAGGAGAATGCTCTTTACTTGACTACCTTAGCCGCATGCTGGTGGGAGCAGAGCACAATTATCCTCCGATTTAGAAGGTTTGTCTGGCCTTGATCTTCGCCGTCAAGAAAATGAGGCATTACTTTCTCTCGCACAAGGTCCAATTGATATCAAAGGCGGATCCTTTGAAGTTGATCATGTCTCGGCCTCTTTTATCGGGACGGCTCGCGAAGTGGTCGCTCATGCTGATGGAGTTCGACATCACTTACGTGTCAAAAAACGCAATCAAGGGACAGGCCTTAGCCGATTTCTTGGCAGCGCATCCGGTGCCCGATGATTCCCCATTGTCAACCGACCTCCCAGACGAAGAGGCGCTTTCTATAGAAGCCCCTGGACCCATTGGGAGATGTACTTTTATGGAGCTTCTCAGAGAGAGCCCGGGTCAGGTCGCGATGCTCCAGAGACGCGCGCGGGAGCTGGAGTGGTCTTTCTCACTCCGGAGAAAGGCGTCCTGCATTATTCCTTCACCTTACTAAAGGAGAATTGCAAAAATAATGAAGCCGAGTATGAAGCATTGAGTTTCGACTTGGAGATATGGGAATCCGAGTCCTCTATGTTTTCGGAGATTCGCAGCTGATCATCCGAATAAGCTACAACAGAATGGGGCATAGGCCAAGCCCTTCAATCAGAAGAAGATCCTGTGGCTGAACCAGAGCCTCTCATTCCACCGTGACATGGCTAAAGGAATTCCGTCCACTTTTTGAAAGATACCATACCATATCAATATCAGAAGCGAAAGCTCTGCTTGAGCGTCATACCACTGGTGAATATAAATTCTTCAATAACGGTTGAGGGCCGCATCATCCTTCCTGGTCCCCCGCTTAGAATAGTGGACTGCGGGAGCCGGTTCATGCCAACGTCGGAGTGAGAAGGCAGGAGGAAACTCCGACTCTAGAGGCACTAAGCCTACAAGGGTAAGCAAAGGAGCCAAGAGGAGATGAGGGCATAAAAGGATCGTTGAGAGGGCCTCTCCCCGCATCCCAGCTTAAGTAACCAAGGTCTTTGCTTTAGCTCAATGTTAAAACGAGGTTCTCCTCTTATTCCTAACAGGGCAATAGAAGTACAAAAGGATTGTTGAAAGGACCTCTCCCTGCATTGGAACTTAAGTAATCGAGGTCTTTGCTTTAGCTCAATGTTAGGATGAGGTTCTTTTTTTGTTCCTAATAGGACTATAGGAACACAAAAGGACCATTGAAAGGGCCTCTCGCGGTATCCTGGCTTAAGTAACCGAGGTCTTCACTCTAGCTCAATGTTAGGATGAGGTTATCCTCCTATTTCCAACAGGACTAACTTCGTCTAGTGATAAAGTTCGGGAGGCTATTTTCTATCATCATAGTTTTGCACCAAGATCGAAGATATTAAAATAAGAAGATTTTATTGAAATGAGATTATTGATAGTACATGAGTAAGTTCTCTGAGCTCCATGGGCATGAAAGATCGGCACCTCCGAGCTCCTTCAAGTAGTAAGTTCAAGGTCGGATGACCTCTTTGATTTCGTAAGGATCTTTCCAGTTTGGGACGAGCTTCCCTTGGTTTTGAGGTTGTGAAATGGTTGCTCGTCGAAGTATCAAGTCCTCCACTTTGAATATTTTGCCTTTGACTCTGGAGTTATAGTAGCGGACCACTCTTCGTCTATAAGCAGCCATCCAAACTTGGGCTTCTCATTTTTCCACCAGTAGATTAAGGTTTGCTCTGAGGTTCTGCAGATTTTATTGCTTCCTGAAGGCTACAACCCATGCCGACGGCAGCTTGAGCTCTATTAGGATGACTGCTTCCATTCCAAAAGTCAGAGCGAACATTTCCCTGGTTGGCAGCTTTTGGATAGTTCGATATACCCATAGAATATGGTAAAGCTTGTCCGCCCAAGTCTCCCTTGTTCTTTCAAGCCTTGCCTTGACGTCTTGCAATAATGTCCTGTTTGTCACTTCTACTTCACCGTTCACCTGTGGATGAGCTACTGACATAAAGTTATGGGAGACGTTCAAACCTTCATAGAACTCAGTGAATTTCTTCCTAGCAAATTATCGTCTATTGTCTGTAATAATGGTTTGGACAGGCCGAATCTATAAATAATCGACTTTCAGATGAAGTCTTGCACTTTGACTTCAGTAATCTTTTTCAGAGATTTGGCCTCGACCCATTTGGTAAAGTAGTCGATCGCAATAAAGAGAAACTTTTGTTGTCTGGGAGCCGTTGGGAAGGGGCCAAGTATATCCATTCTCCATTGTGCGAATGGCCAAGGGATGCTTAGTGAGGTAAGCTTGGAGGCCAGCTGTCTTTGTATATTTGCATTCCTTTGACAACAGTCATACTTTCTAACATATTCAATGCAATCATGGTGCATAGTCGATCAATAATAACCTTGTCGAAGTAGCTTGTGAGATAGGGATCTGGCACCCAGATGGTTTCCATAGATTCCTTCATGCATCTCCCATAATGTAAAATCGATCTCGAAAGATCAAAGACATCTTAAAAGTGGCAAAGAATATGATCTCTTATATAGTTTGCCTTTGTAAAGTACATATCGGAAAACCTGGTTCCTCAACTTTTGAGCTTCCTTTGGGTCGTGAGGGAGAGTTCCACCTCTAAGATAAGCAGTCAATGGATCAATCCAGTAGGGCTCATGGTCAATCTGCATGGCGGTCAGCAGCTCTTCCAAACTAGGGCATTTCAGTACTTCAAAGTATATTTCCTTCGAAAGTTTGTTGGAGGCAAATGTGGTCAATTTGGATAGAAGGTCGGCTCTAGCATTTTTTGCCTTCTGGATCCACTGGATATTGAAACTGTCGAATGCCGAGGTCAAGCTCTTCACTTTCTTAAGGTATCTTCTCATATTTTCCTCCCAAGCCTCGTAGTCGCTATTGACTTATCCCACTATCAACTGTGAATCATTGTAAGCTTGGAGGCGATCTGCTTTTAGCTCTTTTGCTATCTTTAGCCCTATAATCAGAGCTTCATATTCTGCTCCATTGTTGGTCATAGGAAATTCAAAGCATAATGCATATTCAGCAATGATCTCCTCTGGGTTAATCAAGATCAGCCCTGCGCCTGCACCAGAAGCATTGGATGAGCCATCCATATATAGAGCCCAAAAACCTTCAAGAAGGTTGGCTCTTTCTTCAAAGGGCCTCAGCTGCAACCACGGAATGCTAGTTTCATTCTATTTAAGCTTGGCTTCATCCAAAATGGTGCATTCAACTATAAAATGTATCAATACTTGGATTTTGATCGATGGCCGAGGTTGGTAGTTAATGTCAAATTTTGTAAGCTCAATCATCCATTTTGCTATTCTTCTAGAGGCATCTGTTCGATGGAGAACTGCTTTGATTGGTTGATCAGTTAGGAGGGTTATCGTATGCCCCTAAAAATAAGGTCGAAGTCTCCGGGCTGTAATCAGTAGAGCATAAGTTAGTTTTTCTAACTTAGTGTACTTAGTCTCGACGTCTCTCAAGACTTGACTCATGTAGTAGATCGATCATTGTACTTTCACCTCTTTTTTGACTAGGACTACCACAAGGGCCACTGGGGAGACCACCAGGTACAAAAATAATTTTTCTTCAAATTCGGGCTTTGTTAATAGAGGAGGTGAATAGAGAAAGTCCTTGATCTCTTTAAAGGCTTGTTGACATTCGGTGGTCCAACAGAAGTTTTTCGACTGTTTTAATACCTAAAAGAAGGGCATGCATCATTTGGCCAACCTTGAGATGAAGCGGTTCAGGGCTACCACCTTTTCAGTCAGGCGTTGAACTTTTTTGATTGATTTTGGAGCAGCCATCTCTTAAATGGCCCGAATCTTCTCTAGATTTGCTTCGATTCTGCCCTTGACACCGTGAATCCCAAAAATCTTTCCGAAATTACACCGAATGTGCACTTGGTTGGATTCTGCTTCATCTTGTATCTCCTAAGGGTGCTGAAGATTTCTTTAAGATCGGCAATGTGATTTATTGAAGCCCGACTCTTGACAAGCATGCCATCTACATATACCTCCATGTTAAGGCTGATCTGCTTCTTGAAGATTTTGTTGATCGGCACTGGTATGTTGCCCCTATATTTTTAAGTTCAAAAGGCATAACCCTATAACAGTAAAGACCATGGTCAATAATAAAAGCAGTCTTCTCCTCATTCTTTGGTACCATCCAGATTTAGTTATAGCTGAATAAGGCATCCATGAAGGTGAGAAGCTCGTGGCCCGAGGTCGTATCCACCAGTTGATCAATCCTGGGTAGGGGGTAGCTATCTTTTGGGTAGATTTTGTTCAACTTTTTAAAGTCTATGCACATTTTTCACTTGCCATTCATCTTTTTGACGAGCATGACATTGGAATCCAGTTTGGATAGTTGACTTCTTAGATGAATCCGACCTTGAGAAGTTTGTCAACTTTCTCTGCAATTGCTTTTTGCCTCTCTAGAGCATGGCTGCGCATCTTCTCTTTCACTGATCGATGTTTAGGGTCGACAACCAGGCGATGTTCAATGATCTCGGCATCTATCCCGAGCATGTCGTCGGGGACCCAAGCAAAAACATCTATGTTCCTCCATAGAAATTCGACAAGCCGCTCTCGTATTTCTTCTACTAGGTTGGAGCCGATCTGCACCGTGTGTTCTGCATTCCCGTCATTTAGTGTGATGAAAGCAAGGTCTTCCATAGGCTCACCCTGCTCTTTCGTTAGATCATCACGGACATCCAGTCCGTCAACTAGATAAGGATCTGATCGCTCACCCCTTGGTAAGGCAATTGAATGGCAATGCCTTACCAGGGCTTGATCTCCTCTGACTTTTCTGATCTCATAACTTATTGAAAACTTCATTTTTAAGTAATATATCGATACTACTACCCAAAGTGCATTTAGGCCAGATCGATCGAGGATTGCATTGTTAGCCGATGGAGCTCTTACTACTAGGAAGTCCACCCATGCCTTGGACTATCTTGGATATTGCCCTGCAGCCACAACCAAAGTTATTATACCTTCAACTGGTATTGCTTCGCCAGTGAAGCCTACCAATAGAGAGCTTATTGGTCCAAGCCGACTGTTAGCTATAGACATTTTGGAGAAAGCATCATAAAAGAAGACATTAGTCGAACTTCTATTATCAACAAGGAAATGACGTACATCATAGTCTGCAACATTTAAAGTAATTACAATTGCATCGTTATGTGGAACTGAACTTTCTATGCATCTACTTTAGTGAAGGCTATGTGTTCTTCAGCCCTCTGTCTCTTCATCGATCTTTCAAATCCGCTGGCCTCCTCTCACTGAAGTCCCTCAGAGATAGTGTTGATGATGCCGAGAGGTGGCCGATCTTCCTATTGCTCCTTCCTTCTTGGCGGTTCTAGCTGCGGTAGTGCCCTTGGCCGATCCTCTCTTCCTTCGGATTGACGTCATAGAAATCGATTGAGTTGGTCTCACCTGATGAGCTCCTCGATCTCATCTTGGAGTTGAATGTATTTCTTAGTATCGTGATCATGGTCATGATGGTAGAGGCAGTATTTGTTAGGATTGTGCTTGCCAGGATGAGCACACATCCTCTCCGACCTTAGCAGTTGCTCCTTGATCTCCATGAGTACATGTATTTTCAAAGCATTGAGGGGGGCATAGTTGTGGAATCATCTAGGAAGAGAACTTCTTCGCGCCCTTCTATTAGGGCTTTTTTAATGATGAACTCGAGGACGAGTTCGGGCTCGCTTGCGCTTGGGGAGAGTCCGGGAGCACGATCGAACTTCGTTTGGATTTTCTTCAACTACGAGCTTGCTAGATTCACCCGCCTGCCACTCTCCTACGGCTTCCTCATCCTTTAACCTGAAGGCTTCCTCAGCTCAGGCATATCCTTTAGCTCGAGCTTGTAGATCGACAAAATTTTTAGGATACTTCTTCTCTAGGAAAAATAATAAATCATTCTTCTGGAGACTGCCCTTCAGTATGGTCATGGCAACAGACTGGTCCAGATTTTGGATCTAAGGGTAGCAGCATTGAAGTGATTGACATAAGCCCAGATTGATTCTCTCTCTTTCTATTTGATGTTAATGAGGAAGTCCAAACATCACCTGAGATGCCAGCTACTGATGAAATGAGCCACAAACTAATGGCTCATCTGATCGAAAGAGAAGATCATACCCGACTTCAGTGTCGAGTATCAATTTCTTGCTGCTTCCTTTAGAGTAGATGGAAAAGCTTGGCATAAGATGGCATCTGGTGCGCCATCAAGTAGCATCATGGTTCGAAAGACATCCAGATGGTTGATCGAATTAGAGGTTCTATCGTAGTCTTCGAATTGGGAAAGCTTGAAGTTCGGTAGGACAGACTCTTGCATGATTCAAGCAGAGAAATTGGGATTGATGTAGATATCATCATGGTGAGTCGGAACGACATGGCGGAGTTTCTCAATCCATCGGTCCATTTTTTATAATTTTTGATCGAGAACATCATCTCGATCATAGATCCTGGAAGGCTTTCGACTGTAGATAGGGAAGGTTTTTTTTAGAGAGGAATCATGGTCTGAATAGGGGTCTTCAGTTATCTATTTTTTCTTCCTAGGAGTGACGGGTCTGCTAGCCCAAGTATGCCTCCTTGGGACTGGTTCTTGACACCCCGATTGGGGGTTTTTCAGTGGAGCTACCATCAGGGGTTATTGCATGGCCTGCACCATTTTGGTGAGGCCTCGAATCTATTGCATCAGTAGGTTGAACTGCTTCAGATCTACCATGGCTGCCGACAGAGGGAATGAGGTGCTGGTGATGGAGTAGGGAAGGGTAGATCCAGCTTAGATCTGACGGCGAAAGCAGCGGATCACTGGGTGGTTATCTTCTTTGGAGGCATTTCTAGGCTAAAAAGATTGAATAAAGATGGATCTCAAAGGACTAAAAGAAGAAAAGAATCAGGATCGACTGGGCACTTCTTTTAGAATAAGGACTCAAAGTGGCCCCTCCTTCTAGTGTCAATCCTGTTGGTGTAGAATCTGGTTGATGTCGAAATTGAATTGGAGCTAAAAAAGATGAGGTCGCTGTTGGAAACCTGCAAGACAAATCCTAATTGAAGTTGAGGGTGGTGGCTGCGGAAGGATCCTCCGATGATCAAGTTAGCTCTTCTGATCAATAGAAATGGAGTGCTCCAGAAAGAAAGTAGCGGAGTTTGGGAAAGAAGAAGAGAGCTTTGGAGATAAATGTATCTGGAGGGTCCCTTTTATAGATGGAGCCTATAATAAATTGAAAGTGACAACCATAACCATCAGGTAGTGGGCCACTCGGGGCCACATGGGATTTGTTACAGAGAGTAATGTCTGTTGTCGTGATGTGCCAGTTCGTTGGGATTTAATAGTTGACGTTTGGAGAAGTAGATGTCGATTGGCGAAGAACTTTGAGTTATATCAATTCCAGAGGAGTTCAGACTTTCCTAAGGTAGTCTATGTGTGAGTTGTTTTATGCTGTGTATAGAGCCGGATTCGTATAGGCAAGAAGACCCTTCTAGACGACTATAGGAAGTTCGGTCGGAAGGTGGTTTGGAAGCTCTATGATTGGAGAAATCTTGAAGGATGTCTATTGGAGAAGTCTGAGAGTGGATCAGCTGGAGGAGAAATCTCAATGAGAATTCATCTAATGGAGGAGTCTGGCTGAATGAGAAGTCTAAAAGAAGTTCGACTGATGGAGAAGTTCAGAAGAAGTTCAACTGATTGAGAAGCCTGAAAGGAGTTCGACTGATGGACAAGTTCGGAAGGAGGAATTTGCGATTGAAGCTCCTCTACGATTATAAGTTACATTTGGCTAAGTATCAGACTAAACTTCGACGAGAGCAAGGTTTACCCCCAACAATGTGCATGTGCAATTTGAAGTGTTGATAGCCTTTAAATGATCTAAGTAGGCTGCGAAAAGTCTGACCAACTAATCTACTTTCTGACTTGCTACAGTCATTAGCAAATAGTTTCTAACTTTATTACTTTTTCTAGTCTATTTTGCTTAAGATTTTTTTTCTAAAATATGGTTTATTCAAAAGAACTCTTTTTATTTTTTTTAAATTTTAAAGATTATATATATTATTTATTATTTTTTTATTATATATATTTTTAATTTTATTTTTTTAATTTTTTTAATTAATTTTATTTTTTCTATCCTTCAACTTAATCGACATTGTCCTTAATGGAGAAGAAAAAATGGAAGGGTGCAATAAAAATTTTTATTATTTGTCCAGCATGTATCATGAAGTTTTGATTCTCCTCTAGCCTAACCACTTATCCTAAAAAGAAAATAAACTAAAAAAATAAATTAGATGCAAGAAATGTTGGATTGCCTCCCAACAATCACTAAGTTTATCGTATTCAGTCAGAAATAATGCAGCTCAATTCATTATGGGTCTATTAATATTGTTGGTCAATGGTTCAGTTTAATGATATCCCTTCAATATATGGTTTAAGCCTTTGACCATGTACCTTAAAAAAATACTTAGATCTAGGATCATAAAGTTTAATTACACCATGTAGAACACTTGATTGACTATATAAGGTCCATTCCATCTAGATTTTAATTTTTTAGAAAATAATTGGAGCCTTGAGTTAAATAACCAGACTTGCTGATTTGGCTCAAAGATTTTTCTTGAAATGTATTAATCATGAAAAGCTTTCATTTTCTCTTTATAGATTTTTGAGTTTGCATAAGCTTCTCACCTTAATTTATCTAATTTACTCAATTGTAACATCTGGTTAGAACCAGCTTGATTTGGATTAAAATTTAATTGCTTTATTGCCCAATATGCTTTATGTTCAAGTTCTACCAGAAGGTGACATGCTTTTTCATAGATCAATCTATAGGGAGACATTCCAATAGGGGTTTTATAAGCAGTCCTATAGGCCCATAATGCATCATCTAATCGATCTGACCAATATTTTTGATCTAGCCTAATAGTCTTTTGTAAGATATTCTTAATTTTCCTATTAGATACTTCTACTTGGCTACTTGTTTGTGGATGGTATGGTATAGCTATCTTATGTGTCACCCCATATTTTTGTAGTAATGTTCGAAACTGGTAGTTTGTAAAGTGGGTACCTCCATCGCTAATGATAGCACATGAAAATCCAAACCTAGAGAAGATATTCTTTTGATCAAATTTTAAGACTACTTTATGGTCATTGGTTCCTGTTGCCATTGCTTCGATCCATTTAGAAACATAATCAACGACCACCAAATATATTCAAAATCCTTGGACGGTAGAAAAGGTTTCACAAAATTAATTCCTCAAACATCAAAAATTTCAACTACCAAGATGGGGTTCAAAGGCATCATGTCTTTCTTTGAAATGTTTCCTAAGGTTTGACACTTAAGACATTCCTGACTAAAAATATAGGCATCCTTAAACAATGCAGGCTAATAAAATCTACTTTGTAATACTTTAGCCATAGTTTTTCTTCTAGAAAAATATCCTCCGCAAGCAAGAGTATGATAGAATCATAAGATACTCAGCTGTTCAAACTTAGGAACACATCTACGAATGATCTGGTCGGCACAAATTATAAAAAGTTTAGGATCTTCCCAAAAATAGTATTTAATTTGAGCAAAGAATCGATCCTTTTTCATTCTTAGACTAGCCATCAGGAATTTATCTTACTGGTAGGTAATTTACAATATCTACAAACCAAGGGGCCTTTGCATGTGAAACTACCAATAATTGCTCATCTAGAAAAGATTCTCTGATTGATGTAGGTTTAGTATTTTTAACTAGGATCCTAGATAGATGGTCTACAACAACATTCTCAGATTCCTTCTTATCTTGAATTTTTATATCAAATTCTTGTAGTAATAAGATCCATCTAATTAGTTGTGGTTTAGCATCTTTTTTTTAGAGCAGATATCTTAAAGCTGAATGATCTAAATATACCATGATTTTTATCCTAACAGATATGATCTAAAATTTTTTAGGATAAACACTACAACTAGTAACTCTTTTTCAATTATAGTATAATTCATTTGTACTTCATTCAAAGTTCTACTAGCATAATAGATCACTATGGGATATTTGTTTACCCTTTGGCCCAAGATAGCTCCTATGGCAAAATCTGAAGCATCATACATGATTTCAAAAGATAATGACTAGTTTGGAGGTTGAATGATCGAGACTTTGGTCATAGCTTTTCTCAAGAATTTATAGACTTTAAGACACTCTTCATCAAAGTTAAAAGGAACATCTTTAGTCGGTAGATTACATAATGGACGAGATGATGGAAAATATGCAGGATTTCATGCTTGAATTTCAAAACCTTTTCGAAATAAAATACAGCGAAAGATGCAGATTAAACTATTTAATCTACAAAAGCATGTAATCTAATTACTAAATCCTACATCTAGGACCCATAACATGTCATAATGCATTCTTAAATCTAAAAATAAATATTTTGGTATTGATCAAATCAATACCCTAGATCTAGAATAATTTTAGATCTAAATCCTAGATCGCATCTAGGTGAGAGAAGAGATCAAATCTCTTACCTTCGTATGGGTTAAGAACTCCATGGTTGATTTTTGTTATTGCTTTTGGAGCCGTATATGTGTCCGACCTCTACAGAAAGTCTACACGAGGTTGCAACATAAATTGATGGTTCGTCGAATGAAGATCCGCTTGAAGTACTAGCTTCTCGCGGATTCCTCCTGATGGTTAATCAAAAAATTACTCTTCTAATCTCTTGGACACTCCAAGAGATGAAGAATCAGAGGAGGAATAAGGGAGAAATCCAATTCTTGGATCTTCCAAAAAATAGAAATAAAAACATATGGAAAAAAAAGGCCTAAGAGAAGACAAATCTTCTCTTTCAGGACATCAATGATTGATGTCCTGAAAACATCTCTATGCTAGGATAAGAGGAGACCTTCTCCTCTAGATTTTTTTCATATTTTTAGATCTAACACTCTCTAATTTTTTTCATAGAAAAATCTCACAAAAATATGGAGAAGAAGGGTTCTCAAAAAAATCCTAAGAGAAGACATTCTTCTCTTCTTTTTCTCTCATCAGGACATGATCAGATCATGTCCAAAGATGATCACCGTGCCCCAACACCTTGGAGCATAGATCCCCATGCCCTCTTCCTCTCTCTTTCAATTTTTTATCATATAAAAATTATAAAAATAAATAAAAAAGGGTTAGAAATAAATCTCTAAGAGAAAATAGTTTTTCTCTTACCTTTCTGATCTAGTCAAACAAGGAAACTAAGAGGAGATTAGGGGGCCGTCCAACTCTTAGACACCTCCCCAGACTTTTTATACATGGAGAACCTAAAACCATCACACAAAATGAGAAGAAAAATGGTGACCAAAAATAGGAAGCATAAGAAATAAATCTGCAAAGAAGAGAGAAGTGTTTTGGATTCTTAGGACTCTTTTAAAAGAAAACCAAGACACAATCAATTGCAAGTTTTGACCAATTCAAAAACTAATCAAAACCATCAGATTAAGGGGCATGGAGAGGATTCTTAGGCATGGGAAAAAGTCATGTTAACTTTTGAAAATAAAGTGTGGGCATGAAAATTTTTGGCGCAAGGAAAGGAGGAGTCCTACTCTAACTAGGACTCTCCTATTTTAACTAGATCAAAGCCATCTTAAAAATAATTTAAATCTCATTTAAATTAGATTTGAGTAAACCTAATTAATAAATAATTCTAATCTAATTATAAATTTAATTAAATTATATTTAAATTTAATTTAATTTTTAATTAAATTAGAAATTAGGTACAATCAAGTTCTAGTCGAATAAGAACTTATTTTTTCTTGCAATTGGCTTATCCAATAAACCAATTAGACTTAATTAAATTAAGTTCAAATCAATTATAATTAAATATAATTCAATTAGACTTGATCTCAACCTAATTGTTCCATCAAATTGAGCTAATTAGCAATCTAATTGCTAATCAATCATCCTACAATACTTGCATTAGGTCAAACATCAATCGCATTGATTGTTTGACCTTAGAACGATTCTCAATCATCGACTAACCATCTGATCAGATTATAACATTTTATTTGTATGACCCCATAGGTTTGAACCTAAGTCGGTAGCACAGAAATCAATTTTTGTACTAGTTGAAGTGACCAGCTAGCAATGATTCGCGATGTCCGGATAGATCGAATGTTTGCAAAGCAATATTCTTAGAATCCTGACTCATAATTATCATATAATTCATTCCTTTGATTAATAATGCTCAAGACGACTTCGAGTATGTTGTCAACACTCATACAAGTTATCTCTATTATGTCTCAAAAATTTTCAAATTCCATGACTCCTTACGAGGATTACCTAGGCCTACGTTTTGCTAAATTGAAATATAACGAGTCATTCTTTTCCTAAAGTTAATCAAGAGTGGTCAATCCCATCTTGACTCACACACCGACTCTACAAGTACTTGACTATACCCAAAAATTCTTCGAACCTATATTAGAAATACAGACAGTCCAGCACCAAAGTACAGTGAGTTGCTTGCAAGTCACTATGATGATCTCAGGTCGGAGGGACACTTATACCCATTGGCTTTAGCTAGCTACTCTTGATAGTAGAGTGCTACATTGATCATGTTCAGTGTAGATGTACTCCTACATCTCATCTGGATGCCATACCAGTATCTCCACACCATTTGATTGTGAGGACAACTAACGCATATGACATATAGCAACCTACACTTGATAAGTTATCATCCTTATTAATAACTTATCATTTGATCATGAACAGTTTAAGAACCATCTGATAAATCCTTCTTTATCAATTGATTGTGGTTCTAAGGACTTCATCATAATTTAGAAGTTTATTTAAGAAAGATAGAACTTTTATGATGAACTAGCCAAATAACTATTATTATTAGATAATTCATATACTAATTTCAATCATCTACCACTTAGATGATTGACTTTAGGATACATTTTCTAATAACTCCCACTTGGACTAAAGCTAATCAAAATGATATCAAATATTCTATCTTCTACTTGAGTTCGTAGAACTCTTTAGTTCTGAGGCCTTAGCAAATGGGTCGATCAAGTTCTTCTTTTTCATCGATCTTTCAAAAATCGACGTCACCCTAATCTAAAATCAAAGATGATAGTGATGCAGAATATGCTGGTCCTTCAATTTTTATCCTGAGCTATGGCTTCAATGCTATGATCAGATTAAACCATCGATGGAGGGTGCTACTCCCAACCTGCTAATGAACCTCAGTAACTACACAGCTTACATGGCAGCATCATATGCCATGATGTACTCTACATCACTAACGAATATTCTATAGTATCCTGCTTAGAACCTTTTCAATAGATTACTCCTACAATTAGGGTATGACCCGATACTCTCTTGCTATCATCTTGATCTGACTAAAAATTAGAATCAAAACACCCACAAGTTTTAAGTCAGTATCTCTATATTTGAGTCACTGGACCTTAGTATTTTTCAAATATTTAAGGATTGTCTATACAATCTTCTAGTAGTTCTCACTTAGATCAGACTGAGATCTGCTCATTATCTTTAGTGAGTACACCATATCTAATTTTGAACATGAAGAAATTAGATGATAGTCAAATCTTTATTCCTTGCAATACTGGAATGTCATTTTTGATTAAGAGAATTTCATCCATAGACAACACAAGTAATAACACTACAGAATATTATATCCAATTACAAATGCAGGGTTTATCTTTATTCATAACAAAGACATACGTTCAAAACGTATGTTTGAACTCTAAGATGATAGTCAAATGGGCTTTATAGGTTCCTACCTTTCTGTCCGTGCTACTCTAATCCTTTTGAAAATTCATTCACACCCAATAAGTTTTATCCATTCTGATGAATCAACTAGTGTCCACACACTATTGATTTCCATGGACTTCAATTTGGATTAATGGCTCCAAGCCACTACTCAGAGTTAGAGCACTGCATTGCATCCCTATAGATGATCGGATCCTTGTTGTTCTAATTGAACTCAACGGGATCACCATCCCAGACCTAGATACCATAGTATCTGTCTAGCTAATGTGGTACTCTATCGATCTCCTTAAAGGTGCTACTTTAATGGGCTTCGGATTTGATCTGATTAAATCTGGTTCTATAGGTCTACTAGATTATGTTAGTTTATTTTCTACCAGTTAAACTTTTTTAAGTTTAACTTGACAGGCATCAATTCTTTCTTTAAGGAACTCCTGGTATGGACACCAGAGCTAATAGAAGTCAGCAGCATAATTTAGATTCAATTTGGATTGAAGAAGTCATATTAGAATAACTCTACTTCAGTTATTTTGTTCTAGTCCTTTTGATTTAATCAATTAGTTCTTTTTGATGCATTTAGTTTTGGGTCCATAGGACCATACTTGGATTTATTTTGGATTGAGCCTTATTTGGAAAAAGACCATCATAAAGAAGCAAGCTTGGTCCATGTCATCTTTAGAGCCACCACCCTCCACACGCTCAGGAAGGAAATACACACGCCAGCATGTGCCAAGCCCAAGGATCTTCATGCCAAGTTATGCCAGGCATCAAGCGCCCACATGAAATTTTTTTTCTTCCCTAGGATTCCTTAAGAGTTCTTGATTTCTTACTTATTTTGTTAAAAGGCTGATTTCTTCCCTATGGTTTCATAAAAGATAGATATGATATATTATTGTATTTAAAAAGCATACATAATGTTTTACTTTTTTGTTGGGAGGGTTGATTTTTTCTTGTAAAGAAAATAGGATTCCTAAAGAAATAGGACCCCTAGGATCCTATATAAACCCATATATCTTTCATGAATGAGACAATGAATGAATGAATGAATCAATTTATAATTCCCACAAATACTTATGTTGGTCGCTCCGAGAGGGAGAGGGTGTGAGACCCAAAATCGCCCCACGAGGGGAGGGTGTGAGGCTCACCTTTTTCTATCTCTTTAATCTTCATTTTCTTAAGATTCAGTATTCCTACGATCCTAATTCGTCTTCACCATCTATCTACATAAGCCTGTTCCACCAAAAGAAGATCTGTCTCCTCCAAGATTTTTATCTATCATGTAGAGAGAGAAAGAGTGATCTATTATTCTACAGATCAAACATTGACAAAGACCTTTGTTTCTTCTCAACTGATCTTTGATTTTTTTACTTATTTATTTTTAGATCTGATGTTGGTAAAGATCTAGTTCTTTATCGATAGATCAGCTTGGTTAAAAGATTAAGAGCCCTAATCAGGATAGTTCCTTAATTACCACGATCCGAATTCTTCTTATCATTTTTTAGATTTCTTGTGGGCTTAATTTCTTGCTATCCTTCATTCCATTTATATTTTTCTTTTTATAATTATTCATGAGCATGTTTAATTTATGCTATCTATCTATTTACTTTATTATTACTAATTATTTACTGATCTCTAAAATGGCATTCATCAGCATCATTTAGATTGATCATGCTTTGGTCCCATGTCAATCAGTCATGCCTCCTGAGTAGAATATAAGTAATTATACTGTCTGTCCTGAGAATAATGTGCCACGGTCGGACGTGATTTGTTGTTGACGAATGGAAGGAAGCTTTGTGTTTTCTTTTCTTTTTTTTTTAAGTTGTCCTGCATCAATTTGGTATCAGAGCCGGATTGGTTAGGATTTTAGTTTAAATTCTATAATTTAAAATTTCTGCAAGTTAAATTTTCATAATTTAAATTTCATAATTTACTTTTCAGTATTTTTTTTTCTTTTTACTTCATCTTATTCCTGCACCTAGACTTGCATGACCACTAGATCAGGTATCCAGTACCAACGTCCTACTTTCTCACCCAATACCAACATGGATCCCAATACAACAGCCATCATTAATGCCCTGACTGAGAAGTTTGATGATATAAAAGATTTTATGAAAATCATGAGTGAAAGAATAACAGTACTAGAATAAGCTAGGCAAAGACAATCTGAACTTGAGTCTCCCCAACTACCTATGGGATAGAGAAGAAGGAACCTCGACCTAGATCGACCTATAGCAGCATGACCTCATCATAACTAGTTCGATCAGGATGAGCATGTTCTTAGGAATGTAAAGATCGAAGTCCTAAGTTTTGATGGTTGTCTAGATCCGAGAGAGTACCTAGATTGGAAATCGAGCATGGACCACTATTTTGGATGGTATGAAATGTTTGAAGCAAGAAGAGTTAGGTTTGCTAGGATGAAGTTGATTAGACAAGCTCGATTTTATTGGAAAAGTGTTGAACATCTTCTCAATTAGAGAAGACAAGATCTGATAGAAACCTAGGATGAAATGAAGGAGAAACTCAGAGAAAAATACCTCCCCACCTCCTACCAACAAAAACTTTTAGATCAGTGACAGAGACTTACTCAAGAAAATAGATCAGTCACAGAGTACATCACGAGATTTGATGAGTACCTTATGAGATATGGAGTAACTGAAGATAGGGTTGTTACCTTGTCTAGATTTAGAGCTGGATTACGAAAAGATATCCAGCATGAGCTCTTTTTGAGAGAGGTAACCACATTTAAACAAGCTTATCAACTTGCCCTAGACTTTGAGAGATTTTTTAGGTATTCGATCATCCGTCATCTTGAACCTTGCCGAGTAACTCCTTCTGGATCGAGACCCAATACTATCCAGACTCCTAATAATGGACCTCCACCTATAAATCTTATTATGAGAAAAGAAGATAAAGAAAAAAGAGTTGTAGGAGAGTTATCTAAGGAAAGTAGTTCTCGATCCCACTGCTTCAAGTGCCATGGTTACGGTCATTTTGCTGCACAATATCCCAACCGATCATTTTTTATGGAAGAATTAAAAGAGAAAACTTTAGAAAATATTGAGAAAAAAGTTTATGAAGCTGATCTAGACTTAGTCGAACAGTTTGAGAGTGAAGGAAAATCCAGATTTCCCGGTCCAGGTTCGTCCAGATCTGATTAGATCAAGAGATATATTTCAAAAATTTTCTCTTGATCTCAATCAGATCTTGATATGTTTCTGATCTGATTCTTATTATTTTAATAAATAAAATAAAACAAGATAAATTAAATCAAATTCAATTTACCTGATTTGGGTAATCCTATTACCCTGTAAATGATCCTGATTGCAGCGGAAGGTTCTGGATCTTAGCCACGCAAGCGCCTGGCCTCTACCGGTATCCACTCGGGTTGGATCTGGAGAACCTCTTCTTCTCTATCACACCTCCAAAAATCAGATCTGGATCTATCTGGAGGATCTCAAAACTCTTTTGAAGATCTGCAGTCGTCCTTTTGCAGCAGCGCAGCCTTCTTGCTTTTGATCGCCTTTCCTTGATCTGAATTGCACCAAACTAAGTCCAAAACACTTTTGGACGTGGAGAGCAAGGGGAGAAGAGAGTATGGCATGGAGAAGGAGGGGAGAGGCAGCCTTGGGCGTGGGAAATCTCTATTGAATTCACTTAGGATTAGGGTTGGGCGCAGGGTCTTATTTATAGACCTCTTGTGATCCAACTCCTCTTCCTCTCAACCAATCACAACCCTTTGTGAAATCAGATCTAAATCTGATTGGTTGGAATAGAGACCCCTGGATTCCTCCTTAGAGGGCACCTAAGACCAGTCAAACTGGATTCTTAGTAGAACAGGCGCTATGGTGTCGTCAGGTGGAGTTGAGGAGACGAGCGTGGTAGGAGTGGAGGGTCCTGGTCTTAAAATATGTGTTAACTTCTCGGAACCCAAAATAATTTTATAGTTCCTGAGCCAATCTTTATAATTGGGTCCAGTCAGTCTATGTGTGTCTAGGATACGTGCCAGTGGTTGGATGCAGACATTTTTCTGTAGAGAGTCAAAGATTTTAGTTTAGATATTGTAATTTTGACTTGACCAATTTTGTTTAGGGAATTTATTTTTAAACAAATTAGCTCCCACTATTTTCTCGGATCCCTATACTCCCTCTGTAGAGATGCGAAAATCTCCACGATTGATGATTTCTAGTGGGTGTGGCGGTCTCACACAACTGACTCATCACCTCACCTAACAGTTATAATTGGTGATGGGTTAGCCAATGAGTGAACAACTCTTGTTCAATGATTCTCTAATCATGGTGCACCCAAACTTGGTCCTCTAATTCAGAATCTCACCGTATCCGGAATATTGATCCACTCCTTATTAAGTTAGCAGACCCACCATTTGCATAGACTGGGTTCCTAATGGGTCTCTCACCGTATCCGGAATATTGAGCCCAAACTCATCCTCCAGCCCATAGCATCCAATGCCTAATAGACATGGTTGCGTCTTCCGGTGCAACTGAGCCACTGTTATCCAGACCGAGAGAACAATCAACCCGGGAAGGGGCCCGCACGTCTACAATGGTGGAAGACCTCGGAACTTAATCTTTTTCTTAGGGAGATATTTGATATCAGGCTCATTAAAGCTAGACTTGGCTTAAGTCATATATAATTATTGACTAACCTAGTGCATGGGTCAGCTCGGATTATTTTGACACCTCAGATCAGAACTGTATAACAGATATGGCCAGGTAAGTGAGATCGGTGGAAGGATATTGCCGTTAACTCGCACAAGAATGCATTCAGGTCGAGTAGCTTCCAATTAAAAAACCAGTCGGTCATTTGTGCCAAACTTATCTTAGAACCCAAATTGTTGAGTCAGAACCAATTGGGTTAGCCTATAATCTAGACTCTAACCTCTGAGCCTAATTAGGTCTTGCTGATCGTGACTCGATCTTGACCCAGACTTAATCCTATTAGGCTGTGGTACAATTTAAGCATTGTTGATCCCATCTAACCAACTCTTGATTCGGTTTGTCAACCCTTAGACCTAATTGAGCTTACCAAGCCCGAAAAACCCAGTAAATTATGAATATGTCTTAGATCCTGAAATTCCTAATTTTAAGACCTAATTTGATATCATAAACTTAATTCTTAATTAAGTTGGGTTCATAAACAAATATGCACAATAAATCCTAGGGTCAGGATCTAGGGTTTTGCAGAAGTAAGGTTTGGGTTCTGATTAAGGACGAACACGCAACACCCCTAACACGTCATAAGAACACCCCATCGGAATGGGAAGAGAGGGCCTTTAAACCCTTCTTCGTTCTTATGACCGGACGGCCAAGAGGAACGCCTTAATCAGGAAACATGTAAATCTAACAAACAGTTATAGATCTATATCATTATATCTCATATACAAATTTTAGATTCTAATCAAGGCATATTTTGCATACATCTCATGTATACATTCATGCATGTTTTTAGATCTAAATTACACATAATAATCTGAAAAATTAGATTTAAATTGATCTAATCAAAATAAATTCTAATCTAGACAATTATGTAGAACTATCTACAATAGTCTAGTCATGCATCTATCATATCTCATATGATATTTAAAATTAAATAATTTTTAATTACTGTTTATCAGATATTATTATAACACTTATAATATCAGAAAACAAGTAAATAAGAAGATCTAAAATATGATTTAATCAAATTAAATCAAAGACATGCAAAACTATCTATAGAACTATTCTATTCTAGAACTAGTCATGCATACTTCATGTTCTTAGATCCAAAGTCATTTAATTTTTAATTTTTCTGATTTTAGAATCTAGATCACATTCATGTGGACAGTCTGAAATCATTTATTTTCTAATTGAAAATAAAATTAAAATCAGATCTAAACACAGCAAGCAATGTGCGGATGGATTTTAGCATAGCCACTGGGGAAAAGGTATCCTGATAGTCAATGCCTTCGCGTTGACTATAACCTTTTGCCACTAGTCTAGCCTTGAATGTCTCCACATTCCCATCTGCACCAATCTTTCTCTTGAAGATCCATTTACACCCAATAGGTACTATACCTTCTGGTGGATCTACCAAGGTCCAGACTTGGTTTGAGTGCATCGAGTCAATTTCTGACTGCATTGCCTCTAGCCATTTCTCGGAGTCGATATCTGATATCGCCTCGTTGTAGGTTTTGGGATCATCACCATGAGCACCATTACCTACGAGGAACATTTTCTCTACTTCCTCTGAAATAATACCTAAGTATCTTTCAGGGGGACGGGAAAACTCTTTCCGATCTACGAGGTGGAGGAGGTAGTGTTCTTATTGGCTCAACCTGATTTGGTTCCAATTGGTCCTTAGCTCGTTCTGCTTGTGAGACTTTCTCATCAAGCTTAATCTGCTTTCCAATGCCGCTATCTTGAATAAACTATTTTTCAAGAAAGATGGCATGTCGACTCACAATCACATTGTGGTCTTCTGGAATGTAGAAATAGTATCCTAATGACTCTTTAGGATATCCTATGAATCGAGCTCTAAAGGACCTAAACTCTAACTTGTCCGCTTGTTGTCTTTTGACATGAGCCGGACAACCCCAAATTCTGAGATGACTCAGACTTGGTTTCTTACCGTGCCATATCTCATACGGTGTGGTAGGAACGGTTTTAGAGGGAACCCTATTCAGTAGATAGAATTGAAGTTAACAATGAATGTCCCCAAAGAAAATCAGGGAGGTCTGTGAAGCTCATCATGGATCGAACCATATCCAATAGAGTCCGATTTCTCCATTCTGAAACCCCGTTGAGTTGAGGTGTTCCTGGTGGAGTCCATTGAGAGACTATGCCATTTTCCTTAAGATAGTCTAGGAATTCCCGGCTAAGGTATTCACCTCCTCGATCTGATCGAAGAACCTTAATGGGTTTTTCCAGTTTGTTTTTCTACTTCATGTCTGAATTCTTTGAACTTTTCAAAAGCTTCAGACTTGTGTCTCATAAGATACACATACCCATACCTAGACAGATCATCGGTAAAGGTAATGAAGTAGACAAAATTGCCTCTAGCCGGCACATCAAATGGGCCGCACACATCAGTATGTACTAGGGCAAGGAGATCTGTGGCCCTCTCCCCATGTCCAACAAAAGGGAGTTTAGTCATTTTGCCTTGAAGACAAGATTCACAAGTTGGATATGACTCAAAAGTCAATGGACTCAATAGCCCATTTTTCTCCAATTTGTTGATCCTATCTTCTGCTATATGACCTAATCTCAGGTGCCATAGATATCTGTCGTTTGGACTATCCCTAGGTCGTTTGGCATTCACGTTTTGCTCGATAGTTAGAATAGGTACATCAATATGTAGCTGATAAAGACCATTAATAAGGAAACCATTTGCAATTTTATTTCTTTCATAAAGAATGTTACAATGGTCCTTAAAGAAGGTGATCACATAGCCTTCTTGTGCTAAGCATGAAACAGAAATCAAATTCCTGCTAGCTGCAGGCACATAATAACAGTCTTTCAAAACTAAGTCTAAACCAGATGGTAATCGAAGAGGGTATGTTCCCACGACTACTGTAGCAACTCTTGCTCCATTACCGATGCGTAGGATCATGTCTCCATCCCTCAGCCTCCTGCTATCCTCAAGACCCTGCATAGGAAGTGCACAGATGAGCACTAGAACCAGAGTCAAGCACCCAACTGGATGCAGAAGAAACCGTAAGGTTAGACTCAATAACGAGCATACCTCCAGAAGGACCTTCCTTCTTGTTCTTCAGGGTGGCCAGGTAAGTAGGGCAGTTCCGCTTCCAATGGCCGTCGCTGTTGCAATGGAAACACTTTCCTTTGACATCGGCCTTTTTCTTCGGTTCTGCCTTCTTCTTCTTTGATCCTTCCACCTTTTGCTTTTTCACAGACTTCTTTTTCTTTCCATAAGACTTTCTTTTGGAAGAAGTCCGTTCCATAGCAAGAACTGAGCCTTTAGAACCTTTCATAGAAAGCTCAGCGGTAACCAGCATATTCATTAACTTCGGCCAAGGAATTTTGAAGTTTATGCATGTGGTAATTCATGATGAATTGCCCATATGCATCAGTCAAGGATTGCAGAATAATATCGTTCTGCAGGTCCAAGTCTAACTTCACACCGAGCTTCTCAAGCTCTTCCATGTCCTTGATCATTGTCAGACAGTGATCTTGGACTGACTGCCCATCACGCATCTTAGCCTTAAAAAGTCATTTCGTGACTTGATATTTGGCTGCGCGACTCTGTTCACCAAACATCTCCTGCAGGTGAGCCAACATTTGGCGAGCAGTCCCGATATCTTCATGTTGGCGCTGGAGCTCATCAGACATCGAGCCCAACATGTAATATCTGGCCTTATTATCTTCGTCTATCCATTTTTCCAGAGACGCTCTCTGTTCAATGGATGGACGGGCTGGTAAGGTGGGAGGGTCCTGGTCCAAAACATGGGTTAACTTCTCGAACCCAAAATAATTTTGTAGTTCCTGAGCCAATCTTTATAATTGGGTCCAGTCAGTCTATGTGTGTCCAGGATACGTGCCAATGGGTTGGACGCAGACATTTTTCCTGTAGAGAGTCAAAGATTCTAGTTAGATACTGTAATTTTGACTTGACCAATTTGTTTAGGGATTTTATTTTTAAACAAATTAGCTCCCACTATTTTCTCGGATCCCTACACTCCCTCTGTAGAGATGCGAAAATCTCCACGATTAATGATTTCTAGTGGGTGGTGCGGTCTCACCAACTGACTCATCACCTCACCTAACAGTTATTGGTGATGGGTTAGCCAATGAGTGAACAACTCTTGTTCAATGATTCTCTAATCATGGTGCACCCAAACTTGGTCTCTAATTCATGAATCTCACCGTATCCGGAATATTGATCCACTCCTTAGTTAAGTCAGACCCACCATTTGCATAGACTGGGTTCCTAATTGAGTCTCTCACCGTATCCGGAAATATTGAGCCCAACTCATCCTCCAGCCCATAGCATCCAATGCCTAATAGACATGGTTGCATCTTCCCGGTGCAACTGAGCCACTGTATCCAGCCGAGAACAATCAACCCCGGGAAGGGCCCGCACATCTACAATGGTGGAAGACCTCAGACTTAATCTTTTCTTAGGGAGAATTGATTCAGGTCTCATTAAACTAGACTTGGCTTAGTCATAACAATTATGACTAACCTAGTGGCATGGGTTAGCTCGGATTATTGACCACCTCAGATCAGAACTGTGTCAACAGATATGGCCAGGTAAGTGAGACCGGTGGAAGGAATATGCCATTAACTCGTACAAGAATGCATTCAGGTCGAGTAGCTTCCAATTAAAAACCAGTCGGTCGTATGTGCCAAACTTACCTTAGACACCAAATTGTTGAGTCAGAACCAATTGGGTTAGCCTACAATCCAGACTCTAACCTCTGAGCCTAATTAGGTCTTGCTTGATCGTGACTCGATCTTGACCCAGACTTAATCCTATTAGGCTGGTCAATTTAAGCATTGTTGATCCCATCTAACCAACTCTTGATTCGGTTTGATCAACCGCTTAGACCTAATTGAGCTACCCAAGCCCGAACCCAGTATTATGAATATGTCTTAGATCTGAAAATTCTCAATTTTAGACCTAATTAATATTCCATAAACTTAATTCTTAATTAAGTAGGGTTCATAAACAAAATATGCACAATAAATCCTAGGGTTTCAGGATCTAGGGTTTTGCAGAAAGTAAGTTTTGGGTTTCTGATTAAGGACGAACACGCAGCACCCCTACACATCATAAGAACACCCCATCGAATGGGAAGAGAGGGCCTTTAAACCCTTCTTCGTTCTTATGACCGGACGGCCAAGAGGAACGCCTTAATCAGGAACATGTAAATACTACAAAACAGTTATTAGATCTATATCATATATCTCATATACAAATTTAGATCTAATCATGGCATATTTTGCATACATCTCATGTATCAATTCATGCATATTTTCAGATCTAAATTATCTCATAATAATCTAAAAAATTAGATTTAAATTGATCTAATCAAAATAAATTCTAATCTAGACAATTATGTAGAACTATTCTACAACTAGTCTAGACATGCATCAATCATATCTCATATGATATTTAAAATTAAATAATTTTTATTTGCTATTTTTTAGATGTTATTATAACACTTATAATATCAGAAAAATAGTAAATAAGAAGATCTAAAATATGATTTAATCAGATTAAATCAAAGACATGCAAGACTATTCTATAGAACTATTCTATTCTAGAACTAGTCATGCATATCTTCTTAATCTTAGATCCAAATCATTTAATTTTAATTTTTTCTGATTTCAGATCTGATCACATCTCATGTGACATCTGAAATCATTTTATTTTCTAATTAAAATAAAATTAAAATCAGATCTAAACAATTTAGAACCATGGCTCTGATACCAGTTGAAGGAAAATCCTGATTTCCCGGTCCAGGTTCGTTCAGATCTGATTAGATCAAGAGATATATTTCAAAAATTTTCTCTTGATCTCAATCAGATCTTGATATGTTTCAGATCTAATTCTTATTATTTTAATAAATAAAATAAAATAAGATAAATTAAATCAAATTTAATTTACCTGATTTGGGTAATCCTATTACCCTGTAGATGATCCTGATTGCAGCGGAAGGTTCTGGATCTTAGCCACGCAAGCGCCTGGCCTCTACCGGTATCCACTCGGGTTGGATCTGGAGATCCTCTTCTTCTCTATCACACCTCCAAAAATCAGATCTGGATCTGATCTGGAGGATCTTCAAAACTCTTTTGAAGATCTGCAGTCGTCCTTTTGCAGCAGCGCAGCCTTCTTGCTTTTGATCGCCTTTCCTTGATCTGAATCGCACCAAACCTAAGTCCAAAACACTTTTGGACGTGGAGAGCAAGGGGAGAAGAGAGTATGGCATGGAGAAGGAGGGGAGAGGCAGCCTTGGGGCGTGGGAAATCTCTATTGAATTCACTTAGATTAGGGTTGGGCGCAGGGTCTTATTTATAGACCTCTTGTGATCCAACTCCTCTTCCTTCTCAACCAATCACAACCCTTTGTGAAATCAGATCTAAATCTGATTGGTTGGAATAGAGACCCCTGGATTCCTCCTTAGAGGGCGCCTAAGACCAGTCAAACTGGATTCTTAGTAGAACTCTGAATTGGAATCCAAAAGGGAGGTGGAGTCCTTGTCCAACAAGGACTCCTAGGCGCCTCCTACTTGGGCTCACGCCACCCTTGGCGTGCGCCCTTCTCCTTGCCAGGTTCTGGCAGGGGGACAGGCCCCCACCAGCTCTCCAATAGGTGCATGACATGTGGTCAAAAGTCAAAGGGTCAATGGTCAACGTTTGACCAGTCAAAGGTAGACTTTTGACCAAAGTCAAAGAACAAGAAATGGCAGGTGACCAAAAATGGCAGGTAATGTCTTACAAATAAGACAACCTATTCTGACTTGGACAACCTCCAGTCAGACCATATGAAGGCCTCTGATTGAGCACAAACTCCTTTGGCTCAGTCAGGACAACTTATTTATGATAGTAAAAGAAGAACGTTAGGTTCAATCGAGTGCTAGCACGATTTCCTTGAACCTAATTGAATCTCATTCAGATCAATTGAACTAGATCAGTTCAATTGATGATCACCAGATTCAAACCCTTGTTTGTGTGACCCAGTTAGGTTCAGTTCTGTATGGTAATGGGATATGTCATGATCTCTATCATCGACATCATCGAAACTCCTTTCGATGGATCAGAACTCTTCTGATTCGAACAGCTAGAATGATCGATCATCTAAATCATTCTAATTGCTCCCAAAATCCACCAGTGACACCTAGCAGTATATGGTGGCAACCCATCAGAGCTGAATGCGAACCTCTTGGTGCAGCTACCTGTGTGATTAAGTTCTTCTATCTTGAGCCCCGATCAGATTAGGGTTAAGGTGAACTCGTCAAACCCTAGTCTCTGTCATATGATGTATTCATTCGATTCGAGTCCAATGTGAAAATCTAAATAGAAACTCTTTCTATTATTTCACTCTGCCATGGCCATGGGCTTCTGGACTTGATTCTCATGATCATCATAGGGCTACTCCTCTACCACCGAGGTAGATAGATCCCATCTTGATGCAATCCAGTTCCTACAATGAACATGTCATAGCCAACATACACCTCAGGGTTCCATATGGCTAGGAGACCGAGTAATGGTGTAGTCAAACTATAACACCCTCAAGGTGAACTGCCGATGCATCTCAGGTCAAAGAACCAGACACACTACTGCAGCATCGAGTCAGTCATTGACGAGAAGGTAGACTCCCTAATGACTACTCGAGGTGGTCACGCTCAGTGCCCTCGTTCTCTAACGAGTACCTGTACTCTCGCTCTGATGTCTCCACACCGTAGACTCAAGACTCATCTACTAAAGAGAAGCGATCGTACACCAACCTTTCGGATCAATCACCATCCTCGTGATGATCCTATGGTCGGGAGCTGTTTATGAGTTAATAATGATTATTCATGTCTTAAATTTTCAACTCTTGAAAATATGAATTATCATTACCATTAACTCAAAGGATGTATCACAGACACTAAATACACATGTGTGATAGAAAATAACCCATTTCATTAATTATAGTCAAAATTATAATTTTGCCCCTAGAAGTGTATTACAAGTGTCTGCCAATTCTAGCTTCTAGGGCACATATATCTAACAGAGAGTACTAAAAAAATTCTAAGTTTTGTTGCACTAGAGTCAGACCTTAGGCTTGGAGTCATTAGGTATGTTCTAGCACAGACTAAGGAGAGTGAAGACTGGCATAGGACTTCTATTTTTTATATCTTCATAAAATTTAGTGATAAAATTTATAAGGTGATCATTAATAGCGGTAGCTATATCAATGCCATCTCCACCGACATGGTTAAGCGATTAGGATTAGCTCCTATAGATCATCCCAACCCATACCGTGTGTCTTGGATAGATTCCTTCTTTATTTCCATCAAACTTAGATGTCGTATTCCCATCCAGCTGCATTCTTATCAGAATCATGTTTGGTGCGATGTCTTACCCATGGAAGTCGAAAGTATCATATTAGGTCGGCCTTCGCTGTTTGACAATGATGTTACGATTTATGGTCGAACCAACTCCTATAGTTTCACTCATAAAGGTAAGAAGATCATGATCAATACTTTCCCATCTAAGGCTACCAATAAAAAGATAGACGGTGGACCAAAAGAAAACATCAAAAAGAAAAGCCTCCATCTGATAGGTGCTAAGGAATTAGAGATGACCGTGAGTAAAGGATCACCAGTTTGGATGATTGCTATGAGAGAAGTTTGTGAGGACCCTAAGATAGATCATCCCAAGAAAGTAGTTTATGGATATCAGCCTAAAAGCCCAATAAACCTTATCCCACTGCCCATGCATGCTAGAATTTTTGAATTTGCAGAGTCATTTGCACAGCATGTCAAGAGTTTACATAAAGAGATCAGTAAAAAATGTAGTATTAGTAATAAAGTTTATAAACAGAATGTAGATTCTCATCGACATGCCCAAGAGTTTACGGAAGGAGACTATGTAATGGTTTGAATGAGGCTTGAATGATTCCTACCAGGAATCGTCAAGAAATTACATGCTCGAGGAGTAGGTCTATTTAAGATTTTAAAGAAGATCGGACCAAATGCGTATGTTGTGGACTTACCTTCTAATTTTAGGATTAGCTCTACTTTTAACGCTGCAGATCTCGTCGCCTATAAAGAGCCAACTTGGATACCTAGTGAGCCATTTGAGCCTGAACCAACCTTTGAGAGAGAGCCTATTTCTGAATGTCCACTGACCAAAATGTCAAAGCATGATCAGATTGAGAGAATTTTGGATGAGCAGATCATCTCCATCCGAAGTCGAGGCTATCAGCGGTACTTAGTTAGATGGCGAGGTCGACCGAAGTCCAAGGATACCTAGATCACTCGAGAAGAGCTGTAGCATATTCATCTCGATTTGCTTGAGCGTCACTAGAGCAAAATCGACCCCCACTCGACAGGATCGAGTTCTTCCTACCCCGAGAGAATTGGTGTGGACACCAGAGCTAATAGAAGTCCGCAACATAATTTAGATTCAATTTGGATTGAAGAAGCCATATCAGAATAACTCTACTTCAGTTATTTTGTTCTAGTCCTTTTGATTTAATCAATTAGTTCTTTTTGATGCATTTAGTTTTGGATCCATAGGACCATACTTGGGTTTATTTTGGAAATAGACCATTATAAAGAAGCAAGCTTGGTCCACGTCATCTTTGGAGCCACCACCCTCCACACGCCCAGGGAGGAAATACACATGCCAGTATGTGCCAAGCCCAAGGATCCTCATGCCAAGTTGTTCCAGACATCAAGCGCCCACATGGAGTTCCTTTTCTTTCCTAGGATTCCTTAAGAGTTCTTGATTTTTTACTTATTTTGTTAAAAGGTTGATTTCTTTCCTATGATTCCATAAAAGATAGATATGATATATTATTGTATTTGGAAACCATACATAATGTTTTACTTTTTTGTTGGGAGGGTTGATTTTTTTTTATAAAGAAAATAGGATTCCTAAAGAAATAGGACCCTTAGGATCCTATATAAACCCATGTATCTTTCATGAATGAGACAATGAATGAATGAATTAATTAATTTACAATTTTCACAAACACTTGTGTTGGTTGCTCTGAGAGGAAGAGAATGTGAGATCCAAAATCGCCCCACGAGGGGAGGGTGTGAGGCCCACCTTTTTCTATCTCTTTAATCTTCATTTTCTTGAGATTTAGTGTTCCTACGATCCCAATTCGTCTTCACCATCTACCTACATAAGCCTATTCCACTAAAAGAAGATCTATCTCCTCTAAGAATTTTATCTATCATGTAGAGAGAGAAAGATTAATCTATTATTCTACAGATCAAATATTGACAAGGATCTTCGTTTCTTCTCAATTGATCTTTAATTTTTTTACTTATTTTTTTTAGATCTGATGTTGGTAAAGACCTAGTTCATTATCGATAGATCTGCTTGGTTAAAAGATTAAGAGTCCTAATCAGGGTAGTTTCGTAACTACCATAATTCGGACTTATCTTTTTTTGGATTTCTTGCGGGCTTAATTTCTTGCTATCCTTCATTTCATTTATATTTTTCTTTTTACAATTATTCATGAGCGTGTTTAATTTTTGCTATCTATCTATTTACTTTATTATTGCTAATTATTTATTGATCTCTAAAATGGCATTCATCAGCTTCATTTAGATTGATCGTGCTTTGGTCCCATGTCAATCAGTCATGCCTCCTGAGCAGAGTATAGGCAACTATACTGTCTATCCTGAGAATAATGTGCCACGATCGGACGTGATTTGTTGTTAACGAATGGAAGGAAGCTTTGTATTTTTTTTTTGAGGCTATCCCGCATCAACTCCTTTCTAAAAGGAATGCCCTATCACTGATGAACATCTTATGCTCTTCAGCATTGTAGAATTAATAACCCTTAAACAACTATTGGACTAGGATCTAAGTTTATCTATGTGCGAACCTATAACATAGGCCAATCAACTCTAAACCCAAAGGTGAGAGAGTTTAGGTCTATGCTCGATCCATATCCCATATGGAATGTTTACAATAGATTGACTTGGTATATTTTCAGAGTAAAATAAGTAGTCATAAGAGCACATTCCTAAAATAGGCAGACAAGTGAACCCTATAATGGATTGAACCATGTCTAATAAAGTTTAATTTCTCCTTGCAGATGCACTATATTTTGAAAAGAAATCTACTGAGAGAGAATCCTATTCTCTCCTAGATATATTACAAACTTACTAGATAAGTATTCACCACTTTGATATGATCGAAGAGTTTCAATACCATTTCTAATTTATTTTTTTATTTCAATACTGAATCATTTGAACATTTCAAATGATTCAAGCTAGACGCATCCATACCCAGATAGGTCGTCTGTAATGAAATATTGATATCTTTCTCTAGCACTTAAGTTCATAAATCTACGTACATCACTATGTATGAGACTTAGAACTTAATCGGCTTCTCCATCTTTTTTAGTAAAAGATGACTTTGTTATCTTCCCAAGAAGATAAGACTTATAAGCTATCAATGATTCAAAATCATTGATGTCGAAGTTTTCATCGTAAACTAATATGTTTATCTTGTTCTTGTCAAGATGACTAAGCTTATAATGCCAAACGTAGACATCCATGACATAATCTAACTTGGATGTTTATTAAATATATACCTTACACTTAACAGGCTGTATAAATGTCAAATATCATTTTTTTATTATCCATGTAATATTGTAACATATTTATAATAATATCACAACAATCCTCTTTATGGATAAATGATAACTATCTCTGACCAAAAGACCAATAGGGATCACATTTATCATAAACAATAGATAATAGTGATAATCACTCAAAATGACATCTTTTGAAAAGAAGCTTGATAATTCCTAAAGATAGGATTGGAACAGGACTTTCATCCCCAATGTTTAGGTATTTCTCATCATTTTCAAACATTCTACTTACTTATAATCCTTGCAATAAATTGCATAGGACTACTGGTATCCAAAACCTAGGTAATAGAATTACATATAAAGAAATTTTAAGATGTTATCATATAACATCCTTGATAAGCAACTCTTGCTCCTTTCTCTTGTTCAGCCTATTAAGGTCAAGAAAAGCAAGATAATTCTTCTTTCTATGACCCTACTTCTAACAGTAGAAGCATTATACTTGATTTGGATCAATATTAGACTAATTATTTTCACTGAGCTTAGAAGCCCCAATACGAATCCATTTGTATTGCTGAACCAAAATCAACTTTCGATACTAATTATCAAAGTTAGGTCCCATAAATCATCACGGTCTGACGGTGATTGGAGCAATTAGGATTTAGCCTTATTTTGAGAAAAGAGAACAATAATCTAAGTATATGAATTATTTTAAGCCTAGAGACTTAGACTTTAGTCTAAAGATTCTTTCACTATTTTATTCGAATTGGTAGCCTCTACCTCCAATTCGAGAAATTACTTTAATTTTCTAGTAGGTACTAGAATCTACATAGACTATCCACAAGCCCAACTTTGGTTGGCTAATCTATGTGCATCTACGGATAGGTTCATTAACTAATTATTTCTCCAAACGACTTCTAGTAATTTAATTTTGCCCTAAAAACTTGATCAAAGTCTTTGGCCTCCACTATAAGGATCTGGTTAGGTCCAACTATTAATATGACCATATTTGGTGCATCTAACCAACGAATGATTAAGCCCAACTTTGGTTGGCCAACATAACCACCATTAGAGAGACACTTCCAAGTTATCATATTATGAATGATAATTTCTTTAATCAATAAGCACCAGGCCTTTGGGCCTCCAATGATTATTAAGTTAATGAACCCATTTTCATCCAACTTAATGGGAGGCTATGACTCAGTTATCTCCATAACTTTATCATTTTAATGATCTAATAATTTTAGAGGATTTAAATTATTAGTGATTTAAGGATAGAAAGAACACGGACCAATTTGCTCCCACCAACTTCACCAAGTCAAGTCCTCCCACTGACTTTTCAAGTCTTTGACAAGGACTAGGATCAATATCAATCCATGGGCACCTAGATCAGTCTTATTGATTTTTTATGTGACATGGGTTAGCACAAATCAATAAGCAACCTAATCAAGACCTGATTAATCATATTGGCTAGGTAAGTGAGATCGATGGGAGGGTTTGCTAAGGCTTGCCTTAGAAACCATTAGAAATGGCCAGGTAAGCGGACTGCTAATTAAAAACTATTGATCTGAGAATACTAGACTTATCTTAGACACCAATTGATTTATCAATTTTTATTTGGTGTGCCTAAAGACTTGAGCTCGACCACTGAGCCACGATCAGTATCCATTTGTTAGATGTATGGACTTTGATCAACTACAACTATTAAATTGATCTAAAGAAATGACCTAATTCTAATTAACTATTAATTAGGTTTGATAATTTTTTAACTTAGTCCATATTTAATCTAACCCTAGGTCTAACCTAGTTAAGGACCTGATCAAAGCTAACCCATTATCCATTAACCCATGTTTTATGAAATTATCTTAGGATCTTTCCACAAACCTAGATCCTAAATAATTACTTAATTCTTAATTAAGTTCAAAGCCTATGGGTTTGGATTTATGAAACCTCAAAACTAATTTTTGATTTGATCACTTGAAATATTTCAAATTGTAAATTATTTATATTTAATCATATTCAATACATGATTTTAGATCTAATTTATTTTAATATTTAGATCACATTCTATGATTTTGAATTTAGAATTTTGTAGAAAGTAAGTTCTCAATTTAAATTCTATAAAATAAATATGTCATGCATATACATTCTAGATTTAAAATAAAAATTGCATATCAATATATGCAATAAGAGAATCTAAATCTAAACATAAAACACATCACATGGATCAGATCATAAATCATTTAAATTTAAATTTAAAATCTAAAAATGAATCATAAATCACTTTAGATCTTATCTAATATATTTATGATTTAGGTTATTCAAGTCAGCACAAACTAAGATAATCTTTCTACGATAAAGGATAAACCTTATAGCAGGACAACCTTATAATCAGTATATCCGATCCAATATTATTTAGATCTAATATAAATAATTTAAAATAGATATAACATCCATTCATTTTAAATTTAAAATTAAAAAAATAAATCATAAAATTATTTAGATCATATCTAATTTATTCATGATTCAAGAATAGATTAACACATACTAGAATAACCTCTTCAGTATAAGGGATAAACCTTATAGCAGGACAACCTTATAAACAGTATGTGCGATCTTTAAAATTTCATTTCTAAATTTATCTTAATGCAAACATGATCATGTTATAAAAGAACCTAGATTCTTTGATACCACTAATGAAAAATATGCAGGGTTTCATGCTTGAATTTCAAAACTTTTTTGAAATAAAATATAGTAGAAGATGCAGATTAAACTATTTAATCTATAAAAGCATATAATGTAATTACTAAATCCTACATCTAGGATCTATAACATGTCATAATATATTCTTAAATCTAAAAATAAATATTTTGATATTGATCAAATCAATATCCTAGATCTAGAATAATTCCAGATCTAAATCTTAGATCACATCTAGATGAGAGAAGAGATCAAATCTCTTATCTTTGTATTGTTCAAGAACTCCATGGTTGATTCTAGTTGTTACTTTTGGAGCAGCACATGCATCCACAAAATGTCCACATGAGATTGCAACACAAATTGGAGGTTCATTGAACGAAGATCCACTCGAAGTGCTAGCATCTTGCGGATTCCTCCTGATGGTTAATCAAAAAATTATTCTTCTAATCTCTTAGACACTCTAAGAGATGAAGAATAAGAGGAATAAAAGAGAAATCCAATCCTTGGATCTTCAAAAAAATAGAAATAAAATTATATGAAAAAAATGTCTAAGAGAAGATAAATCTTCTCTTTCAGGACATCAATGATTGATATCCTAAAAACATCTCTATGCTAGGATAAGAGAAGACCTTTTTCTCTAGATTTTTTTTATGTTTTCAGATCTAACACTTTTTAATTTTTTTTATAAAAAAATCTAACAAAAATATAGAGAAGAAAGATTCTCAAAGAAACCCTAAGAGAAGACCTTCTTCTCTTCTCTCATCAGGACATGATTAGATCATGTCTAAAGATGATCACCATGCCCCAACACCTTGGAGCATAGATCCCCATGCCCTCTTCCTCTCTCTCTCTCTCTCAAATTTTTATCCTATAAAAATTATAAAAATAAACAAAGAAGGGTTAGAAATAAATCTCTAAGAGAAAATAGTTTTTCTCCTACCTTTCTCTCTTCAAGACATCAATAATTGATGTCTTAATGGAAGGATCTTTTCCAAGAATCTGTTAGATATATGTGCCCTAGAGCCAGAATTGGCTGACACTTGTAATACACTTCTAGGAGCAAAATTATAATTTTGAGTAAAATCAATAAAATAGATTATTTTCTATCATATATGTGTATTTAGTGTCTGTGATACATCCTTTGAGTTAATGGTAATGATAATTCATATTTTCAAGAGTTGAAAATTTAAGACATGAATAATCATTATTAACTCATAAAATGCTCCCAACCATAGGATCATCATGAGGATGGTGATTGATCCAGAAGGTTGGTATACAATTGCTTCTCTTTAGTAGATGAGTCTTGAGTCTATGGTGTGGAGATACCAGAGCGAGAGTATAGGTACTCATTAGAGAATGAGGGCACTGAGTGTGACCATCTCGAGTAGTCATTAGGAAGTCTACCTTCTCGTCAATGACTGACTCGATGCTGCAGTGGTGTATCTGGTTCTTTGACCTGAGGTGCATCGACAGTTCACCTTGAGGGTGTTATAGTTTGACTACACCATAACTCGGTCTCCTAGCCATATGAAATCCTGAAGTATATGTTGGCTATAGCATGTTCATTGTAGGAACTGGATCGCATCAAGATGGAATCTATCTACCTCGATGGTAGAGGAGCAGCCCTGTGATGATCATGAGAATCAAGTCTAGAAGCCCATGGCCATGACAGATTGAAATAATAGAAAGAGTTTCTATTTAGGTTTTCACATCAGACTTGAATCGAATGATTACATCATATGACAGAGACTAGGGTTTGATGAGTTCACCTAAACCCTAATCTGATCGAGGCTCAAGATAGAAGAACTTAATCACACAGGTAGCTACACAAGAGGTTCACATTCAGCTCTGATGGGTTGCCACCATATACTGCTAGGTGTCATTAGTGAATTTTGGGAGCAATTAAAATAATTTAGATGATCGATCATTCTAGCTATTTGAATCAGAAGAGTTCTGATCCATCGAAAGGAGTTTCGATGATGTCGATAATAGAGATCATGACATATCCCATTACCATAATGAACTGAACCTAATTGGGTCATACAAACAAGGGTTTGAATTTGGTGGTCATCAATTGAACTAATCCAGTTCAATTGATCTGAATGAGATTCAATTAGGTTCAAGGAAATCATGCTAGCACTCGATTGAACCTAACGTTCTTCTTTTACTATCATAAATAGTTGTCCTTACTGAGCCAAAGAAGTTTGTGCTCAATCAGAGGCCTTTACTTGGTCTGACTGGAGCCTGTCCAGGTTAGAAAAGGATTGTCTTATTTTAAGATAGTACCTGCCATTTTTGGTCACCTGCCATTTCTCGTCCTTTGACTTTGATCAAAAGTTGATCTTTGATTGGTCAAATGTTGACCATTGATACTTTGACTTCTATTCACGTATCATGCACCTATTGGAGAGCTGGTGGGGGCCTGTCTCCCTGTCAGAACCTGGTAAGGAGGAGGGTGCACGCCACCCTTAGCGTGTGCCCAAGTTGGAGGCGCCAAGGAGTCCCTATTGGATAGGGACTCCATCTTCCTTTTGGATTTCGATTAGACTTCTCCTAAGAACCAAGTTTGGCTGGCCTTAGGCACCATCTAAGGAGGATTCCAAGGGACTCTATTCCCACCAATCAAATTTAGATCTAATTTCACAAAGGGGTATGATTGGTTGGGAAGAAGAGGAGTTGGATCATGCATAGTCTATAAATAAGACCCTACGCCCAACTCAAGGTTATCTGAAATCAATTGAAATTCCCACACCCCAAGGCTGCCTCCCTTCTCCTGCTCCATGCCAAGTCCATCTTCTCCCTCTCCTCTCCATGCCCAAAGAAGTTTGGGATCTTAGTTGGTGCAATCCAGATGAGAGAAAGGCGATAGAATGCTAGAAGGCTGCACTGCTGCAAAGGACAATTGTTGATCTTCAAAAGGTGTTTTGAAGATCCTCCAGATCAGATCCAAATCTGAATTTTGGAGACATGATATAGAAAAAGAGGATCTCCAGATCCAGTCTGAGTGGATGTCGGTAGAGGCCAGGCACTTGCATGGCTAGATCCAGAACCTTTCGCTGCTTATAGGATCATCAATGGATAATAGGATTATCCTACATCAAGGTAAATTAAATTTGATTTAATTTATTTAAATTTTATTTTTATTATTATAATAATAAGGATCAGATTTGAAGCTTTTCAGATCTAATTAGGATTAAAATTTTTTTTTTTTGAAATATATCTCTTGATCCGATCAGATTTGAACGAACCGAGTCCGAAAAATCAGGATTTCTCCTTCAACTGGTATCAGAGCTAAGGTTCTAAAAGTGTTTAGATCTGATTTTAAATTTATTATAATTAAAAAATAAATAATTTTAGATGTCACATGAGATGTGATCAGATCTAAAATTAGAAAAAATTAAAATTAAATGATTTGAATCTAAGATTAGAAAATATGCATGACTAGTTCTAAAATAGAATAGTTCTATAGAATAGTCTTGCATATTTTTAATTTAATTTGATTAAATTATATTTTAGATCTTATTTATTTACTATTTTTTAATATTATAATTATTATAATAATATCTAAAAAATAGCAAATAAAATTATTTAATTTTAAACATCATATGAGATATGATTGATGCATGTCTAGACTAGTTGTAGAATAGTTCTACATAGTTATCTAGATTAGAGTTTATTTTGATAAGATCAATTTAAATCTAATTTTTTAGATTATTATGAGATAATTTAGATCTGAAAATATGCATGATTTGATACATGAGATGTATGCAAAATATGCCATGATTAGATCTAATTTGTATATGAGATATATGATATAGATCTAAAACTAGTTTTGTAGTATTACATGTTCCTGATTAAGGCGTTCCTCTTGGCCGTCCGATCATAAGAATGAAGAAGGGTTTAAAGGCCCTCTCCTCCCATCCGATGGGGTGTTCTTATGATGTGTAGGGGTGCTGCGCATTCGTCCTTAATCAGAAACCCAAAACTTACTTTCTGCAAAACCCTAGATCCTGAAACCCTAGGATTTATTGTGCATATTTTGTTTATGAACCCTACTTAATTAAGAATTAAGATTATGAAATATTAATTAGGTCTAAAATTAAGAATTTTAGATCTAAGACATATTCATAATACTGGGTTCGGGCTTGGGTAGCTCAATTAGGTCTAAGCGGTTGATCAAATCGAATCAAGAGTTGGTTAGATGGGATCAACAATGCTTAAATTGACCAGCCTAATAGGATTAAGTCTGGGTCAAGATCGAGTCACGATCAAGCAAGACCTAATTAGGCTCAGAGGTTAGAGTCTGGATTGTAGGCTAACCCAATTGGTTCTGGCTCAATAATTTGGTGTCTAAGGTAAGTTTGGCACATACGACCGACTGGTTTTTAATTGGGAGCTACTCGATCTGAATGCATTCTTGTATGAGTTAATGGCATATCCCTTCCACCGGTCTCACTTACCTGGCCATATCTATTGAACCCAGTTCTAATTTGAGGTGGTCAATAATCCGAGCTAACCCATGCCACTAGGTTAGTCATAATTGTTATGACTATGATAAGTCTAGTTTAATGAGACCTGAATCAATTCTTCCTAAGAAAAGATTAAGTCTGAGGTCTTCCACCATTGTAGATGTGCGGGCCCTTTCTGAGGTTGATTGTTCTCGGCTGGATATAGTGGCTCAGTTGCATCCGTGAAAGATGCAACCATGTCTATTAGGCATTGGATGCTATGGGCTTGGAGGATGAGTTGGGCTCAATATTCTGGAATATGGTGAGAGACTCAATTAGAAATCCAGTCTGTGCAAATGGTGGGTCTGACTTAACTAAGGAGTGGATCAATATTCTAGATATGGTGAGATTCATGAATTAGAGACCAAGTTTGGGTGCACCATGATTAGAGAATCATTGAACAAGAGTTGTTCACTCATTGGCTAATCCATCACCAATAACTGTTAGGTGAGGTGATGAGTCAGTTGGTGAGATCGCACCATCCACTAGAAATCATTAATTATGAAGATTTTTGCATCTCTATAGAGGGAGTGTAGGGATCCAAGAAAATAGTGGGAGCTAATTTGTTTAAAAAAAATAAAATTTCTAAACAAATTGGTCAAGTCATAATTACAATATCTAACTAGAATCTTTGACTCTCTGCAAGAAAATGTCTGTGTCCAACCCATTAGCACATATCCTGGACACACATAGACTGATTGGACCCAATTATAAAGATTGGCTCAGGAACTACAAAATCATTTTGGGTTCTGAGAAGTTAACCCATGTATTGGACCAGGACCCTCCTACCTTACTAGCCCGTCCATCCACTGAACAGAGAGTGTCTCTGGAAAAATGGATAGACGAAGATAATAAGACCAAATATTACATGTTGGGCTCGATGTCTGATGAGCTCCAATACCAACATGAAGATATCGGGACTTGCTCGCCAAATGTTGGCTCACCTGCAGGAGATGTTTGGTGAACAGAGTCGCGCAGCCAAGTATCAAGTCACGAAATGACTTTTTAAGGCTAAGATGCATGATGGGCAGTCAATCCAAGATCACTATCTGATGATGATCAAGGACGTGGAAGAGCTTGAGAAGCTTGGTGTGAAGTTAGACTTGGATCTGCAGAATGATATTATTCTACAATCCTTGACTGATGCATATGGGCAATTCATCATGAATTACCACATGCATAAACTTCAAAATTTCTTGGCCGAATTAATGAACATGCTGGTCACCGCTGAGCTTTCTATGAAAGGTTCTAAAGGCTCAGTTCTTGCTATGGAATGACTTCTTCCAAAAGAAAGTCTTATGAAAAGAAAAAGAAGTCTGTGAAAAAGTAGAAGGTGGAAGAAGGAAAGAAGAAGAAGGTAGAGCCGAGGATGAAAGCCGCTGCCAAAAGAAAGTATTTCCATTGCAACAGCAACGACCATTGGAAGCAAAACTATCCTACTTACCTGGCCACCCTAAAGAACAAGGAGGACGGTCCTTCTGAAGGTATGCTCGTTATTGAGTCTAACCTTATGATTTCTTCTGCATCTAGTTGGGTGCTTGACTATGGTTCTAGTGCTCATCAATGCACTTCCATGCAGGATCTTGAGGATAGCAAGAGGCTGAGGGATGGAGACATGATCCTATGCATCGATAATGGAGCAAGATGTTAGATATATGTGTCCTAGAAGCCAGAATTGGCTGACACTTGTAATACACTTCTAGGGGCAAAATTATAATTTTGACTAAAATCAATAAATAGATTATTTTCTATCACATATGTGTATTTAGTGTCTGTGATACATCCTTTGAGTTAATGGCAATGATAATTCATATTTTCAAGAGTTGAAAATTTAAGACATGAATAATCATTATTAACTCATAAATTGCTCCCGACCATAGGATCATTGCAAGGATGGTGATTGATCCGGAAGGTTGGTGTACAATCGCTTCTCTTTAGTAGATGAGTCTTGAGTCTACGGTGTGGAGACACCGGAGCGAGAGTACAGGTACTCGTTAGAGAACGAGGGCACTGAGCGTGACCACCTCGAGTAGTCATTAGGGAGTCTACCTTCTCGTCAATGACTGACTCGATGCTGCAGTAGTGTGTCTGGTTCTTTGACCTGAGGTGCATCGGCAGTTCACCTTGAGGGTGTTATAGTTTGACTACACCATTACTCGGTCTCCTAGCCATATGGAACCCTGAGGTGTATGTTGGCTATGAGCATGTTCATTGTAGGAACTGGATGGCATCAAGATGGAATCTATCTACCTCGGTGGTAGAGGAGCAGCCCTATGATGATCATGAGAATCAAGTCCAGAAATCCATGGCCATGGCAGAGTGAAATAATAGAAAGAGTTTCTATTTAGATTTTCACATTGGACTTGAATCGAATGATTACATCATATGACAGAGACTAGGGTTTGACGAGTTCACCTTAACCCTAATCTGATCGGGGCTCAAGATAGAAGAACTTAATCACACAGGTAGCTGCACCAAGAGGTTCGCATTCAGCTCTGATGGGTTGCCACCATATACTGCTAGGTGTCACTGGTGGATTTTGGGAGCAATTAGAATGATTTAGATGATCGATCATTCTAGCTGTTCGAATCAGAAGAGTTCTGATCCATCGAAAGGAGTTTCGATGATGTCGATGATAGAGATCATGACATATCCCATTACCATACAGAACTGAACCTAACTGGGTCACACAAACAAGGGTTTGAATCTGGTGATCATCAATTGAACTGATCTAGTTCAATTGATCTGAATGAGATTCAATTAGGTTCAAGGAAATCGTGCTAGCACTCGATTGAACCTAACGTTCTTCTTTTACTATCATAAATAAGTTGTCCTGTCTGAGCCAAAGGAGTTTGTGCTCAATCAGAGGCCTTCATATGGTCTGACTGGAGGTTGTCCAAGTCAGAAAAGGTTGTCTTATTTTGTAAGACATTACCTGCCATTTTTGGTCACCTGCCATTTCTTGTTCTTTGACTTTGGTCAAAAGTCTACCTTTGACTGGTCAAATGTTGACCATTGACACTTTGACTTTTGACCACATGTCATGCACCTATTGGAGAGCTGGTGGGGGCCTGTCCCCCTGCCAGAACCTGGCAAGGAGGAGGGCGCACGCCACCCTAGGCGTGTGCCCAAGTTGGAGGCGCCTAGGAGTCCTTGTTGGACAAGGACTCCATCTCCTTTTTGGATTCCAATTAGAGTTCTCCTAAGAACCAACTTTGACTGGTCTTAGGCACCCTCTAAGGAGGAATCCAGGGGACTCTATTCCCACCAATCAGATTTAGATCTGATTTCACAAAGGGTTGTGATTGGTTGGGAAGAAGAGGAGTTGGATCACAGCTTAGTCTATAAATAAGACCCTGCGCCCAACTCAAATTAGAGATTGAATTGAGAATTGAAAACCCCATGCCCCAAGGCTGCCTCTCCCCTCCTCCTCCATGCCAAAGCTTCTTCTCCCTCTCCTCTCCACGTCCAAAAGGAGTTTTGGACCTTGGTTGGTGCGATCCAGATCAAAGAAAGGCGATCAAAAGCTAAGAAGGCTGCGCTGCTGCAAAGGACGACTGCTGATCTTCAAAAGGAGTTTTGAAGATCCTCCAGATCAGATCCAGATCTGATTTTTGGAGATGTGATAGAGAAGAAGAGGATCTCCAGATCTAGCCTGAGTGGATACCGGTAGAGGCCAGGCACTTGCATGGCTAGATCCAGAACCTTCCGCTGCAAACAGGATCATCAACAGGGTAATAGGATTACCCAAATTCAGGTAAATTAAATTTGATTTAATTTATTCTTATTTTATTTTATTTATTAAAATAATAAGAATTAGATCTAAAATATCTCAGATCTGATATAGATCAAAGAAAAAAATTTTTGAAATATATCTCTTGATCTGATCAGATCTGAACGAACCTGATCCGGAAAATCAGGATTTCCCTTCAACTGGTATCAGAGCCATGGTTCTAAAATTTTTTAGATCTGATTTTAAATTTATTTTAATTAAAAAGTAAGTGATTTTAGATGTCACATGAGATGTGATCAGATCTAAAATCAGAAAAAATTAAAATTAAATAATTTGGATCTAAGATATGCATGAGTAGTTCTAGAATAGAATAGTTCTATAGAATAGTTCTATAGAATAGTCTTGCATGTTCTTGATTTAATCTGATTAAATCATATTTTAGATCTTTTTATTTACTATTTTTTGATATTATAAGTGTTATAATAACATCTAAAAAATAGCAAATAAAATTATTTAATTTTTGAATATCATATGAGATATGATTGATGCATGTCTAGACTAGTTGTAGAATAGTTCTACATAATTGTTTAGATTAGAATTTATTTTGATTAGATCAATTTAAATCTAATTTTTTAGATTATTATGAGATAATTTAGATCTAAAAATATGCATGATTATGATACATGAGATGTATGCAAAATATGCCATGAATAGATCTACTTTATATATGAGATATATGATATAGATCTGATATTGTTTTGTAGTATTGAATGTTCCTGATTAAGGCGTTCCTCTTGGCCGTCCGGTCATAAGAACGAAGAAGGGTTTAAAGGCCCTCTCTTCCATTCGATGGGGTGTTCTTATGATGTGTAGGGGTGCTGCGTGTTCGTCCTTAATCAGAAACCCAAAACTTACTTTCTGCAAAACCCTAGATCCTGAAACCCTAGGATTTATTGTGCATATTTTGTTTATGAACCCTACTTAATTAAGAATTAAGTTTATGGAATATTAATTAGGTCTAAAATTGAGAATTTTAGATCTAAGACATATTCATAATACTGGGTTCGGGCTTGGGTAGCTCAATTAGGTCTAAGCGGTTGATCAAACCGAATCAAGAGTTGGTTAGATGGGATCAACAATGCTTAAATTGACCAGCCTAATAGGATTAAGTCTGGGTCAAGATCGAGTCACGATCAAGCAAGACCTAATTAGGCTCAGAGGTTAGAGTCTGGATTGTAGGCTAACCCAATTGGTTCTGGCTCAATAATTTGGTGTCTAAGGTAAGTTTGGCACATACGACCGACTGGTTTTTAATTGGAAGCTACTCGACCTGAATGCATTCTTGTACGAGTTAATGGCATATTCCTTCCACCGATCTCACTTACCTGGCCATATCTGTTGACACAGTTCTGATCTGAGGTGGTCAATAATCCGAGCTAACCCATGCCACTAGGTTAGTCATAATTGTTATGACTATGACCAAGTCTAGTTTAATGAGACCTGAATCAATTCTCCCTAAGAAAAGATTAAGTCTGAGGTCTTCCACCATTGTAGATGTGCGGGCCCTTCCCGGGGTTGATTGTTCTCGGCTGGATACAGTGGCTCAGTTGCACCGAAAAGATGCAACCATGTCTATTAGGCATTGGATGCTATGGGCTGGAGGATGAGTTGGGCTCAATATTTTGGATACGGTGAGAGACTCAATTAGGAATCCAGTCTATGCAAATGGTGGGTCTGACTTAACTAAGGAGTGGATCAATATTTCGGATACGGTGAGATTCATGAATTAGAGACCAAGTTTGGGTGCACCATGATTAGAGAATCATTGAACAAGAGTTGTTCACTCATTGGCTAACCCATCACCAATAACTGTTAGGTGAGGTGATGAGTCAGTTGGTGAGACCGCACCACCCACTAGAAATCATTAATCATGGAGATTTTTGCATCTCTACAGAGGGAGTGTAGGGATCCGAGAAAATAGTGGGAGCTAATTTGTTTAAAAATAAAATCCCTAAATAAATTGGTCAAGTCAAAATTACAGTATCTAACTAGAATCTTTGACTCTCTACAGAAAAATGTCTGCGTCCAACCCATTGGCACGTATCCTGGACACACATAGACTGACTGGACCCAATTATAAAGATTGGCTCAGGAACTACAAAATTATTTTGGGTTCTGAGAAGTTAACCATGTATTGGACCAGGACCCTCCCACCTTACCAGCCCATCCATCTGTTGAATAGAGAGCGTCTCTGGAAAATGGATAGACGAAGATAATAAGGCCAGATATTACATGTTGGGCTCGATGTCTGATGAGCTCCAGCGCCAACATGAGGATATCGGGACTGCTCGCCAAATGTTGGCTCACCTGCAGGAGATGTTTGGTGAACAGAGTTACACAGCCAAGTATCAAGTCACTAAAATGACTTTTTAAGGCTAAGATGCGTGATGGGCAGTCAGTCCAAGATCATTATCTGATGATGATCAAGGACATTTGGAAAGAGCTTGAGAAGCTCAGTGTGAGGTTAGGACTTGGATCTACAGAATGATATTAATTCTACAATCCTTTGACTGATGCATATGGATAGTTCATCCCCCCCCCCCCCCACCACCCCCCACCCCCCCGGCCCCGACCCCCCGCCCCCACCCCCAGCCCCGCCGCCCCAACCCAACCCCCGCCCCCAATATTCAAAATTGAAATCAATTTACCCAAACATGCATAAACTTTAGAATTCCTTAGCCGAGGTTAAATGAATATGCTAGTTACCGCTGAGCTTTCTATGAAAGATTCTAAAGGCTCAGTTCTTGCTATGGAACGGACTTCTTCCAAAAGAAAGTCTTATGGAAAGAAAAAGAAGTCTGTGAAAAAGCAAAAGGTGGAAGGATCAAAAAAAGAAGAAAGCAGAGCCAAAGAAAAACGGCCGATGTCAAAGAAAAGTATTTCCATTGCAATAGCGACAGCCATTGGAAGCGGAACTGCCCTACTTACCTGGCCACCCTAAAGAACAAGAAGGAAGGTCCTTCTGGAGGTATGCTCGTTATTGAGTCTAACCTTATGATTTCTTCTGCATCCAGTTGGTGTGCTTGACTCTGGTCTAGTGCTCATTCTGCGTACTCTT
>QRFJ01002098.1:251660-316053 GCA_006176705.1 Cocos nucifera | reverse complement strand
CTCACAAAGATTGCCTTGATCCGATGGCCCTAGCATCGTCGATTCAGAAAAAATTTGATTTTGACATCACGATGAGTTGATGCGAATGATTGATAGATGGAGACCTTCAATAGATCCTAAAGGCAATCATGCAACGGATGATCTCAATGATGTTGTAAGTTATACTATCACAATGTTTACTTCCAATCGGATGTCATTATTCTTGGGTCGAATTTAGTATAGTTCAGTTTCGGTCGTTAAATAGTAAAACGAGTGATCAAAAACCCAAACGATGTCTGATTACTGAGATAATTTTTTTAAAATGATCTTGGCTTACTACTTTAATATTTTTGTATGATGGTATTATAAAAATTTACTACGTATGAGATGAAAGAATGATTCTAAAACTATAGTCTCCTGAAAGTCATTCTAAAACTTACTGGTTGCTAATGCTCGTGCTTTGCCAGATATCTGCTTAATGTATGAACAGGTTCTTTATACAAAAAATGATTAATTTTACTCATCTTCGTCATAATAAAAATTTTAAAATTTATCACAAAGATCATTTAAACTAAAATATTATCTACATAATCGATGTCAGTTTAATCCTTGATCGCTTATTTCTAATTTAACCGGTCGAAAGACTTCCGTATCTAAATTGGACCTGATAATGACTATTATGATTTGAAAGTGAAACTTTGTAAAGTACTACGAACAGGCTATTTAAGATCATTATTGTAAGATTTTGATATCACGCAAGACCACCAACGAAAGTCTCCATCTGTAGATCATCGCATTATTATCGTGATCGTCGAAATCAAATATTTTCTAATCAGATGAACGCTAGGGCATCGATCGAGCGATCTTTCGTGCTGACATTCTAATGATAATATCAGAACATAAAATGATGAAATGGATATAAATTTTAAAATTATAATATTTAAAAAAAAAATAAAAAAAAATTTTCAATCACGGCAGCGGTTATTAAAAAATCGTTGCTATAGATCAAGTTGCAGTAGTTATAGAATCGCTGTCTAGCATCTATGGTAGCGATTTTGGTAACTCAACTACGCGTAAATCTATGGCAGCGTTCAATAACCGCTGCCAATAGATTAGTTGAAAATTTTAAATTTTTCTGCTTTTCCTTCCGTGCATAGGTGCTCGACTATCTCTCTCTCTATGCTCTTTTCCGCCACTTTGTTGCGGTGGGCTTGCTTCCCTCTCGATCGCATTCGCCCCTCCTTTCCCCTTCGCACGATGCCGGTCCCTCCGTCTCCAATCCCCTCCGACCCCCTCATTCCGCCGCCCCTTTGCCACCCACCCACCCAGGCCCCCCACCCTCCCACTGTAGCCCTCCTTCCCCCCAAAAGAAAAGTCCCCGACCCACCCTCTCCAGCCACATCAAAGCCCCCATCCGGCCCCCCACCCCCCACCCTAACTCCTCACAAGAGGCATTTAATATCCCAAACGCCTCTAACACTCATGGCACAACACCCAACCAAGAAACCCCCAATGCCACAAACTCAAGGCACAAAAAAACAATAGAAAACGCGTCGCACCTCCCGATTCACCCCACACCAATAAAAAACACAAAAACAGAAGAAACTACTCGATGAAACCATCCCGTCGTAGCCCAAGCGGTACATAAGCAACTCCACCGCAGACTAAACCCCAACAACGAAACACTCACAACACCAAACACAAAAACAAAAAGCCCCCACACGACATATCCATCACATAGCCGATCCGAGCAACTCCCGACGCCACTACCACCCCTCAGCCCAAAAACACCTCATACCGACACGACTCAACCCGCCCTATATCAACGATCCAATAAAAAAGGCCAATAGCCCCGCTCCCTACCGGCCACCACATCACCTCCAAATTACCCCCTGCCTTCCCCCCACATCCCCAGATCAAGACCCTCAAACCCAACACACACTAGAAACACACAACCCGTCAGGCAACACATGTAATGCCATACATGCCGATCGCCATATCCCCCAACAATACATAAATCCCCCCCACAACGCCCCCACCCTCTCCACGAGGACCCTAGCACATATACCACCCCAAAACAAGTCCAAAGAAAACAACAGAGAAAGAATTCAACTCACCACACCACCGCCATAAACCGCACAACCAACACACAGCCACCCCCACCCCCGACCACCCTCTCCAACAAAGGCCGACCCCTCCTAATCCCCGCCCAACAAATTCACAGCACGGGCATCCTCCCTGCCACCATGCTCCCCCCAAAACCACCCATCTCCCGGCCGCAACTCCCGCCCCCCGCCACCCACGACACCCCCGCCCCCCACCCCTCCCTACAAGACCGAAACCCCAATCCCCAAACCACAACAATCCCACCAACACAACACAACCGCACAGCCCGACCCTCCTCGGCCGCCAAACCTCTCCCACCACACCCCACCAGACACCCCCACATAACATCCCCCTAATTCGAAATCGCTCTCGACCATTTTTATCACTAGAGTGTTAGATATATGTGCCCTAGAAGCCAGAATTGGACATGACAAAAAGCATGCTAATACAACTTCTAGGGGGCAAAGATTATAATTTTGATTAACATCAATAAAAAAATTATTTTCTACAATACACATCCATCGCAGTACTAAGTGATCAAACATCGTAAGCATAACATCACATTTCGAAGCTAATCAAAGAGTAAAAAAATGATACAATTATCGATATGTATTTAAGGAGAAAGCGTCTTCAAAAATCTTTAAAGGCACCACATGAAATGAATAATGTACTTCTAACTCAAAAATAATGACATTAATACCAGACCAATAGTGATCAATCACTGTGGAGGATGCGTGCATTTGATCCGAAAAACAAAGGCTAGCGCTGAATAACAGATCGCTTCTTCTTAGTAGATGAAGTCTTTGAGTACATATAGGTTGTGGAAGACACCAGCAAGTGAGATACAAGATAACTCGTTAGAGAACAAGGGCACTGAGCAATGACCATCTCGAGTAGTCGATTAGGGAGTCTACACTTTCTCGTCAATGACTGGACTACCGATGCCAGCAGTAGGTGTCTGTTCTATTGACCTAGAGATGCACTGTATAGTTCATCTTGAAGACGTACTAATAAGATACACATTCAGCAACTAACACCACTACATCCCGGATCTCCTAGCCATACGGGAACCACTGACGTGTATGTTGGCCATATAGCAGTTCATTGTAGAAACTGAAATAGCATCAAGCATGGAATCTATATTACCTCGAGGTGGCAGCAGGAGCAGCCCTATAGGATGATCATAAGAATCAAGGTCAAGAACGATCCCATGGCACAAAAAAAATGCAGAGTGAAATAATAGAAAACATTCTATTAATTTTTCACAAATCGGAACTTGAATCAAATTTTGATATACATCAATATGACAGAGACTAGAGTGTTTGACGAGTTCACACATTAATTCCAGTAATCACGTAGATCGGGAGCTCGAAGATAGAAGAACATTTACCCAGGAAGCTACATCAGAGATTCGAATTCAGAATTATGATGGGTTGTCACACATATAACTACTACAGGTGTCACTGCATGGATTATGGGAAAGCAATCATAGACTTATGAATATTAGTACAATGACACAATATCTAGCCTGTTTACGAGTAACAGACAGAAATCCCTGAATCCGATCAAGGAGATTACATACGAATGTCGATGATAGAGATCATAGCATATCGCCTAAAATTACCAACAAACTAACCTAACTGGATCACACAACACAAGGATCCTTAAAATTTGGTGATCATCAATGAACTTGGAGTCCAGTTCAATTGGATCTGAATGAATTCCAAATAGGTGTATCAAGAAAACCTTGTGCTAGCACTTGATTTGAATCCTAACGTTACTTTGTTACTATCCGATAAACATACGTTGTCCTGACTGATGCCAAAAGTGTTTGTCTACATGTTGCTTCATCAGGCCCTTCACTTTGTCTTCTGACGGAGCCTACCAAGTTATGAAAAGATTATTTTATTTTAAAGAGATAATACCTACCCATTTTTATAATCACCTGGTCTAAGTCTTCTCATCCGTTCGACTTATGCTCAAAAGTTGACCTTTCGACTGGTCAAACATTGACCAATTTAGATCACTTTGGACTTCTAACTCCATGTAGTCAATCACACTATTGGATGAGCTACAGTGGGGGCCGTGTTCTTCATGCTCTCGAACACTGAGCAAGCAAGTGCGAGGGCGACGCCACCAAACTCTGGACGTGCTGCCAACACAATGGCAGGCGCCGATAATGGATGTCCGCTTACTGTTGGCACAAAGGGAAGCACAACTCTATGCTCTCTTTTGTGGTGATCCCAATTAGAGTTCTTCCTAAGAAACACAACTATTGATATGATCATTAGTGGTGCGATCTAAGTGTGAGGAAAATCCAAGGTATGTCTAGTTCACATGTGTGTGGTGTAATATGGTGTGTGTGCCGTAACTCATATATTTCGAATGATACAACAAATGGTTGATGAGTTTGAGGATTTGAGGTGAGTATATGACGTAGTGGTGTTCGGTACATAATAGTGTGACTATAAATAAGGACACCGCCCGAACTGCAACTCAGATAGAGAAGTACAATAAATTACCCATGCCCCTTGTGTGGTATTATAATAAAGGCTACCTATGTCTCCCCTCAATTCCTCCATTGCCAAACCCACCTTAGTCCCCTCTCGCTCTCCACGTCCAAAAGTGTTTTGGGTTCGCGTTGGTGCAACCAGGGAACAAGAATAAAGGGCGACTTGAAAGCTAGGAGATCTCGCTCCTACACTCTAATGATAATTATTTAGATAATGAATGATGAAGATGTACATTAAATTTTAAAATTATATAATATTTAAAATATATATATATATATGGTAGCAGTTATAATTAATCACTACCATAAATAAGATTATAGCAGCGGTTCCTACTAACCGCTGCTATAGGTCGACAGCGATTTCACTAACTACTGCTATAGGTCCGACCTATAGCAGCGGTTACAACGAACCGCTGCTATAGGTTAATTTATGGTAGTGATTTTTTGTAACTACTACTATAGGTCTGACCTACGGCAGCGATTTTTGTTAACCATTGCTATATGTCGGACCTATAGCAGTGGTTAACAAAAATCGCTGTCGTAGGATCTATGACAGCGATTTCAAAAACTATTGCCATAGTATGTGTTGCCATAGACCATTTTTATAGTTGGGATCTTACTATTTTTTCTTTCCTTTGATAGTAGATTCCTAGACTAGCAAAGAGCGTGCGCATGAGAAACATGACTGGAAGAGGCTCTGCTGAGTATATAGATGGATGCACGGTGGCTCTAGTGGTATGCCTATCTGTATTTACTTTAAATTTAATTATTTGATAATCAATCTATTATGGTATCACTTACTTTAAAATGGTACATAATTAGTTTAGTATGGTTCATAGTTGATATAGAATGGCACACAGTTAATTTGTTATGATACATATATAGTTATTATATTATGGTATATAGTTAATTCATACTGATAAACACTTAGTCTATTATGGTATACAGTTAATTTATATTTGTACATAACTAATTTATATTGAAATATAGTTAGTTTTTTATGATACATAATTAATTTACTATAGTGCACAGTTAATCTATATATTGGATCATAGTTAATTTACTATTGTATATAGTTAATCTATATTGGAAAATAGTTAATTTATTATGGTACATAGTTAATTTATTATGGTACATAATTAATCTTTATTGGTATATAATTAATCTTTATTGGTATATAGTTAATTTATTATGGTATACAGTTAATCTATACTAGATCATAGTTAATTTAGTATAGTACATAGTTAATCCATAATAGGTACATAATTAATTTATTATGGTACATAGTTAATTTATTATTGGTACAATGTTAATTTATTATGTTACATAGTTATTCTTTCCTGGATCATAGTTAATTTACTATATTATACGGTTAATTTATTATTGTTGGTGCGAAATCTGATTGTTGTCGGAGAAGACAAGATCGCCGCTAGTGACCTGCAAAATAAGTCTCGTCTAGAGTTGGGGGTGGTGGCTCCGGCAAGACCCTACGATGATCAAGTCAGCTCTTTCGGCCAATAGAAATGGAGTGCTCAGTAGAAAAAGTTGCAGAGTCTTAGGAAAAAGAAGAGAGCTTTGAGAAAATGTATCTGGAGGATCCTTTTTATAGATGGAGCCTATAACAAACTGATAGTGATAGCCACAACTGCTTGGTTGTGGGTCGTTCGGGGCCACGTGAGATTTGTTATGGAGAATGGTGTCCATTATCATGACGTTCTAGTCTGTTGGAGATCTAACAGCTGAAGTTCGGGTAGGATAGTTGCAGACGATGAAGGGCTCTTAGACGTTGCTATTTCGGAGGAGTTCGAAGGTTCTCAAGATTGACCATGCGTTGGCTTTTATTTGCTATATTGAAGGTGTATGCCATGGTCCCTTCAGGCGGCGGGAAGAAATTCGATCGAAAGAGAAGTCCGATAGGAGTTCGATCGGCAAAGTGGCCCGAAAGACGTCCGATCAAAAGGAGTCCGGCTGCGATCCACCTGAATCAAGTATTGATTGATGGCCACAACAAGCAAGCACGACTAAAACATTGGCGTCTCTATTGTTCCTTTAAGGTTCGGCCATTCCCATGGTTGCTCATCAGTGAAACAATGATAAAGCGCTGAAGTTCGTCTGGGGGCAGTTCGAAAGAAGTTCGACTGCTAGAGAAGTTCTGCAGAAGAAGATCGATCGAACGGGATGTACAGGAGGTGGAGATTTAGCTAGTTCTATAGGGCAGAAGCATTAACTATTCGAGTTCGTCTAGAGAAGAAATCTACAATGCCCCGTTGAATCCAAAATCGATCTTTTCAGCCAATTGGATTATCTGACTGTAGTGTTGAAGGTCGGCCATCTCAGAATGATTCAAAGTCCGAATACTCCTACAGGTTGAGTTCAGTTGTTATAGTTGCATCCGGATGGAACTGATCAAGAGTCGGAGTCTTAGTCGAACTTCAGCAGGCATGAATTTATCTCCAACACTAGTCTTCCTACTCTTGAGTTCGAAGTTCGAAGGATGAGAGTAAAATGGAGACTGACAAAGTTTGAAGGATTTTTCAATCTTGTCGGATTTTTTACATCTAGGTTGGATGGAAAATTTTGGCTTTTACTGAGCTGGCATCAAAGCTTCGTAAATGAGTGGTGATCCAAAGAGATGTTTTTTGAATTTCCTGCTAGAAGTCTGCTCGAAGTACGACACTATTAAGGATCTACCCATTGGAAGCTTTCTGCCATGATGAGTGGGACACGCATCGATCAGAGATTGATTGGAGGAAATCTACAATCATAACCGTCTTGGAATTCTAGGGGTTACTTAAATCCATCCTCCTCCTCCGAGCCTTTTACTTCTTCTGAAATCCTCATCTTCTTCCTCTAGTTTCCTTCTCCATCCCGAGCGAGGGTCCAAGCTTCTTCCTTCATTTTTCTTTGTTCCAAGTGCACCCCCGTTCGATTTTCGTTACATTCATTATCTTCTTGTTCTTCCCAGCCAATTTAGGTCAGCCCTTCGATGCTTTTTTGGATTATTTCTGCACTCTTTGCTTTCTCGCTCTTTCTATTTTTGTCGAAGTATGTACATCTTTTTTTTTTTTGATTTTGGGTGATTCCTCAATTTCACTTTGATCCAAATGTCTAGCGAGGGATCTTGGTCAACTTGTTCTAGGAGCCCGACCCCTCTAACCTTGGTGAACCCACCTCCTAAGGAGCCTGAACCCTTGAAGTCAGCCCATCCTTTTGTGCCTGCAATCATTCCCTATAGACTTTAGTTCGAGACCTTTTCCTAGCCAGGATTCAGTTCGGAATTTCTTTTGAATACGAGCTCAAACTTTCTGGGCTGGACGATCGAGTTTGCTCACCTCCTTCCGATCGAATCTGTCTATATATCAAAATCCTTCGAGCTGGGCTTAAGTTACCCTTGCCTCCTTTTGTAGTTAATCTATTTAGATTTCTCGATATTTCTCTTGCTGCTGTGACGTCGAATTACATTGGATTCATCATAGAATTTCTTTCTTTGTGCACCATGGTAGGGATCCGACCTACCATTTTCTTATTCTGTAATTTCTTCACCTTCAGATGCCATCCAACCGCTAAGGACTGGTGGTATGTATCTCCATAGTTTGGCAAGAAGGGACTGCTTAAAGATGCCCCTTCCTCCATTCATGGCTGGAAGGATAAATTCTTTTTCGTCTCCCATCCCTCCTTAGGGTTAGGGCTTCCCCATGGGGTGAGATAAGGAAATCGATCCATCGAGCCTCTGGACTAGAAAGTGAGGATCGGAGTTTGGCCAATAAGCTGAAGTTCTTTAATGCTCCACCGATCCCTAAACTTCTGGATGAGTAGACCTTATTCAATTTTGATCTCAATTCTCTTAACCCAACAGGTAGTTCTTCATATTCAGTCAGTTGGGTGGTATTCTTTCTTTTGACCTTCTAACTTTATCTTCTTTGTAGAAATGACTCCAGAGGAATGGAACTGCCTGATGAAGAGAATCAAGTCCCTTAAGAGGAAGGACAGTCCTTTCAGTGAACCACAGAAGAAGGTTCGAACTGGAGAATCGAGCCAGGTCATGCTGATTTGGGCCGTGTCGGCCCTCGAGCCCGTCGTTACCGCATCGAGCCCGATCTTGTCTGATGAGGCCGCCCCTTCTGCTCCTGTTCAACAAGAAGAAGTTGTGGAGAGGAAAAAGAAGAAGGCCATTGGCAAGAAAGTCGAACGAATGGTTAAGAGCTCCAAGAAAGAGGATCTTAGTCAAGAGCAGAATTCCCTGGACGATCGAGAGATCGTCCAGTCGCTAATGGAGGGGAGTGTCCTTCCCCACATTGTAGAGAGGATGCACCAAAAGGACGACGTTGAGAGGTTCAACGAGTCCTTTGATGCCTTCCTGGAGGTAAGTGGCTTCTTTTGATTTTATCTTCATGCCCTTCGAGCTTTAAAGTTGGAATCTTTTAGAATTCTAACTCACTTGTTGTTTTGTAGTTGGAACACTAGCTTTTTGCTCACTTTGAGGCAGCAAACCAGAGACAGGCCGAAGCTTCCAAGGCCCTTAAGAAAGCTCATGCAGAGTTCAAAAAGTCTCTAGTTGAGGCTGATGCTCTGAAGGTGGCCTCCAAAATCCACTTGTCTGAAGTCGAACGCCTTCGGAAGGAGTTGAGGGAGGAGCACGAAGAGATGGTGAAGCTGAGGGCCGAGCTAGCTCTAGAGAAGGAGGAAAAAAGGAAGGCACTAGAGGAGGTTAACGCCGCTATGGAGAGGGCCGTGCAAGACTTCAAATCCTCCAAAGATATGGACGACATCAAAATAGACTTCGTCTAGGAATCTTTCTTGAAAGAATTTCAGATCTGCTTGGGGCGGGTCATCGAGAACTTTTTCGACATCGATTTGGACCTCCTCATAGAGGAGCCAAAGAATAGAGCTGGCCCTTCAGGCACTGATGCCAAGGTTGCCCCTGCTGTCCATGCTGTTGAAGTTACTCCGGAGGTTTCAGAACCTATAAGTGCAGCATTCGGGCCTGCTCGAGAGCCGGAGGCGGTCGAGAATGTTCCGACCTCTCCGATGGGCCTGCCATCCGAGGTCTAAATTTTTGACATTTATGTACTTTTCTTCTCTCTTTTTTTTTTTTGATGTATCAAACATATTTGAAGTAATGAAAGCAAATCCCTCTTTTTCTTTACACTCTGTGCTGCATGTAATTCAGAACGCCTCCGACAACCAGTGCCATGACCTCCTTTCTCCAACTGATGCCGACCCCTTATCCTAGGGTGTTTCGTTCAAGCCTTTGATAAAGGGTTTGAAGAAGTTTTTTTTTAAAAAAATTGCATCCTTTTCCATCTCTTTCAAGCAAAAGTTCTAGTTAATGGTCTATGTGTTGGATGCACCAGATGTAATTTGACCGCACCAAATTAAAATTTCTATGGCAATAGTTTTTTAGTCTACAGCAATGGTTACAAACCACTGCCATAGTCCTGTTCTGTAGTAGTGAATCACACATTTTTTTTATCAAAAGCTTGCTTACTAAATGTGTTTTGGAGTACAAATGATAGCCAGCTTCATTGGTAGGCTGCATGCCACTAGCTACATGTAGAGAAAGGTGCAAGTCTTTCTTAGTCGGAACTTTTGTTGCAACATGAAAGAAAAATAATGAAACAAGAAGGAAAGAGAAGAAAAAGAAAAAGAATAGGAGCATCTAATATTTGTGTTGTTTAATCTATTGACCTACATCTATAAGCATAGATAATGCAAAAGCATTACTATAAATAAACTGGAGATAATAAATTATGAGATTATCTCATAAACTTTAGGCCCCAAAACATCCAATCTTTAGGACAGTCAATTGCACTCTATCCTTGAGGAGACAAGGGACATATAAAATAGAGTAAGCTAATGGAGACACGAACTAGTATTCCTATAATAATCAAATTAGGCTGGTGTTTTAAGTTGATATGGACTTGAATATGAATCATATGTTGACCTTCTAGAAATGATATGGACTTGTCCTTCTAGAACTTATAAACTTTATGGTATATTCAACAAATATCCTCCTTGGTTTGAAGTTTACAAAGTCAAATATATTAAAACATTTCTCACTATTTCTTCCATGCCTCTCTATAAGGGCATCAACACCTACAAATACCAATCAAGCCAGGTAATACTTGACCTTGTCAATTGAAAGTGTCTTACTTAATATATCAATTGGATTCTTGATAGTGGCTATCTTATGAACAACAATAATACTATTATTGATGATCTTCCAAATAAAGTAATACTTGGCATCAATGTACGTGGTCCACTCATGATACATTAAATTTTTAGCCAAGTTAATGGCATTATAGCTTTCATAGTGTGCAACTAACTGTCACTGTAAGCCAAGACTATCAATGAGACTACACGGCCATATAGCTTTCTTTACTTCATCTGTTATAATTATATACTCTGCTTAAATTGTAGATAAAGCAATTTTATACTAAAATATAGCCTTATAAATGACAATGTAACTAAAAAGAGTTAAAACATATCTTATCAATAATCATTGTTTATCCAAAGTACTTGCACAATCAAAATCAAAATAGCCTACAATACTACTAGTTTATTTGCTATAATGATAAACTAAGCCAACATTGTAGAGCCTCTTAAATATCTCATAGTTCATTTCACCACCTATCAATGTGTCTTTCAAGATTGCTAGTCCCTGCAAACTAACTAATAGCATATGAAATATCAAGCCTAGTGTGAATCTTAGCATATATTAAGCTACCAACTATAGTAATATATAGAACACATGATATGTGCTCCAGCTCCTCAATTTACAGTGACAATAAAGTTGATAATTTAAAATATGAAACCAAAGTTGTACTCCTTTTTTTTGTAATAATTGGAGGAAGAAAGATTCTTCCACCATTCTTTATTCATAAACTATCATTAATTTACATATATTGTTGTAAATGATGATAAGACAAAGGACAAAGGAACTCTATTGGTGTCCAAAGAGAAAATGTCATATAGACATAAGAGTATGAGAGGGTCTCAAGAGGATTGACACTATTACCCTTCAAAATTACCTCTCTTATAAAGAAATAAAGATGATACTACTACTTGAATTGATAGGTTTGTCGAAAGCTCCCATGCAAAGTAGTGGTTATATTAAACCACAAGTTATATCTCACTGTGAGGTAATAAAATGGAGAGGTCTATCGTCTTGAAATCTCAAAGGTAAAGAAAGGCCACTAGGTGTATTTCTCCTATCTAGGAATAATGTGAGATGTGCCTAACTTATCTATAAGCCCAAAAGACTTGAAATCTCAAAAGGGTCTGGTATTGGACGATTGAGACTGATAGTCTCCCCTTTAAAACTTTAATAGTTTTCCAACCTTTGTATTGTATTGTAGGATGGCCCAATCTTGGATGAGGAAGATGCTTCACTTAGCTAGTTCTGAGCTAACCACAGCTTCAACTCTAAAGATGAGGGAGTTTCACTGCTTCTAGATGCACCAAAGACCATAGGCAAGAATAGTATCTGACACCTTCTTTGAGATATTAGTGCAATTCATCTTTCTCAAACCAGAGCTCGAACATGGAGATAAGGATATGTCAAAGAGTTGAAATGCAAAATAGGTTGAGTCAGAAGTTTTTTAAAATAGCTGCAGGAGAGCATTAAATGATATATATTTTCATCAGTTTCAAAACATAACGAATATATTGCAGAAACACTAACTCCTTTTATAAGTAAATTATCTGCCATAAGAATTTTGTTGTAATAAGCTAACCAACTAATTATAAACCTTAACCTTTTTAGATATGGCTAGTCTTCAAATAATGTTGTTGAAATATGAAGTAATACCTCCATGGGATAGAAAGGAATAACTAAGTTTGATCGAGAATATTCCTGCAGGAGTCTACTTCCATGATCTAATATCATTCACTTTGGATATTTGAAGGTTATCTACCATGTGAGTCAAACAAAGTTTGAAGTTCTCCAGCAACAACAATAAGAGGGTACCTAAATCGCAAATGTAAGTTAGAGGCTGAATGAAAGGTAGCTATTGAACCAGATTAAGTGAGAGACAAGTAGTATAGACTGAAAAGTTATTCTATAAATGATTGACATTCATGCCATGGGTTGTGCCAGAAGGATGTCTGAGCACCATTGTTGATGGTTGATTGCCATGGGTCATGCCCGAAGGATGTCTAAGCACCATTATTGATGATTGAAAAGGAGAGACCTAAGTTATATATATATATATATATATATTATCATCATCAAAGAAGAGAAAATCTATTCATTGAATGCAAATTATAGTCACTAGGCAAAATCCTTATGAAGTAAAGGTTAAAGATCAGCTCATGCCAAGGATATCCATAATCACTAAAATATCTAAACCACCATTTAAGAAGAATGACTTTATCAAATAGGTTTAAATTTATGATGTGAAGGCCACCAAATTTATTTGGTCGACAAATTTGTACTGTTGGTGCAGAATCTGATCGACGTCGAATTGAGTTGGAGTTGAGGAAGACGAGGTCGCCGTTGATGACCTACAAAATAAAGTTTCATCCAAAGTCGGTAGTGGTGGCTCCGATAGGACCCTCCGATGATCAGGTCAGCTCTTCTCACCAATAGAAATGGAGTGTTCAGAAGAGAGTTCGACAGAATTTCAAGAAGAAGAAGAAAGCTTCGAGAAAATATATCTGAAGGATCCCTTTTTATAGATGGAGCTTAATTGATAGTGATGGCCATACCGTCCGATAGTGGACCGCTCGGGGTCGCATGAAATTCGGTACGGAGAGAAAGGTATCACCAAACTGATAGTGACAGCCATACCATTCGATCGTGGACTGCATGGGACTTATTATGGAGAAAGAGATACTACCAGGCTGATAGCGGCAGCCATACTGTTGAGATTTAATAGTCAAAGTTTGGAGGAAGCAGGCATTGGTTGGTGAAGATCTTTGACATATATCCATTTCAGAGGAGTTCAGACACCTAAAGGAGATACGATTGAAGGAAGAATCCAGAAGGAGTTCAGCTCCTAAAGGAATTCGACTGAAGAAGAGGTCCGGAAGGAGTTCGGCTCCTAGCTCTCATAGAAATCTGACTGAAGAGAAGTTTGGAAGAAGTTCGACTCTCGTAAAAATCCAACTGAAGAGAAGTTCGAAAGGAGTTTGGCTCCTAAAAGAATCCGAGTAAATGAGGAGTTCGAAAGAAGTTCAGCTCCTGTAGAAATCCAATTGAAAAAAAAATTTGGAAGAAGTTCGGCTCCTGGAGGAACTTGACTGAAGGAGAAATCCGAGAGGAGTTCGGCTCTCGTAGAAATCTGACTGAAGAGAAGTTTGGAAGGAGTTTGGCTCTCATAGAAATTCAACTGAAGAAAAGTTCAGAAGGAGTTTGGCTCCTGAAGGAATCTGAGTGATGGAGGAGTTCGAAAGGAGTTCGGCTCTTGGAGGAATCTGAGTGAAGGAAGAGTTCGAAAAGAGTTTAGCTCCTATAGAAATTCGAATGAAGAGAAGTCTAGAAGAAATTTGGCTCTCATAGAAAATTTGACTGAAGAGAAGTCTAAAAGGAGTTTGGCTCTTGGAGGAATTCGAGTGAAGTGGGAGTCCGAAAGGAGTTCGGCTCCTATAGAAATCCGACTGAAGAAAAAATCTGGAAGGAGTTCGGCTTCTAGAGGAACTTGACTGAAGATAAAATTTGGAAGGAGCTCAGCTCTCATAAAAATCTGACTGAAGAGAAGTTCGAAAGGAGTTTGGTTCTCGTAGAAATTCGATTGAAGAGAAGTTCGGAAGGAGTTCGGCTCCTGTAGCAATCCGATTGAAGAGAAGTTTGAAAGAAGTTTGGCTTTCAAAGAAATCTGACTGAAGAGAAGTTCGAAAGGAGTTCGGCTCCTGAAGGAATCTAAGTGAAGGAAGAGTTCGGAAGGAGTTCGACTCCTATAGAAATCCAACTGAAAGAGAAATCCAGAAGGAGTTTGACTCTCATAGAAATTTGATCGAAGAAGAAGTTTGAAGGAGTCCGGCTCTTGGAGAAGTTCGGTAGAAATTTGGCCACTAGAGGAGTTCGACTAGAATTTAGTCATTGGAGGGGTTCGATCGACTGAAAGAGTTTGGCTAAGGTTTGCCCGTTGGAAGAGTTCGACTGTGGTCCAGTCACTGATCAAAGCTCTTTCATGATTACCAGTTGCATCAGGCTAAGCATCAGGCTGGACTTCGATGGGAGTGGGGTTTATACCCAACAATAATTCCTCCACTTTTAAGTTCGAAATTCGAAGGAAGGGAGTACAAAAAAGATGACTGTCGAAGTTCTTTTTTGGGCTCTACATCCATTGAGATTGAAGCTCGGAAGAGATCTTGTCTCCAGCCGAGGTCCAGAGAGATCCTATCTCCTGCTGACATTGTAGCTCAGAAAAGATCTTATCTTCAGCCGAGGTTGAAGGAGATCTTATCTTCTGTTGACGTAGAAGCTCAGGGGAGATCTTATCTCTAACCAAGATTGAAGGAGATCTTATCTTTTATTGACGTAGACATCGAAACTCGAAAGAGTTCTTATCTCCAGTCGAGGTTGACATTGAAGTTGAAGCTTGGAGGAGATCTTTTCTTCAGTCGAGATTGAAGGAGATCTTATCCCTTGTTGATATAGACATTGAAGCTCGGGGGAGATCTTTTCTCCAGTCGAGATTGACGTTAAAGTTGAAGCTCGAGGAAGATCTTTTCTCCAGTCGAGATTGAAGGAGATCATATCTTCTATCGACGTTGATGTTGAAGCTCGAGAAAAATCTTGTCTCTAGCCGAGGTTGAAGGAGATCTTATCTCCTGTTGGCATAGATGTCAGAGCTCAGAGGAGATCTTATCTCTAGCCGAGGTTGATGTCGAAGTTGAAGCTCGAGAGAGATCTTTTTCTCCAGCCGAGATTGAAGGAGATCTTATCTTCAGTTGATGTTGATGTTGAATCTCGGAGGAGATCTTATCTTCAATCGAGGTTGAAGGAGATCTTATCTCCGATTGATATAGAAGCTCGAAAGAGATCTTATCTTCAGTCGAGGTTGAAGGAGATCTTATCTTTTGTTGACATAGATGTCGGAACTCAGGAGAGATCTTATCTCTAGCCAAGGTTGACATTGAAGTTGAAGCTCGGAGAAGATCTTTTCTCCAGCCAAGATTGAAGGAGATCTTATCCCCTGTTGATGAGATGTTGAAGCTCAGGGGAGATCTTATCTCCAGTCGAGGTTGACGTTGAAGTTGAAACTCGGAAGAGATCTTTTCTTCAGTCGAGATTGAAGAAGATCTTATCTACTGGCATTGTCGGACACAATGGGGTCGCTGTCAGGGCCTCTCCTCCCATCTCGTCTAAAATGAATAAGGCCTTCGACTTTGCTCACATTAGGATAAGATTCTTCTCCTATTCCTAATGGGCTGTAAGGGCACATGAGGGCCGTTGTCAGGGCCTTTCCCTCCATCTCATCTAAAATGAATGAGGTCTTCGACTTTGCTCACATTAGGATGAGGTTCTCCTCCTATTCCTAACAGACTGTGGGGGCATATAAGGGCTGTTGTCAGGGCCTCTTCCTCCATCTCATCTAAAATGAATGAGGCCTTCAACTTTGCTCACGTTAGGATGAGGTTCTTCTCCTATTTCTAATGAGCTGTGGGGGCACATAAGAGCTGTTGTCAGGATCTCTCCTTCCATCTCATCTAAAAATGAACGAGGCCTTCGACTTTGCTCGCGTTAGAATGAGGTTCTCCTCCTGTTCCTAATAGACTGTGGGGGCACATAAAGGTCGTTGTCAGGGCCTCTTCTTCCATCTCATCTAAAATGAATGAGGCCTTCGACTTGCTTATGTTAGGATGAGGTTCTCCTTCTGTTCCTAACATGGTCACTTTTGATTGCTTCTTCTCTGTCATCACATTGTTTTTGCACCTAAAAATAATAATGTTAAAATGAAGGAGTTTTATTGAAGGAAAATTACTGGCAGTACGTTCTTAGATTTTCTAAGTTTCAAGATCGTGGGAGCATTGTTTCTCCGAGCTTCTTCAGTCATTAAGTTTCGGATCGGATGACCTCCTCTACTTCATACGGGTCTTCCCAATTTGGGGCAAGCTTCCCCTAGCTTTGAGACTGAGAGATGGTGGCTCGTTGAAGTACTAAGTAACCCCCAGAGATGACATTGATGATGTCGGGAGGTAACCGATCTCCTTGTTGTTCCTTCCTCATTGGTGGTTCTAACTATGGTAGCGCCCTTGGCCGATTTTCTCTTACTTCAGATCGATGTCTGTGGAGCATTGAGGGAGGCATAGTTATGAAACCTTCTTGAGGGAAACTTCTTCGCGCCCTTCCATCGGAGCTTCTTTGAGGATGAGCTCAAGGAGTTTGGGCTCGCTTATGCTCGGGGGGAGTCTATGAGCGTGGTCGAACTTCATTCAACCCTCCATCAATAGTGGGTCTACTAGACTAACCCACCTATGGCTCCCTCATCTCTTAATTTGAAGGCTTTTTCTGCTCGGGTATATCCTTTAGTCCGAGCTAGTAGATCGGCAAAGTTTTTGGGATACTTCTTCTCTAGGAAGAACAATAAATCATTCTTTTGAAGGCCACCCTTGAGTGTGGCCATTGCAACAGACTGGTCTAGATTTTGGATCTCCAATGCAACAATATTAAATTGGGTGACATAAGTCTGGATGGATTCCTCCTCCTACTTAACATTCATCAGAAAATTCGAACCTCTATACGAACGTCGGCTACTAACAAAGTGAGCCATAAACTGATGGCTCATCCGATCAAAGAAGAAGATCATACCTGGCCTCAATGTCGAGTACCAGTATCTTGCTGCTCCCTTCAGGATGGATAGAAAAGCTCAGCATAAGATGGCATCTGGTGCACCATGGAGGAGCATCATAGTCTAGAATGTTAGATATATGTGCCCCAGAAGCCAGAATTGGCTGACACTTGTAATACACTTCTAGGGGCAAAATTATAATTTTGACTATAATTAATGAAATGGATTATTTTCTATCACACATGTGTATTTAGTGCCTGTGATACATCCTTTGAGTTAATGGTAATGATAATTCATATTTTCAAGAGTTGAAAATTTAAGACATGAATAATCATTATTAACTCATAAACAGCTCCCGACCATAGGATCATCACGAGGATGGTGATTGATCCGGAAGGTTGGTGTACGATCACTTCTCTTTAGTAGATGAGTCTTGAGTCTACGGTGTGGAGACACCGGAGCGAGAGTACAGATACTCGTTAGAGAATGAGGGCACTGAGCGTGACCACCTCGAGTAGTCATTAGGGAGTCTACCTTCTCGTCAATGACTGACTCGATGCTGCAGTAGTGTGTCTGGTTCTTTGACCTGAGGATGCATCGGCAGTTCACCTTGAGGGTGTTATAGTTTGACTACACCATTACTCGGTCTCCTAGCCATATGGAACCCTGAGGTGTATGTTGGCTATAGCATGTTCATTGTAGGAACTGGATTGCATCAAGATGGAATCTATCTACCTCGGTGGTAGAGGAGCAGCCCTATGATGATCATGAGAATCAAGTCCAGAAGCCCATGGCCATGGTAGAGTGAAATAATAGAAAGAGTTTCTATTTAGATTTTCACATTGGACTCGAATCGAATGATTACATCATATGACAGAGACTAGGGTTTGACGAGTTCACCTTAACCCTAATCTGATCGGGGCTCAAGATAGAAGAACTTAATCACACAGGTAGCTGCACCAAGAGGTTCGCATTCAGCTCTGATGGGTTGCCACCATATACTGCTAGGTGTCACTGGTGGATTTTGGGAGCAATTAGAATGATTTAGATGATCGATCATTCTAGCTGTTCGAATCAGAAGAGTTCTGATCCATCGAAAGGAGTTTCGATGATGTCGATGATAGAGATCATGACATATCCCATTACCATACAGAACTGAACCTAACTGGGTCACACAAACAAGGGTTTGAATCTGGTGATCATCAATTGAACTGATCTAGTTCAATTGATCTGAATGAGATTCAATTAGGTTCAAGGAAAATCGTGCTAGCACTCGATTGAACCTAACGTTCTTCTTTTACTATCATAAATAAGTTGTCCTGACTGAGCCAAAGGAGTTTGTGCTCAATCAGAGGCCTTCATATGGTCTGACTGGAGGTTGTCCAAGTCAGAAAAGGTTGTCTTATTTTGTAAGACATTACCTGCCATTTTTGGTCACCTGCCATTTCTTGTTCTTTGACTTTGGTCAAAAGTCTACCTTTGACTGGTCAAACGTTGACCATTGACACTTTGACTTTTGACCACATGTCATGCACCTATTGGAGAGCTGGTGGGGGCCTTGTCCCCCTGCCAGAACCTGGCAAGGAGAAGGGCGCACGCCACGCCAAGGGTGGCGTGTGCCCAAGTTGGAGGCGCCTAGGAGTCCTTGTTGGACAAGGACTCCATCTCCCTTTTGGATTCCAATCAGAGTTCTACTAAGAATCCAAGTTTGACTGGTCTTAGGCCCTCTAAGGAGGAATCCAGGGGACTCTATTCCCAACCAATCAGATTTAGATCTGATTTCACAAAGGGTTGTGATTGGTTGGAGAGGAAGAGGAGTTGGATCACAAGCTTAGTCTATAAATAAGACCCTGCGCCCAACCCTAAATCCTAAGTCAAAGTGAATTCAATAGAGATTTCCCACGCCCCAAGGCTGCCTCTCCCCTCCTTCTCCATGCCATACTCTCTTCTCCCCTTGCTCTCCACGTCCAAAAGTGTTTTGGACTTGGTTGGTGCGATTCAGATCAAGGAAAGGCGATCAAAAGCAAGAAGGCTGCGCTGCTGCAAAAGAACGACTGCAGATCTTCAAAAGAGTTTTGAAGATCCTCCAGATCAGATCCAGATCTGATTTTTGGAGGTGTGATAGAGAAGAAGAGGATCTCCAGATCCAACCCGAGTGGATACCGGTAGAGGCCAGGCGCTTGCGTGGCTAAGATCCAGAACCTTCCGCTGTAATCAAGATCATCTACAAGGTAATAGGATTACCCAAATCAGGTAAATTGAATTTGATTTAATTTATCTTCTTTTATTTTATTTATTAAAATAATAAGAATCAGATCTGAAATATATCAAGATCTGATTGAGATCAAGAGAAAATTTTTGAAATATATCTCTTGATCTAATCAGATCTGGACGAACTTGGACCGAAAAATCAGGATTTTCCTTCATAGAAGGCCTCCAAATGATCGATCAGATCAGAGGTTCCATCATAACTTTCAAATTGAGGAAGCTCAAAGTTCGACGGAATGAGCTCTTGCATAATTCGAAAAGAGAAAGGAGGATCAGTGCAGACGTTGTCATAGTGAGCTGAGGCGATGTGGTGGAGTTTCTCAATCCATCGGTCCATCTTTCGTAGTTTATGATCGAGGATGTTGTCTTGATCGTAGATCTTGGATGGCTTTCGATTGTAGATGGTGAAGGTCTCTTCCAGAGAAGAAACATGATCCGAACATGAATTCTCTACTCTTTGTTTCTCCTTCTTAGGGGCGATGGATATGCTAGCCCAAGTGCCCTTTCTTGGGATTGATTTTTGACATCCTGATGATAGATTTTCTGATGGAATCACCATCGAAGGCTGTCGCATGGTCTGCACCATCTCGGTGAGACCCTAAATTCGCTGCATCAATGGTTAAACTGCTCTGAATCTACCATGACCATCGGTGGAGGTGGAGGTTGAAGTACCAACGATGGAGCAGGAATGGATGGATCTGGCTCAGATCTAATGGCAAAAGTGGTAGATTTTTAGGTAGTCATCTTCTTTTGGGGCATTTCTTAAAATTGAGGGAGAGGGTGGAGATGAACCTTGAAGAAGAAGGTCGGTAGGATCGACTGAGCACTCTATTAAGAATAAGGATACCTCAGGGACAAAGGTCCTTCCTCTAGTATCAATTCTATTGGTGCAAAATCTGATCGACGTTGGATTAAGCTAGAGTTGAGGAAGACGACATCACCGTCGGTGACCTACAAAATAAAATTTCATCAGGAGTCGGTAGTGGTGGCTTCGGCAAAATTCTCCGATGATCAAGTCAGCTCTTTTGGCCAATAAAAATGGAGTGCTCAAGAGAGAGTTCGGTAGGATTTTAGGAAGGAGAAGAGAGCTTCGAAAAAATATATCTGGAGGGTTTCTTTTTATAGACGAAGCTTGATTGATAGTGACGGCCATACCATCTAATAGTGGGCCGCTTGGGGCCGTATGGAGCTTGGTACGAAGAGAAAGGTGTCGTCAGACTGATAGTAACAGCTATACCATCTGGTTGTAGGCCGCATGGAGCTTATTATGGAGAGAGAGATGCTGCCAGACTGATAGTGGTAGCCATATCATTGAGATTTAATAGTCGAAGTTTGGAGAAAGCAAGCATTGATTGGAGAAGATCTTTAATATATATCCATTCTAGAGGAGTTCGGACTCCTACAGAGGATACGACTGAAGGAGGAATCCGGTAGGAGTTTGGCTTCTGAAGAAATTTGATTGAAGGAGAAGTTTGGAAGGAGTTTGACTCCTGACTTTCGTAGAAATCTGACTGAAGAAAAGTTCGAAAGAAGTTCGGCTCTCATGAAAATTCAACTAAAGAGAAGTCTGGAAGGAGTTCGGCTCCTAGAGAAATTCGAGTGAAAAAGAAGTTCAGAAGGAGTTCGACTCTTGTAGAAATCCGACTGAAGGAGAAATTTGAAAGAAGTTTGGCTTCTGAAGGAACTTGATTGAAGGAGAAATTCGGAAGAAGTTTGGCTCTCGTAGAAATCCGACTGAAGAGAAGTTCGGAAGGAGTTCGGCTTCCATAGAAATCCAATTGAAGAGAAGTCCAGAAGAAGTTCGGCTCCTGAAAGAATTCGAGTGAAAGAGTTCGGAAGGAGTTCGACTCCTGAAGGAATCCGAGTGAAAGAGGAGTCCGAAAGGAGTTTGGCTCCTGAAGGAATCCGAGTGAAGAAGAAGTCCGAAAGGAGTTTGGCTCTCGTAGAAATCCGACTGAAGAGAAATCTGGAAGGAGTTCGGCTCCTAGAGGAATTCGAGTGAATGAGGAGTCCAAAAGAAGTTCGACTCCTGTAGAAATCCGACTGAAGAAAAAATTCGGAAGGAGTTTGGCTCTCGTAGAAATTTGATCGAAGGAGAAGTCTGGAGGAGTCCGGCTCTTGGAGAAGTTTGACAGAAATTCGGCCACTGAAGGAGTTCGATTGGAATTCAGCCACTGGAGGGGTTCAGCCGACTGAAAAAGTTCAGCCAAAGTTTGACCGCTGGAAGAGTTCGGCTGTGGTCCAACCGTTGATCGAAGCTCTTCCATGATTACCAGTTGCATCAGGCTAAGCATCAAGCTGGACTTCGACGGGAGCAGGGTTTATCCCCAACATGGATCCAATTCATTAAATACTTGATGCTTCTCCTCTAGCTAGTGCAGCCCCATAGAAAGGATCAATAGAGTTTATCTATCTTTCAAATAATGTTAGAAGATACTTGTAAAACTGACATCCAATATATAAGGAGGGGCCTAATCACCGAATTAATGAGAGCCAATTGTCCTTCGGGTGATAGAACCTTACTTTTCTATCCTGTGAGCTTGTTTTCAATCTTATCAAGAAGGAAATACCAGTCTTTGGATCTGATAGATGATTGGTGATGAGGGATACTAAGATATTTGATAGGTAGATCTTCAGTTTGGCATCTGAGTAATAAGGCATGGTTTTCAATTTTTTTTTAGATAAACCCAATCCATTCACCCTTATTTTGCTAAAGTTTACCTTCAGACCAATCAATAGTTTAAAGGTGTAAAGGATAATTTTAAGTGTAAAGGATAATTTTAAGTGTTTAGGTGTAAGATTTTTAGTCCTTATAGAATATCAATGTATCTTCGATACATTGGAGATATCTGAATTACCAGTAGAATTGAGAGGACCAACTCCAAATTGAATAGGTTTTTGGAGGCAACTAGTTGAAGGCTGTGATTAAGGACATCAACTACTAATATGAAGAGAAGAGGTAAACTAGAATATCAGCGTATCAATTCCATGGGAGTACCTTTGTGAGTACATCAATTGGATTTTTCTTGGTATGATCTTTCACCAGCTCCACTTCACCATCTTCCACTAGCTTTCTAATCCAGTGGTATCTGATATCAATGTGCTTGGTCCTCGCATGATAAATGGAATTCTACATGAGCAACAAAGCACTTTAGCTATCACAATACATCCTGATTGCATCCTATGGGAAATCCATCTCCAGCACCAGCTATAGGGCCTCCTTTACTACCTCAATGATGCCAATATACTATGCTTCGATGGTTGATAGGACCATAATAGGCTGCAAATAAGATCTCTATGAGACTGGATCTCGATACAGACTAAATATAAAATCTATCATCGAATGCCAAGTATCCACATCTCTATCAAAATCTATATCTACAAATCTTTCTATCAGCCCTCAAGCCTTCTTGGACATATTAGGATGTTCCTCAGCACTTTTTTGCTGACCAAAGTAGATACCAATTCCTACTGAACCTGCCAAGTACTTGAATATACCTTTCAGTGCTCTCCAGTGCTTCTTGCCAGGCTGAGCTATAAACCTACACGCCTAACTCACTGCATGGGCTAAACCCAGCCTACAACATACCATAGAGTACTTATAGAGCATTTTCCATCTCCTGAACCTCCATCTTAGTCTATGGTGACATGGTCTTAGAGAGTCCGCATGCCCGACAAGTGGTAGCTCTATCGGTTTGGACTCCTTCATTCCAAACCTCTCCAAGACTTTCTTTATATATCCTTCCTGAGATAGATATTGCAACTCCTTGGCTCTATCTCTGACAATCTCCATACGTAGGATCTTCTTCGTAGGCTCTCAGTCCTTCATCTCAAACTTTCAAGATAAAGCTTCTTTCAACTCCTGCATAACTTCTTTACTCTTGCATGTTATTAGCATGTCATCTACATACAAGAATATGTATATTCATGATCCATCCTCCAGAGACCTCACAGATACACACGGATCATGATCATACCTAGAAAGGCTAATACTTCTCATATAAGTGTCAAACTATTTATACCACTATCTCAGAGACTACTTCAATTCATACAGTGATTTCTTCAACAAACAAAACTTTTCCTCTTACCCAAGCTTCCTGAAGTCCTGTGGCTGCTCCATGTATATGTTCTTCTTCAAATTTTCATGAAGAAATGTTGTCTTGATGTCCATTTGCTTTAGCTCCAACTCCTGAGTAACAACTATACTCAATAGCATCCTAATGGATGTATGCCTGATAACCGAAGAGAAGACCCCTGAATAATCAATACCTTCTCTTTATGAGTATTCCTTGGCTATCAGCATAGCCTTGTACCTCGCTCCACCTTACTCCACCTTACTCTAAAGGTATTTCTTTTCTAGTAAAAATTCATTTAGAGTGAATGGGTCATGCATCATCTGGTAGATCCACCAACCGCCATGTCTAATTTTTTCTGAGAGACTCCATCTCCTCCATCATAGCTTGCATTCATGACTCCCGATTTGGACTCTCCATGACCTCCTCAAAGCTCTCTGGATCTCCATTGGCAGTAATAAGAGCTTAGGAGGTAGTCTCATCAATGTCGTATCGCATCAATTTATGAATAGTGAGCTTCAGCTTGTGCAATGCCACTCCCCTTATGGTATCCTAAAAGTCTACTTCTTATTACTATCTTTGCACCTCCTCTAGGATAGATCGCTCTCCTAGTTGATCCTTCATAGATGTATCACCATGCCTGCCCAACTTTACCTCAAACTAAACACGAATCAAGATTGATGTTGAGGATAAATCATCCGTATCCAAGAGCTATCCAATGCTGCCCTATGTTATCTTCACAACTTCATCTGCACTTTTCTACTTCATTACAATGCTCTTCTCATCAAATATCATATTTTGACTGATGATATACCTTTGAAAATATGAATCCCATAGCAAGTAACCCTTCACACCTCGTGGAAAATTGATTAATACCATTTTTAATGATTTTGGGTTTAGCTTGCTCCTATCGACTTCTTCTACTAAAGTATATACAGGATAGCCGAACAGCTTTAGATGGCCAAGCTCCATCTTCTTTCCACTCTAGACAGCCTCTACAAATCCCCCATTTAGTTTTCTATGGGAAGACCTATTAATAAAAAATAAGCATAAGTAAGAGCATCACCCCAAAAGAATTTAGACAGTGATACCTGCAACCTCAAGCTCCTGACCTTCTCCATCAGTGTGGTTCATCCTCTCCATGCTACTGTTCTGCTGAGAAGTCATCTTCACTATTAATGATGTTTGATCCTATTTTTCTCACAATATCTTCTAAACTATAGGCTGGTATATTTTTCTTCATTATCAGACCTCAAATACTTCACTGGCTATCCTATCTCTTTTTCTACCTTAACTCTCCTGATTCTAAATCAGATAAAAATATTCAATTTTTTTTTAATTAGATAAATCCATACCTTCCTAGAGAAGTCATCTATGAAGGTGATAAGATATCTCGCTTCACTTCGAGATGCAATAGGTATCGATTCCCATACATCCAAATGAACTAGCTAATCCTTTCACATCCCTCCACTCTGAACTTATATCAAATTCCTCTCCACCTATGAAGCCACCTTTATCCAGTGCTCCATCTAAACATAAAGTCCACTAATGCCATAGAAGATGACTTTATAACCAAGTCATCTAAGGTCAACCATTCAATACTGCACTACTGAGCCTGCTACTACACCTCAAACACCATTGCTGCCCCTTCACTCAGATGGTCTGCAACCTGCGGGCACCTCCAAAACCTAAGAGCTCATCCATTTTTTTTTTTATAGTAGCTGACCCTAAGGAATTCCATCCTAGCACTTCACCCTCTTCTGCCCCTATACCAACTATCGCTTCTACTTCACCTAGAGGAACTATAGCTCAAATCCTATCGTGGGCTCAATCCATGTATCTCATCTCAAGGCTTGCCATACCTTCACATAGATATTTGGGTCCTCCCTTACTGCAAACAATCCCTTTGACATTATCTTCCCAAAGCAATGGCTCTCCAGTGCTTGCACATCTCGTATAGAACCATGGTATGCATCACCCACCGCTGGTGCTGGAAACTAGCTCCATCCCTACACCCCTCAACTCTGAACCTATGCCAAATCATCCTTCACCTATGGAGGCACCTCTAGTTAGTGCTCCACCTGAATTATGACTCCTCCTATTGCCCCTACAGAAAACAAAATCTAATCCAAGATCAGCTATCCAGTGCTGTCCTACTGGACCTCCTGCTGAACGTCTATCATCACTGCTGCCATTTTAGATCTTTCATACTTTGCAGACCTCTATGAAACTATCAGAGGACCTCCTCCTCCTTTGAATCAGCTGTGATACTCTATGCACCAACCATCTCCATCATCCCAAGGCTCTGCAAATCCATGCTCTGATCGAACTGCTGAATGCACCCCAGCTACCTCCCTTCTTTTTTACATTTAAAGGCTGTATAGTCGCTTCTTCAACTCTACCTCAACCACTACCCCTTGAGAAACCTCTCCTTTAGCGTGCCAAATCTGCCAATGAGATTATCTGATCATCCTTTTGGATATTAGGGCATTGGGGCATCCATAAGCTGGAGCTAAACCACATAAAGAAAAGAGTCCCTACAGCCTTCAGTAAAACTGCAGCCTTTCCTCCTACACAATCTTATTTGCTGACCTTAGAGAGTTTGGATCATAGTGGGCTCTTGCAGAGGGCTCCATCACTAGTTTCCTCAGATCCACATAAAAGATCAGCGATTCATAATACACACACACACAGATATATATATATATAGGGGAAAAGCTTCTTTTGATTCTCATCCTCTAGGGTTTACAATATACAAGTATATATACCTATTACATGAACCAAAGCCCTAGCCTAAAAACTTCCTAGGCTAACCCAGTGAGATTGAGCTCACCCCAAGGAAAGGTGAGGCTCGGTGATGTTGTTTCCATGCATCAGTTCCAAGATGTGAGGTATGGGAAGCATGTCTATATACTTCCGATATAGCTAGTATAGCATTTTTTCTTATTTTTCCTACAAACATTTGGAGGTTTAAATTTGGGCCAGCCCAATACTTTACCCAAATAAATAATTCATGTTTTCCTATATTAATGCCTACTCTTCTACTCTTCTTTTTTTGCCCTTTTTTCTCTCTACCATTTCTTTTGTAAAGATGTGATTTAAATGGTACATTTGCTGAAGTTTGTTTGGATTTTAATGATAGGTATTTGTACATAATATGGATAAGCATTGGATGAATTGTGTTAAGTTCTCTCATGAATACAAAGTGGGAGTCAAATCGTTTATGACTTGTATGGCTCAAAACAAGGACAAAGATTGCAAAATTTGGTGTCCTCATTCACATTGTTTGAACATTTATATGGAGCCTTAAGATAATGTCTTCGATCATCTATTAAGATTGGCATGGATCAGTCATACACCCGATGGATATTTCATGATGAATGGGCAAAATTTTAATTCTCAGTAACCGAGACAGATTTTTATTTGTAGGTACAAAAAGTGATGAGTTAGGCAATGACTCAAATAAGGATGATGATGATGATGGGATAAGAGACTTACTATGCGACGTCGGTAGTTTTTAACAATTGTCTTATTGAGAAAAACTTAGGGGCTTCTATAGGAGCTAGCCATTCTTGTATTGATGTCTTTAATGATTTATTGATGGAAGCTACTGAGAAGTTGTATCTAAGATGTACAAAATGTTCAAATTTATCATTTATTATAAAGTTGTTTCATTTGAAAGTATACAACAAATGAAGTAACAAGTCTTTTAATATGATATTGTCATTGCTAAGAGATGTCTTACCTAATGGTCAAACCTTGCCAAAGTCTTACTATATAGCAAATCGCTTTTTACAAAACTTGGGCTTGGGTTATGTGCCAATACTTGCATGCAAATACCGTGCTCTCTTTTGAAAAGAGCATGAAAACTATGATAGTTGTCGGAAGTGTGGAACGTTGAGATGGATGATTAATGATGGTAAGGATAAGAAGATCCCTTATAAAATGTTACGATATTTTTCATTGAAGTTTAGACTTCAACGATTATTCATGTCGAGAAAGATGGCTAAAAAATAAGATGGCATAAATATAGACCTAGAAGTGAGAGTAACACCATGATTCATCCATCTGATGGTGAAACTTGGAAGAGCTTTGATGAATAGTATTCAGAATTTGCTAGAGAACCCCATAATGTGAGGCTTGGCCTAGCAATGGATGGATTCAATCCATTTGATAACATGTCTAATGCCTGTAGTATATGGCCTCTTGTTCTTTTGGCATATAATTTATCACTTTGGATGTGCATGGATGAGTCATTTTTTATGCTGTCGCTGCTTATTCCGAGTCCAAAAGCACTGGGTAGAGACATTGATGTCTACTTAAAGCTATTGGTAGATGAGTTGAATAAGTTATGGCATATATAAGGATATTGATGTTTACGATGCTTCATACAGCCAAAATTTTTGAATGCATGTGGTTCTATTATAGACTATTAATAATTTTTCAGCCTATGGTAACATTTTTGGATGTATCACTAAATGGTATATGGCATGTTCTATTTGTACTAAGCATATCCCTTCTCCTAAATTGAGAAGCAAGATTAGTTACTCAAGCCAATATTTGTAATAAGCTCTATGTATATCACAGAATATTTTATGATGAAAGTTACTTAAATTATTTCTTTAATGCATTCCTAAATCTTTTTTGTAAGCATAATGGAACAATATATGTATTTTGTTAGTATAATATATAGGGATATAATTGATTCTTTTTCTTTTTGGCAAGGATCCCATGACTCAAGGATTTGTGAAGATGTAGTTTTGAGAACATGCATGGCAGAGTGGCCTTATGCACTTTGGTTTGTCGATTTATGAACTCGTTTGTTTTGTTATAGATAATTGGATAATGAGTTTGTTTGCTTTTGGTTAGAGACAAATTGGTAGCTTAGATGAAGACTTATTTGTTTTTTGGTAGAGACATGGTCTCTTGGTGCTTTTGGTTGGAGACATCATTTCTTTGGATGAAGATAATTTAATTTTTGGATTATAAACTTTGTGTATGGATTCATCTTGATTATGAATTGCATATGAGTTCATGCTTTAGTTGCTAAATGATTCATTGACTGAAAATGGATTTACTTGGTATTTGAATATATACAATGAAATGCAATATTTTATACTAGTTATAATTGAACTATCAATGAAGCAAAACATGGCCATTGCAAAACATCCTTATTCTGCAACGTTAGTGAAATCATTTCACGATATTTGAAAATATCGTGAAAGATCCTTGTTCCACGGCGTTGGTGAAATATCGTGCAATCATCCATGTTCTATGATGGTCGAAAAATATCACGATAGATCCTCATTCTATGATGTTTGGGAAACATCAGGAAAGATCTTTATTCGGCGATGTTAGTTAAACGTCACTCAATCAATCAATGTTCTACGGTGTTTGGCCATACGTCATACTTTTGACATTCTTTCTATGATGTTTTGGGATGAACTTTGTGACTGGCTATTAGTGATGCAGCTAACGCGATGTTCTTCATGATGTTATGCCAAATGTCGTAAAAAGACTGTAGCGACATTTTGGAAGAATTTTGGCAATGTTTTTTAACGTTGCATAAAAAATTTTTTCTTGTAGTGTTTCGTTCGATGATTTCCACCATCCCCATGGCTTGAACACTATCAAAATCAGAGTAAAAGACATATTCTTCAAATTTATTATGTTTTGCATCCTACTTAGCCCTTAAACTATTCATTCTGACCGACCATCATTGGAGTTTTCTTAGTAGAAGCCGAACCATGCTTTCTCCTATTTTTCCATACTTTCCTTTGATTTTTAGTTGCTTTTTGTTGCTGTCGATCACCAGCAAGAGGACTACCGACTATGCCTCCATGGCCTCAACCACGATCAGTGATAGCCATCACTAGGCTAGAGCCTATTATCTTGGGAGGGAAAGGAGAAGTAAGTCTCTTGTTACACCGAAGAAGAGAAAAAAAGGAAAAAGATAGAAAAGGAGAAAAATAAAGGAAGAGAAAGATAAGAAAAAAGAAAAAAGAAAGAGAGTTTCTCTCTCTTCCCTCTTTCTCTCACCTTCCTCTTTTTTCTACTTCTCTCTAATTTCTCTCTCTACCTTATCTCTCTATAATATTTTCTCTTTCTAAAATTAGTCCAAAGAAGTGCTTTCTTTCAATGTTTTGAATGAGCTTAGTGAAAAATCCGGATCTATGATTGTCGAACAACGTGTTGATACACCCACCTTAGCCAAACTTAAATGCCATTAGATTTGATCATCCATGATTTTTATTGAACCATTTGTACAATAGTTTAATCATAATTTGATTAATTCATCTTGATTGGCCGATCGAGATATTGGGCAGTGTCTCCTAATCAACCATATTCTATTTTGTTAATTTATCTCTCATTTGATATTTTCTCTCTATGTGATTTTGAACCTAATAAAGGGTCTCAAGTTTTGTCACTTTGAATTTGAGTTGACCACGTAGATAGATTTTGAACCATCCTATAGATTAGATAGCATATATGCACCATCCAAATCTATGTCGAGCATCGCAAGATCTGACCTTTATTGATCTTTTTTAAGTTCTTATATCTTAGTTGTCTTTGATTATGGAGAGAGTTCTCAATGAGTATATGCGGTTGGCATGATCCCTAGACTTGTAATCTTGGATTAGGGGCATGATACTAAACATAATAAACACCTTTGTTAAAATGTCCCACAAAAATTGGGGATTCTCACTATGAGTACATTGCCTTCTAAAGTTAGAGTAACGGTGAAACATAATAGATCATTCTAAATCACTATTAGTAACCAACTAAAATGGATCCCATCCAAATATTAAGCAAAACACACTATCCATAACACCACTCATGCATCCCAAAATACTCCTCGAAGCATGTGGTGAGATTGAGTTGGCTGTTTCTTCGCCACCCTTGTATTTGCCACGTTACATTGATGCATCTCCATGATGAATAGCAACAAATCTATTTGTGATGGATAGCAAAGTATCTCCATGCAACAATCTATAACTAATAGTAAGATTGAGAAATATTCATCATGATGTTAGAGCCTTAAATTAGTAATTATTTAAATAAGTTTTCAATATTTTTTTTTTTACATGCTGCTTTATTAGTTTATTAATTTGATAAGTATCATTTAGTTTGTTAAATTTTTTTTTAATAGGTTCTAATGCCTTTAAGAAGAGATGGCATGGGCCTACTATTAATGTAAAGTTTGCCAAGAAGAAGGCCAAGGGAAAAAACTTTCATATCCAATATCCTCATCCATTTAACAAAGTATATAGAGAATATACCAAATATTTCAAATCCAAAGTAATAATATGTATTAGGCAACTTGCATCTCTTCAAGTTAAAGGTTGGAAAGATATACCCGATGAGGATATCAAGGCAATATAGAGATTTTTGAAGGATCATATATATGTTTATAGATGGTTTATTTTGGCAAATAAACTTACACGATTAATAGAAATTTTGCACATCTTTAGAATTATATGGTCATGTTATTATTTGATTAATTGTTGCAAATAAGTATTGTTATTGATATGGTTTTCAGGATAGTTTTTCTTTTTCGGATGATGTTTACACATATACGAAGAAATAAGTATGAAGGCAATGTAGAACTTGACTTTATAATTTGTATAAAGCATATTATGAAAAGAAGGATTGCCTAGATGACATGTCCCCGAAAGATTGGCAGTGGTTGACTGAGCATAAATGGGGAACACCAAAATTGAAGGTACTTTCCTATGATCAAGTTGACCATATTGCTTGCTTCTTTAATTATCTTAATATATTTTAAATTTAATATATTTCTTTAACATAGGAAAAGAGTATCTGAAAAATATCCAACATGAGTAAACTAGAGGTTGGATCCATTATAGGCACAAAGTCAATAGTTCAAAAAACCTATAAAATGATAACACTCATACTAATTTCTACTATTATGTTATAAGTTAGAAGTTCATAACTTTTCTAACTTAAGGTCAAAAGGTTTTGTCTGTGTTTTCTTCTTTTTGTTTATTGCTGACCAAAAGATTGAGAGTTTAAAGAGTGGCTGGATGCTAAGATGGTTTGGAAGGTTACTCATTTGAGATCTAATGAAAGTTGGTTTACTCTAAATAAAGAAAAGATTATGATATATAGAATATGATTGTTATAATTCATAATTTTATGTTGATAATTTTTAATTATATTTCTTTATTATTATGTATAAATATAGAACAAGCTTCAAGAGGTGGTGAGATATATCAAGAAAAAATTTCTTCTGCATTAGTGCCACTAATTGAACATTTCACACTTATACTGGAAAGGAGGTTGATTTCTTCTACATTAGTGCCACTAGTTGAACATTTCATACTTATACTGAGAAGGAGGTCGAGCCACCTGCATAATTTAGGAACAAGAGAAATCACATTTACCTCTAAAAAAAGAATATTTTAGAAGATGAATCCAAAAAATTACTAAGATGACAAAAAAGCAAGGGAAGGCTAATTCACAACTCCAAGTAAAAATGCAATCCCAACATGCAGAACTTGAGATTCAATATAAGACTATAAAGGCACAACGTACGAAAATATAAAGGGAGATCCTAGAAACTTGCAACCTTAAATGGCTACCTTTTTTACATGCTTTAACAGGATCATTTCTCGACCAGTATCTAGTACATCTTTCTCAACTGCCCCTACTAATAATATAAGTTTCATAATTAAAAATATATTAGATGATTAGGTAAATTTATTTTGTTTTCATAATTTGATAAGTATTACTTATTGCTCTTTTCTTCATGTAATATTTATATAATTGAACTAATATAAGTTATATTTCTAAATATACTAATTAACTTTTTTTTTTATTTGTTCATTATGCATGATTGTGATTGAACTTTCTTGGAATCAATTATGTTTTTTTGTACATTATGCAAGATAGTTTTTATACATTACGTAGGAATATAGGATCATAACTGATAATTACTATAAATGTAATATTAAAAGTATTAATTTATAAATTAATTTATTTTTATTTTTAAGAATTAATATTTTTATTTATTTTTTTTGTAGAAAAAGGCTAATGAAAAATTTGATTTATAGATTAAAAAAATTAAAAATAAAATGGATACAAAATGGATCATCAATAGAAACTCAAAAGCATTCTAAAACAAGCTCAAACTCGGCCCAAATTGAAAGAAAATGCAAGCCAAATTTAACTCAGATAATGCTGGGTGTTGCTCATGGAGAAAAAGCCTTTGCTGGTCTTTATGCATCGAAAATTGAGTGGTGCGCATGGAAAGCAACGCATGGGTTGGCACGAACCCAAAAGAAAGGCTGGTTGGGGGCGACTCACGCGGCATTAAGAGGAAAGGAGATGGTTTGGCAGGTGCGCAGCTTCATAGGATGCGGTTTGACGCGGGCCAATGCACGAACATAAAAGCCAGCAGTATTTCATCGAGTTTTAATGGGATTTGAGCACCGAATTCAACTTGAAATCCTCTCCTCCACGGCATGCGACGTCTTATGCTTTGCATAAGTCCCACATCGGTAAATAACAAAAATTTTTTACCTTCAACACCTACAAAAAAAAATCCTCAAGTTTCTAAAATTTATTATCTTCGGTCATGAAAAAGCTACTGTTGGTGCTAAAACTGGTCGTCGCCGGAGGTTGCCGGAGTGAGGGCCGCCGAGGTCGCCGTCGGAGATCTGCAAAATGAAGTCCAGTCCGGAGCCAGTGGGGGGTGGCTCCGTCAGGACCCTCCGACGGTCAAGTCAGTTTTCGGCCAACAGGAATGGAGCGCTCGGAGTGAGTTCCGGAGTTTAGAGAAGAAGAGGAGAGCTCAGAGAGATTAGAGGTCAGAGAGCTTAGCCTTAGCATATCGGAAGGATCTTTTTATAGCGGAGCTTGATGGTGATAACTGCAGCCGCGTGCTGGCAAGCCGCTCGAGGTTCGGCGGAGTCAGTCTCACGGGATGGTGCCGTGTGCGACGGATTGATGGTGACAGCCATCGCCGCCTGACAGTGGGTTGCTATCGCCTGCGGCGGATTGATGGTGATGGCTGCAGAGCCAGCCGAATGAAGAGTTGAAGGCCTTCGTCGTGTGCCCATTTCGGAGGAGTTCGGGCTCCTGAAGAGGAAGATTGGAGGGAGTTCGGCTCCCATAGGCGGAGGTATGCAGCTAAGGCTCGTCCGCTGAAGAGTTCGGCCAAGGGGAATCCGAAGCTCGGCCGTTTGGAGAGTTCGGCCGGATGTTGGACTTCGGCTGAGGCTTGGACGCTTGAGAGTTCGGTAGGAGCTCGGTCGGCCGAAGTTCGGCGAGGGCGACCGCTAAGGAGTTCGGCCGAGGGGCGACTGCTTGGGGAGTTCGGCCGAGGGGGCGACCGCTGAGGAGTTCGGCCGAGGGGGCGACCGCTGAGGAGTTCGACCGAGTGACGACTGCTTGGGAAGTTTGGCCGAGGGGGCGACCGCTGAGGAGTTTGGCCGCTGGGGGATTCCGTTAAAGCCCGGCCGCTTGGAGTCCAAGGAACTCGGTCGCTAAGCAGTTCGGCCAGCTGAACGGATTTGAAAGAGCTCGGATGCTGGGGTTCCAGGAGCTCGGCCGCTAAGTAGTTCGACCGACTGGATGGGTTCGAAGGAGCTCGGATGCTGGGGGTTCCAGGAGCTCGGCCGCTAAGTAGTTCGACCGGCTGGACGAAACTCGGCCGCTGCGAGTTCGGCTGAAGCCCGTCTGCCGTAGCTCTTCTGTGGCTACTGGTTGCATTAGGTTGGGTATCGAGCTAGACTTTGGTTGGAGCGGGATTTATCCCCAACACTAGCCCCCCCACTCCCGAGTTCGAAGATCGAAGGAAGGGAGTACAGGAAAGGCGACTGCCGAAGTCTTCCTCTGAGCTCTGTGCTGGTCTGGGTCGAAGCTCGGGGGAGATCCCATCTCCAGCTTGAAGTTGATACAGTTGCTTTATCTAGCCAAGGTCGATGCTCCCGTTAGGACGAGGTTCCCCTCCTGTTTCTAACCGAGGCTGGTTCGATCGCTCGAGGTTGTCAACGGTCTTATCTCTAGCCGAGGTCGACATGATAGCTTTCTCTAGCCGAGGTCGATGCTCCCGTTAGGATGAGGCCTTTGTGAACGAGGCCTTCGACTTTGCACTTTGCTCACGTTAGGACGAGGTTCTCCTCCTGTTCCTAACGGGCTGTGAGGGCACATGCGGACCGTCGTCCGAGCCTCTCCCCCCATCTCGTCCTTTGTGAACGAGAGACCTTCGACTTTGCTCGCGTTAGGACGAGGTTCTCCTCCTGTTCCTAACGGGCTATGGGGGCACATGCGGACCGTCGTTCGAGCCTCTCCCCCCATCTCGTCCTTTGTGGATGAGGCCTTCGACTTTGCTCGCGTTAGGACGAGGTTCTCCTCCTGTTCCTAATGGGCTATGGGGGCACATGGGGACCGTCGTCCGAGCCTCTCCCCCGATCTCGTCCTTTGTGAACGAGGCCTTCGACTTTGCTCGCGTTAGGACGAGGTCCTCCTCCTGTTCCTAACGGGCTGTGGGGGCACATGCGGACCGTCGTCCGAGCCTCTCCCCCCATCTCGTCCTTTGTGGATGAGGCCTTCGACTTTGCTCGCGTTAGGACGAGGTTCTCCTCCTGTTCCTAACGGGCTGTGGAGGCACATGCGGACCGTCGTCTGAGCCTCTCCCCCCATCTCGTCCTTTGTGAACGAGGCCTTCGACTTTGCTCGCGTTAGGACGAGGTCCTCCTCCTGTTCCTAATGGACTGTGGGGGCACATGCGGACCATCGTCCGAGCCTCTTCCCCCATCTCGTCCTTTGTGGACGAGGCCTTCGACTTTGCTCGCGTTAGGACGAGGTCCTCCTCCTATTTCTAACGGGCCACTTTCGCTCGTTTTTTTCTCCTGCCATCAGATAGTTTTTTCGTCCAGAAACAATATTATTGAGAGGGAAGAATTTTACCGAGGGGAAGCTAATCGCAGCGCATTTCCGTTCGAGGATCGTCGGGGTGTTGTTCCTCGGAGTTCCCTCGGGCAGTAAGTCCCGTCCAGACGACCTCCTCTAGCTCATGCCGGCCTCCTCAATTTGGAGGATGCTTCTCTTGGCTTTGATGCTGGAAGGTGACGAAGGTGATGAATCGCTGATGTATCAAGCTCCTCTCGAGGGTGATGTTGATGATGCCGCGAGGGGCCGACCTTCTTGTCTTTTCTGATTACGGCAACGCCTTTAGCCGATCTTCCCTTGCTTCAGGCTGGCGTCGGAGGAATTTATCCCATCGTCCCTTTTTGACGAGTTCTTCAATCTCGTCTTGGAGCCGAACGTATTCCTCAGTGTCGTAGCCGTGGTCGCAATGGTACGAAATTTACTTGCTTCGATCGCACGTGTTTGGGGAGGCCGTAGTCCTTCAGGTCCTGGCGGCTGGCTCTCAACTTCGCCGAGAATTTGAGTTAGAGGAGCGGGGCGTGGTTGCGAAACCCTTCGGGAGGAGGATTTCTTCGCGCCCTTATGTCGGGGCTTCCTTCCTGGTGAGCTCGAGGAGTTCGGGCATCGCTTGCGCGGAGCTTCATTCCGCTTTCCCGCGAAACTTTCTGCGGGAGAACTTCATGCTTCTTTGTCCGGACTTCCTTGCTCGCAGGGAGGGGGTCGGCTTTGCTTGCCCGAACTTCATTGCACCTCCCGTGAATTCGCTGTAGCGACGTACTCAAGGGGGAGTTCGACCTCGCTCGCCCCGGCGCGGTCTCAAGCGCGGCCGAACTTCATTTGGGTGATCTCCTGCGGAGTTCGGCCTCCCTTATGCCGAACTTCATTCCACGGGGGAACTTCATTCCGCCCTCACTTGCGCCGAACTTCACTATGATGGTGAGCTTTAAGGTGGAGTTCGGCCTTCGGGCTCACTTACGCTGAACTTCATTCTACGGGGGAACTTCATTCCGCCCTCACTTGCGCCGAACTTCCCTTGGATGATGAGCTTCGAAGGGAAGTTCGGCCTCACCGAACTTCACTCGGCTCCATCGTCTGCCAGTTGTTCTCTCAGGGATTCCTCGTCTTTCGACTTGAAGGCTTCTTCCGCACGGGCATATCTCTCGGCCCAAGCCAGCAGATCGGCGAAGTCTCTGGGATACTTTTTTTCCAGGGAAAACAGCAAGTTATTTCTCTGAAGGCCGCCCTTGAGTGCGGCCATCGCGATAGACTGGTCCAAGTCCTGGACTTCCAATGCAGTGGTGTTAAACCGGTTGACGTAATTTTGGATGGATTCCTCCCGCTTCTGCTTGACGTTCATCAGGAAGTCCGAACCTCGGCGTGGACGTCGGCTGCTGACGAAGTGAGCCGCGAATTGACTGCTCATTTGGTCAAAAGAGAAGATCGTACTCGACTTTAATGCCGAGTACCAGTTTCTAGCTACTCCCTTTAAGGTAGATGGAAAAGCTCGGCATAGTATGGCGTCTGAAGCACCGTGGAGCAGCATCATGGCACGGAAGGCCTCCAGATGATCAATCGGATCAGAAGTTCCATCGTAGCTTTTCAATTGAGGGAGCTCGAAGGTCGGTGGAATAGGTTCTTGAATAATTCAGAGAGAGAAGGGAGGTTCGGCACGTACGTCGGCATGATGAGCCGAGGTGATGCGGCCGAGCTCTTCAATGCGTCGATCCATCTCCCGTAGCCTGCAATCGAGGGCGTCGTCTTGGCTGCAGATCTTCGGATGCTTCTGACTATGAATGGGGAAGGTCTCCCCCAGAAGATAACAATGATCCGAACATGGATCCCCGGCCCTCTGTTTTCCCTTCTCTGGGGCGACCGGAAAGCTGGCCCTGGTACACTTCCTTGGGGCCGATTCCCGACGTTCCAATGGTGGGTTTCCTAGTGGAGTCACCACCGGGGGCTGCTGTATAGCCTGTAATGCCTTCGTGAGGCCACGGACCTGTCGGACAAGTAGGTTGAACTGCTTCACATCCATCGCACGTACAGGTGGAACCTGAGCTGCCGGGGGTGAAGCAGGGACAGACGGATTTGGTTGGTATCGGGCCGCGGAGGCCGCCGAGCGCCGCGTCGAAGCTCTCCTGAGAGGCATTTTCTCTTCGGGAGAGAAGGAAGATCTCTGGAGAGGGAAGGAAAGTCGCCGAGCACTCCTTTAAGAACAAGGGAACCCCGGAGATTCGGGGCCCTCCTTCTAGCGCCAATCTGTTGGTGCTAAAATTGGTCGTCGCCGGAGGTTGCCGGAGTGGGGTCCGTCGAGGTCGCCGCTGGGGATCTACAAAATGAAGTCCAATCCAGAGCCGGTGGGGGGTGGCTCCGTCAGGACCCTCCGATGGTCAAGTCAGTTTTCGGCCAACAGGAATGGAGCACTCGGAGTGAGTTCCGAAGCTTAGAGAAGAAGAGGAGAGCTCAGAGAGATTAGAAGTCAGAGAGCTTAGCCTTAGCATATCGGAAGGGTCCTTTTTATAGTGGAGCTTGATGGTGATAACTGCAGCCACGTGCTGGCGGGCCGCTCGAGGTTCGGTGGTGTCAGTCTCACGGGATGGTGCCGTGTGTGACGGATTGATGGTGACAGCCATCGCCGCCTGATAGTGGGTCGCTATCGTCTGTGGCGGACTGATGGTGATGGCTGCAGAGCCAGCCAAATGAAGGGTTGAAGGCCTTCGTCGTGTGCCCATTTTGGAGGAGTTCGGGCTCCTGAAGAGGAAGATTGGAGGGAGTTCGGCTCCCATAGGTGGAGGTATGCAGCTAAGGCTCGTCCGCTGAAGAGTTCGGCTGAGGGAAATCCAAAGCTCCGCCGTTTGGAGAGTTCGGCCGGATGTTGGACTTCGGCTGAGGCTTTGGACGCTTAAGAGTTCGGTAGGAGCTCGGTCGGCCAAAGTTCGGCGAGGGCGACCGCTGAGGAGTTCGGCCGAGGGGCGACTACTTGGGGAGTTCGGCCGAGGGGGCGACCGCTGAAGAGTTCGATCGAGTGACGACTGCTTGGGGAGTTCGATCGAGGGGGCGACCACTGAGGAGTTCGACCGAGTGACGACTGCTTGGGAAGTTCGGCCGAGGGGGCGACCGCTGAGGAGTTCGGCCGCTAGGGGATTCTATTAAAGCCCGACCGCTTGGAGTCCAAGGAGGTCGGTCGCTAAGCAGTTCGGCCAGCTGAACGGATTCGAAGGAGCTCGGATGCTGGGGTTCCAGGAGCTTGACCGCTAAGTAGTTCGGTCGGTTGGACGGATTCGAAGGAGCTCGGATGCTGGGGGTTCCAGGAGCTCGGCCGCTAAGTAGTTCGGCCGACTGGACGAAGCTCGGCCGCTGCGAGTTCGACTGAAGCCCATCTGTCGTAGCTCTTCTGCGGCTACTGGTTGCATTAGGCTGGGTATCGAGCTAGACTTCGATTAGAGCGGGATTTATCCCCAACAGCTATCATGTAGAATAAAAGTCATGCTTGGATTAGAAGCTGCTTCAAGAAAATGGATGCTATGAAGAAGAGCTATCCATCTTCATGCCGACATCGATCAACTTATTTTAATTTTTATTTTTTTTAAATTTCATATATTTAAATTTTAAAATTTTAATTAATATAAAATTTTATTTTTATGCACCTTAAATTTTAGATTTTTATTTTTAATTATAATTTAATTTCTATACTTTTATTTTATTACTCTTTAATTTTATTACAAATAGATGCAAAGATTTAACTAGTAGATCTTAGTACCAAATTTAAATTTCTGTATCTTTTAATTTTTAATTTTTATTTATAATTCTATTTTTTGACTTTGATTTTTTTTTTAAAAAAAATTTTTTACAAAAATTAAAGATTTTAAAACTAAAATACTACCTTCTCTATGGATTCGATCCAACTCACTACTTGCTACCTATTTTTAATTATTTAAAAATTAAAATTAAACTAATAAATATGATGTCTTAGTGACAACATCGTGCTCTTATTAAAGTTTTTGGCATCGTTGCCGATAAATATAAGAGCGTTAAATTTTTTGAATTTTTTGATTTTTTTTGTAAATTAATTATAAATAAATTTTTAATTTTTTTAATTTTTTGGTAAATATTACTTACTAACTTTTTTTATTTTGTAGAAAAAAAGAAGAAAAAAGAAAAAAAATCAAATTAGATCAAAGAGGAAGCTTCCAATCAGGCTTGGTGAGATCAATCCTAATCCTAAATTTTTTTATTATTATTTTATTTTTAAATTAATCTAAAAATTATCCACTTAAACCTAATTGTTGATGCGAAAATCCGTCTTAAGGTCGGATCGCTGGAATTGCACGATGGTAGTAAGTCGGCGACGATGGAACGGAGGCGATCGTACCTGCAAGAGAAGTTTCTGATCGAAGTTGACTCCAGCGGGGACCCTCCAATACTCAAGTCAATTTTTCGTTCAATAGAAGGAAGAATATGAGCGTTCGGGAGAAAAGAGTTACGTACCTTGAGATCCCTCTTTTTTTTCTTTTATAGAAGAGTCTGGAGTTTATTAGGATAGATTGTAGGTTGTTAGTCATGAGAGATCAATGGATTATCAGAGATATTTTATTTGTCCACTAGAATATTCTTAGGAATCATATCAGGTATTGTCCCCTCATGGCATGTAGAGGAAAAGTTTACAATCCGAAGGAGTTCATCCTAGGAAAGTTCATCCTACGGGAGTTCATCCTGGAGGAGTTCATCCTGAGAGAGTTCATCCTGGAGGAGCTCGTCCTGAAGGAGTTCATTCCAGAAGAGTTCATCCCGGGAGAGTTCATCCAGAAAGAATTCATCTTGGAGGAGTTCGTCCTGAAGGAGTTCACCTCGGGAGAGTTCATCTTGGGGGAGCTCATCCTAGAGGAGTTCATCCTGGGAGAGTTCATCCTGGAGAGTTCATTCTGGAAGAGTTCATCCTCGAGGAGTTCGTCCTAAAGGAGTTCATCTTGGAGGAGTTCAACCTTCAATTTAGCCTTCTGAAGATCTTGACTTTCATCTTTTGATAACTTCAAGCTCGGCTTGAGATGGGACCTCAGCCTCAGCCTTCAATGGCCTTCAACTAACCTATATCGTGACCCTGGCATTCCTCCTTTGATGATATCAAGTGTTGGGGATAAACTCCGCTCCTACTGAAGTCCAGTTCGATGCTCAGCCTAATATAACCGGTAGCCATGGAAGAGCTTCAGCGGATGGGTCTTAGCCAAACTCCTTCAGCCGGCCGAACTCCTCAGCGGTCGAGTTTCTGTCAAACTCCTTCAGCCAGCCTGATCTTTGCCGAACTTCTTCAACCTGCCGAACTCCAGTCGAACGCCCATGAGAGCCGAACTTCCTCCACACTCTTCCAGCCAGATGCCTACAGGAGTCGAACTCCTTTTGAGCTTTCCCTTCGGCCAAACTTCTTCCGAGCTTTTCCTTCGATCGAACTCTTCCGAGAGTCCGAAGTTTTCTAAAATTGATGCATGCCGAAGTTCACCAATTAATGCCTACTTTCACAGAGCCATGGCTATTAAATCTGAACGAACGGTCACCATCAGTCTGCCACAGGCGATGCTACAGGTGGCGCCCTCCTCCGTGATAGACTCCGTCAGATCTTGAGCGGCCCACCACTACTAGACAGTATGGCTATCACTATCGACCTGACGATACCATCCTCTCTACACCAAATCCCATGCAGCCTCGAGCGGCCCACCATCAGGCAGCTGCAGCTATCACCATCAAGCTCTACTTATAAAAAGGGACCCTCCAGATACGCTTACCCTAAGCTCTAATCTCTCATCTCCTCCTCTAAACTCTACCGAACTCATTTCTGAGCACTCCATTTTTGTTGGCTAGAAGAGCTGACTTGATCATCGGAGGGTCCTGTCGGAGCCACCACCACCGACTTCGGGTGGAACTTTATTTTGTAGATCACCGACGGCAACCTCATCCTCCTCCGCTCTAGCTCGATCCGACGTCAACCAGATTCTGCACCAACAGATTTGGCGCTAGGAGGGCCCTCTATTCTTGAGGCTCCCTTATTCTTAAAGGAGTGCTTAACGACGATCTCTCTCTTCAGAGATCTCCCTCCTTCCTCTCCAAAGTTTTTTCTCAAGAGAAAATGCCTTCCAGGAGAGCTTCAATCCAACGATCGACGGCCTCCACGGTCCGATCTCGTCCAGATCCATCTGCTCCTATTTCAACCCTAGCAACTCAAGTTCCACCTGTACCCACGGTAGATGCGAAGCAGTTCAACCTACTCATCCAGCAGGTCCGTGGCCTCACGGAGGCAATGCACGCCATGCAGCAGCCTCCGATGATGACTCCATCAAGAAATCCACCATCAGGATGTCGAAAATTGGCCCCAAGAAAGAGTACTCGGGCCAGCATATCCATCGCCCATGAAAAGAAAAAACAGAGAGCAGAGGATCCATGTTTGGATCATGGTTCTCCTTTGAAGGAGACCTTCCCCATTTGTAAATGAAAAACCCCAAGATCTGCAACCAAGACGACATCCTCAATCACAAACTATAGGAGATGGACCGACGAATTGAGAAGCTCAGCCACGTCGCCCCAGCTCACCATGACGACGTCCGCACCGATCCTCCTTTTTCTTCCCAAATTATGCAATAGTCTATTCCACCGAACTTCAAGCTCCCTCAACTTGAAAGCTACGATGGAACCTCTGATCTGGTTAATCATCTGAAGGTCTTCTGGACCATGATGCTGCTTCATGGTGCATCAGACACCATATTATGTCGAGCTTTCTCATCTACCTTGAGGGGGGTAGCGAGAAATTGGTACTCGGCATTGAAGTCGGGTACGATCTTCTCTTTTGATTAGATGAGCCATCAATTCGTGGCTTACTTCGTCAGCAGTCGACGTCCGCACCGAGGTTCGAATTTTCTGATGAATGTCAAGCAGAATGATGGAGAGTCCATCCGGGCTTATGTCATCTGATTTAATGCCACAGCTTTGAAGGTCCAGGATCTGGACCTGTCTATTGCAATGGTCGTACTCAAGGGCGGCCTTCAGAAGAATGACTTATCATTCTCTCTGGAGAAGAAGTATCCCAGGGACTTCGCCGATCTGCTGGCTTGGGCTGAGGGATATACCCATATGGAAGAAGCCTTCAAGTTGAAGAACGAAGAAGCCTTAAGAGAATGGTGGACGGACGAGTATAACAGACCCATCGATGGAGGGTCGAGTGAAGTTTGGCCACGCTCATGAAATTCCCCTGGGCACAAGCAAGCCCAAACTCCTTAAGCTCGTCATCAAGGAAGCCCCGACAGAAGGGCGCAAAGAAGTTCTCCTCTCGAAAGTCTTTGCGACTACACCCCCCTAACGCTCATCGAACTCAAATTCTCATGGAAGTCAAGAACCAACTATCAAAACCAACGAGATTACGATCTTCCCTAAATAAGCACGATCGAAGCAAGTACTGTCTCTACCATCGCAACCACGGTCACGATACTGAAGAATGCATTCAGCTCTGAGATAAAATCAAGAAGCTCATCAAGAGAGGCCAGTTGGGTCGGTTCCTTGGATGCCAGCCTAAAGCAGAAGAAGATCGGCCGAGGGCGCTGCCATAGCCAGAACCACTAATGATGGAAGAACAATAGAAAGGTTGGTCGCCTCCCGTATCATCAACGCCACGTCTGGGAGGAGCTTGGTACTTCGGCAATCCATCATCTTCCAGTGTCAAAGCTAAGAGGAGCTCATCCTAAATTAAGAAGGCCAGTATGAGATGGAGGAGGTCGCCCGATCAGAAGCTTATCGCCTGAAGGAACTCGGAGGGACAACGCTCCCATAACCCTGAAACATAAAAAATTCGGAGATGCGCTGCCAGTAACTTCTTTTCAATAAAATTTTTCTATTTCAATAATATTATTTTTTGGTACAAAAACTATGTGATGATAGGAAAGAAGTAGTTGATAGTGGTCGTGTTAGGAACAGAAGGAGAACCTCATCCTAACATAAGTCGGTCAAAGCTCTTCAACTTCGGCTAGAGATAAGATCTCTTCCCAGCGACCGAGACAACCTCTACTAGAAATAAGATCTCTTTCGAGCGATCGTGTCAACCTCAACTAGAGATAAGATCTCTTTTGAGTGACCGTGTCAACCTCGACTAGAGATAAGATCTCTTCCGAGCGATTGAGATAATCTCGACTAGAGATAAGATCTCTCCCAAGCGCCAGAGAAAACCTTGGCTAGAGATAAGATCTCTCTCAAGTGACTGTGTCAACCTCGACTAGAGATAAGATCTCTTCCGAGTGATCGAGACAGCCTCGGCTAGAGATAAGATCTCTTCCGAGCGACCATGTCAACCTTGGCTAGAGATAAGATCTCTTTCGAGTGCCTGAGACAACCTCGGCTAGAGATAGGATCACTCTCAAGCGATCGTGTCAACCTCGGCTAGAGATAAGATCTCTCCCAAGCCCGAGACAACATTGGCTAGAGATAAGATCTCTTCCAAGCGACCGTGTCAACCTCCCCCGAGTGACCGGGTCAACCTTGGCTAGAGATAAGATCTCTCCCAAGCGACCATGTCAACCTTGACTAGAGATAAGATCTCTTCCGAGCATCCAAGACAACCTCAACTAGAGATAAGATCTCTTCCAAGCGACCGTGACAACCTTGGCTAGAGATAAGATCTCTTCCAAGCATCCGAGACAACCTCGACTAGAGATAAAGATCTCTTCCGAGCGATCATGTCAACCTCGGTTAGAGATAAGATCTTCTTCGAGCATCCGAGATAACCTCGGCTAAAGATAAGATCTCTTCCGACCGACCGAGACAACCTCGGCTAGAGATAAGATCTCTCTTTCGAGCGATCGAGTTAATCTCGGCTAGAGATAAGATCTCTCCCAAGCGCCCGAGACAACCTCGGCTAGAGATAAAATCTCTTTTGAGCGATCGAGACAATCTCGGCTAGAGATAAGATCTCTCTCGAGCGACCATGTCAACCTCGACTGTAGGAGATAAGATCTCTCTCCTGAGGGTCCAGGCCAACCTCGACTACAGGAGATAAGATCTCTCTTGAGCATTTCGTAACAACCTTGGCTACAGAAGATAAGATCTTCCTCGAGCGCCCATTACAACCTCGACTGCAGGAGATAAGATCTCCTCCAAGCATCCGCAAAATCTCGGCGGCGGAGATAAGATCTCCCTTAAGGGTCTGGGCCAATCTTGGCTGCAGGAGATAAGATCTCCTCTGAGTGTCCATAACAACCTCGGCTGTAGGAGATAAGATCGCCCCCGAGGGTCCAAGCCAACATCAACTGTAGGAGATAAGATCTCCCCCCGATGGTTCGGGCCAACCCCGACTGCAAGAGATAAGATCTCCCCCGAGCGTCCGCATCAACCTCGGCTGTAGGAGATAAGATCTTCCCCGAGGGTCCGGCCAACCTCGACTGCAGGAGATGAATATCTCCTCCGAGCGCCTTGCAACAACCTCGACTGCAGGAGATAAGATCTTCCCCGAGGGTCCGGGCCAACCTCGGCTGCAGGAGATAAGATCTCCTCCGAGCATCCGCATCAACCTCGACCGCAGGAGATAAGATCTCCCCTGAGGGTCCAAGCCAACCTCGGCTGTAGGAGATAAGATCTTCTCTGGGCGCTCGCAACAACCTTGGCTGTAGGAGATAAGATTTCTAAGGATCCAGGCCAACCTCGGCTACAGGAGATAAGATCTCCTTCGAGCGCCCGCAACAACCCTAGCTGCAGGAGATAAGATCTTCCCCGAGGTCGGCTGCAGAAGATAAGATCTCCTCCGATAGTCTGGGCCAACCTCGGCTGTAGGAGATAAAATCTCTTCCGAGCACCCGCATCATGTAGGAGATAAGATCTCTAGACCGACCTCGGCTGCAAGAGATAAGATCTCCCCCGAGTGCCCGCATCAACCTTGGCCATAGGAGATAAGATCTTTCCTAAGGATTCGGCCGACCTCGGCTGCAGGAGATAAGATCTCCCCCAAGCATCCGCATCAACCTCGACTACAGGAGATAAGATCCCCCCGAGCGCCCGCAACAATCTCGACTGTAGGAGATAAGATCTCCTCCGAGCGCCCGCATCAACCTCGACTGTAGGAGATAAGATCTCCTCCGAGCTTCAACCTCAGCTGCAAGAGATGAGATCTCTCTCGAGTCAACCTCGGTTGTAGGAGAGGAGATCTCTCCTGTGTCAGCCTCAACTACTGGAGATAATATCACCCCCGAGGAGCTCAACCTCCAACTTCGACCGCAGGAGACGAGATCTACTTCAACCTTGGCTGAAGATGAGATCTTCTCCGAGCTTCAACTTCAATATCAACTTTGACTAGAGATGAGATCTCCCTCAAGCTTCAATCTGAACCAACACGGAGTTCAGAAGAGGACTTCGGCAGTTATCTTTTTTGCACTCCATTCCTTCGAGTTTCAAACTCGAGAGTGGGGGCACTATTGTTGGGGATAAACCCCGCTCCTACCGAAGTCTAGTTCGATGCTCAGCCTAATGCAACCGGTAGCCATGGAAGAGATTCAGCGGATGGGTCTTAGCCGAATTCCTTCGATCGACCAAACTTCTCAGCGATCGAGCTCCTACCAAACTCCTTATCTTTACCAAACTTTTTCAGCCTGCCGAGCTCCTCAACGGTCGAACTCCAGTCGGATGCCCATGAGAGCCGAACTCCCTCTACGCTCTTTCAGTCAGATGCCTATAAGAGCCAAACTTCTTTCGAGCTTTTCTTTCGGTCGAACTCCTACAGGAGCCAAACTCCTTCCGAGCTTCCCCTTCGATCGAACTCTTTCGGGAGTCCGAAGTTTTTTGGAACTGATGCATGCCAAAGTCCACCAATTAATGCCTACTTTCATAGAGCCAAGGCTACTAAATCTGGATGAACGGTCACCATCAGTCTGCCATAGGCGATGCTACAGGCGGTGCCCCCCTCCATGATAGACTTCGCCAGACCTCGAGCGGCCCACCACTATCGGATGGTATGGCTGTCACTATCGACCTGACGATACCATCCTCTCCACACCAAAGCTCATGCAGCCTCGAGCGACCCACCATCAGGCAGCTGCAGCTATCACCATCAAGCTCCATCTATAAAAAGGGACCCTCCAGATATGCTTACCCTAAGCTCTAATCTCTCCTCCCCTCCTCTAAACTCTGCTGAACTCATTCCTGAGCACTCCATTTCTATTGACTAGAAGAGCTGACTTGATCATCGAAGGATTCTATTGGAGTCACCACCACCGACTCCAGGCGAAACTTTATTTTGTAGGTCACCGACGGTGACCTCATCCTCCTCCGCTCCAGCTCAATCCGACGTCAACCAGATTCTGCACCAACATCAAGCTTGACCTAACTCAGGACCTCATCCTCAATCCCTCGAAGACCTTCAATCAGCCTACATTATAACTGGCTTCCATCTCTCGATGAACTAAAGTTCGACCTAAGATAGGACCTCGACCTCAGCCTTCTAAAGATCTTCAATCAGCCTACATCATGACTTTAGCTTCTATCTCTCGATGAACTCAAGTTTGGTATGAGATAGGACCTCGGCCTTAGCCTTTCGAAGATTTTCAATCAGTCTACATCATGACTTTAGCTTCTATCTCTCGATGAAGTCATGTTCGGCCTGAGATAGGACCTCGACCTTAGTCTTTTGAAGACCTTCAATCAACCTATATTCTCATGTCTTCCACAAGCATAAAAGTCTCCCAACAATAGCCCCCTACTTCTAAGTTCGGGCCTTGGTTTGGACAAAGGGGGTATAGTAAATCGGACTTGCCGAAGACATGTCATTTTTTATCATTTAGACTCAGAATCTTCTGACTTCTTATCAAAATTGTTTGAAGGTCTTCAATTCTATCCTCAGCTTTTTGAGCTTAGATTCTTGCCAACCTTTATCTTCTAAGGTCAGATTTCTACATAGATTAACATTCTAAGCTTGAATTGCTGCAGACCTCTTCTTTCTAAGCTCGGAATTTTATGAATATTGATATTTGGAGTTTGGATTTCTACAGATCTTTGCGTCATGTTTAGAAATTAGAGGTTTTCACCCTCGCTAGGATAAGGTTATCCTCTTGTTCTTAAATAACCGAAGAATTTCTCTCTATATCAAGATGAGGTCCTTCGCTTGTCCTTGACACAGTCGAATGGGAATACCTGGGCCATTGCAGGGGCCTCTTTCCGCATCCCAACTTAAGTAACTGAGATCTTTGCTTTAGCTCAATGTTAGGATGAGGTTTCTCTCCTATTCCTAAAAGAGCTATGGGGGTACAAAAGGGTCACTAAAAAGGCCTCTCGCCGCATCCCGGCTTAAGTAATCAAAGTCTTCACTTTAGCTCAATGTTAAGACGAGGTTCTCCTCCTATTCGTAACAGAGCTACAGAGACATAAAAGGGCCATTGAAAGGACCTCTCCCCGCATCTCGACTTAAGTAATCGAGGTCTTCGCTTTAGCTCAATGTTAGGACAAGATTTTTTTCCTATTTCTAATAGGACTATAGGGACATAAAAGGGCATTGAAAGGGCCTCTCCCCACATCTCGACTTAAGTAACTAAGATTTTTGCTTTAGCTCAACGTTAGGATAAGGTTCTTCTCCTGCTCCTAATGTGGCTGTAGGGGCACGTTAGGGCCATTGGTAGGATCTCTCCCCACATCTCGACTTAAGTAACCAAAGTCTTTGCTTTAGCTCAATATTAGGATGAGGTTCTCCTATTCCTAACAGGACTACAGGAGTACAAAAGGGCCATTGAAAGAGCCTCTCCCTGCATCCTAGCTTAAGTAATCGAGGTCTTCATTTTAGCTCAACGTTAGGAGGAGATTCTCCTCCTGTTCCTAACATGGCTGTAGGGGCACGTTAGGGCCATTGGTGGGGCCTCTTCTATCATCTCATCTCAGGTTAATGGGGTCTTCTTTGATCCATGTTTTTGTCAAGTCTGCTTCCTTGGCCTTGATTTTTTCTTAGTTTGAATTTAGGCTTGGTAGTTCAGCCTTGGTCGTGATTTTGACTCTAGCTCAGCTGTGATCTTAACTTCAACTTGGTTATGATTTTAGCTTCAACTTATCCTTGATTCTGACCTTGGCTTGATCTCGAATCTGACTTCAGCTCAGCTTAGACCTTTACCTCAATTTTTTTTTTCTTTTTTTTGGTGAGCTCGGCTTATTGAGGTTGAATTTCTATTAGCCTCAGTCTTTTGAGCTTGAACCTATATAGACCTCGGACTTGTATGATCTTTACCTCGGATTTGTCTTACTTTCACTTTGGATAGATCTTGAACTTGATCTTGGATTGGTTTAAGATCTGACTTCGGCTTGACTTAGGTTTTGATCTCGGATTGATCTTTTAATGAGCTTAGCTTAATGGGGTTGGGCTTTTATTGGCCTTAGATTTGCATGATTTTTACCTTGGATTTATTTTGCTTGCACCTCAGATGAGTCTTGAACTTGACCTTGGATGGATTCGGATTTCAACTTTAGCTTCAGCATTTATTTTCACTTCAACTTTAGCCTTGGTTTCTTGAACTTAATATTAATTGGCTTTGGGTTCGGCCATGGTTTTGGTATCCTATGGTCCTACAAGAAAGAAAAGAGAAAAAAATAATAAAAAAATAATAATGGATAGAAGTTTGGAAGTTTTTCACTATGAGTTTTCTATTTGGGGAGAACTCGAGTTCTATTTGACTACCCTAGTTTAGACTCTCTTTCTTTTTCTATATTAATTTGGCTTCAAATGAAATTCACAGGGTAGAGTGTGGAGGTTGTAGCCCTTTTTTTTTACATATGGTTTTGAGGTTGCTCCAAGTTAGCTTCGACGACATTTGATGCAAAAGGTGCACAGAAGAACTTCGAAAGGGGTTAAACAAATGCATGCGCGGCAGACTTCGGCTACATTTGGAGTGCGTGGACCTCAGGAGGACTTCGCCCGTGCTCTCTGAGTACTTCAGGAGCTGCTTGATGGCAGGTTCAGTCATGCTGGAGATACACGGACCTTGGCACCATCATGGAAGGTTCGTCCACACCGACCGGATGCGTGCAGGCACAAGGGGAGAGAACCGATTGGCTTCCTCTTTTCTCCTCTTCTTGTTCTTTCTTCTTCTCTCTTATTTATTTATTTATTTATTTATTTATTTGGAGGAGATCAGCACTAGTTGAGATCGTGATGCAGGACCTCGGCGCCACCCAGGTGAATATTAGTGTCGTTGCAACGGGTTTGGCCATGCACGGGCACACGGAAGGAGCTCTACTGGACGGGCACGCCCGAGCGCACAGGAGAAAAATTTAGCCATAGGGGGCAAAAAGCTCAGCCGCGGCTGGGGGCACATGGAGAGGAATAGGTTGGCCGGAGGGGTCTCCTGAGCATCCAGGAGTGGGAAGATTGGCTGGGGTCGCTTAGGGCGTAGGGGGAATAAGGTCAGTGGGAGTCATTGCATCTAACGCACTGGATGGAGGAGATCTACCTGACGACTGCGATGGACGTGGGAGAGAGGAGAAAAATCGGTCGGATGCGCAGGGACTTAGGAGAAGCCTACGGATGCCTATCCCGCCCCTCCTTCTTCCTTCTCTATTTCTTGAAATAGAGAAGCTTTTCTTTTTCTATTTTGTGGGAGGAGGTCAGCACCATCCAATATTGCGACGGGGGACTCTGGCACTACGGGTCACGCTTGGGAGTGGAAAGACTGGAGGGGTCACCATGGGAGGAGATCAGCCACCGTGCTTGACGCACGAAGAAAAGAAGATCGACTGCGGCGCATTGTGCGTGGAAGGAAGAAGATCGACCACCGGAGGTCGATCGGACATGCCCAAGTTCCGCCTAGGAGCGGGAAGACTAGAGGGGCATCATGAAGGAGGAGATCGACTGGGGGAGGAGGTCGTAGGCGCCGTCGCAACTGCGCCTGGAGCGTGGGGGAGGTCGGTCGGATGCGCGCAAATGCACGGGAGAGGGGAGATCAGCCTGAGAGGTGTTGGCTGCTTCTTTCCCCCTCCTTCTTCTTCTATGGGAGGAGGTCGGCACCGCCTGAGATCACGATGGGAGACTTCGATGCCACTAGGATCGTAAGGGAGAAGGAGGTCAGCTTGGATCTCTCTTCGATCTCTCTTCTTCTTCTTTTTTGAAAGCAGGGAACCAAACTCCCCTTTTGTTTTTTTGAAAACAGGGAACTGAACTTTCCTTTTTTTTTCTTCTTGTTTTTTTTTGAAGTCGGTGTCACCTGGGATCATGAGGGAGATTGGCAGAGCATATGCACAAGAAGGACATCAGCCAGTTGGGTCGCTTGGGTTGGGGAGAGGCCTGCGGACACCGTTCCCTCCCCTCTTTCTTCCTTCTAAAAGTTAAAATCTGAGTAGATCTACCAATAGCTCTGGGACGAGAAGAGCCAAATATGATTGAATATAGTGAGAATTGGAGTAATATTAAAAGCATATGGGATTCTGATGTTAAATACGACTAAGTGGAAAATCACTTGAGGTAATAAGAGATCAAACCAAAATTAATAGGATGTAGAGTTCCAATAATAAATCTAACTTGTGAGTAGTATGTAGTAATAAAACATTAGTCATCAATATAAATATACGACATTTGAAGAAGAGTCATAAAACTTCTAGTTAATTGATGAGAATGATCCACTATTCAGATGGTGCATGATAGTAGCAAAGTTTTTGGATCTACATATCCTATTTAACAGAGCAACGTATGAAAAATAATAAATAGTTATAGTAGTATCTAAGAAAATGGCACATCCCTTAGTTTAGAAAATATAGCTCTGATTTGACCCAAAAAGGTAAAATTTATGACCCATGGGAGTAATGAATAAAAATGATATCATAGTCTCAAATGAAGATGTGATAAGTATAACAATAGAATGCCAAAGTAATCGCCAGCCCAGGAAGGCCTCTCTTCGTTCTCCTATACTTTTTTATGATCTCCCTCAATTTTTTCCATCTCTCCTCAGATCTCAGTCTCTTCATTTCATTTTGGATTTCAGAGGTTATTGTTATTTTGCCCAGCACATCGGAATGCAAATGAAGATCCTCCTTCTAATACTTGGTTCTATCCAGAACTCAAGAGAATGGACGAAAAATTATGTAATATGACTAAAAAATTTGCATAATCATATTTCTTATCGGGATCCTGTCATATCTTTGCTGGTTCAGATCATCCTTATTATGATCTTCTTCTTTGTCTGGATCTTTTCTCCGATTGAAATTTCTTCCTTATTTGGAGCCTCTCAGTTTGAATCTGAATGGGACTCGTTGAAGATGGATGCAGAATCTCATTGGTATTGGAGCAACGTGATGGAGCTCCTCTCATTGGATGCTCATTTCTTCTCATAAATGGGCTCAAAGGCCCTTCCTTTAGCACCATCTATTGATGCAGAAATTTATCTCGAGGTCGGATCGTTGGAGTTGTACGATGGCAGCGAGTCAGCGATGATGAGATGGAAGCGACCATACCTGCAAGAGAAGTTTTCGATTGGAGTTGGCTCCAGTGGGGATCCTCCAACGCTTAAGTCAATTTTTCGTTCAACAGAAGAAAGAAGATGAGCATTCGGAAGAAAAGAGTTGCATACCTTGGGGTCCCTCTTTTTTTTCTTTTATAAAAGGGTCTGGAGTTTGTTAGGATGGATTATAGGTTGTTAGTCATGGAAGATCAGTGGATTGTCAGAGATATTTTATTTGCCCACTAGAATATTCTTAGGAATCATGTCGGGTATTATCCCCTTATGGCATGTAGAGGAAAAGTTTACAACCCCGAGGAGTTCATCCTAGGAAAGTTCATCCTAGGAGAGTTCATCCTAGAGGAGTTCATCATGCGAGAGTTCATCCTAGAAGAGCTCGTCCTAAAAGAGTTCATCCCAGAGGAGTTCATCCTGCGAGAGTTCGTCTTGGGAGAGTTCATCCTGAAGGAGTTCGTCTTGGAGGATTTCATCCCAAGGGAGTTCATCCTGAGGGAGCTCATCCTGGAGGAGTTCATCTTGGAAGAGTTCATCCTGAGGAGTTCATTCTGGGAGAGTTCGTCTTGGAGAAGTTCATCCTGAAGGAGTTCATTCTCGTGGAGTTCGACCTTCAATTTAGCCTTCCGAAGACCTTGGCTTTCATCTTTTGATAACTTCAAGCTCGGCCTAAGATAGGACCTCGGCCTCTGCCCTAAATGGCCTTCAACTAACCTATATCATGATCTTGGCTTTCCTCCTTTGATGATATCAAACTTGGCCTGACTCAAGACCTCGTCCTCAGCCCCTTAAAGACCTTCAATCAGCCTACATTGTGATTGGCTTCCATCTCTCGATGAATTTAAGTTTGGCCTGAGATAGGACCTCGGCCTCAGTCTTCTGAAGATCTTTAATCAGCCTACATCATAACTTTAGCTTCTATCTCTCGATGAACTCAAGTTCAGTCTGAGATAGGACCTCGACCTCAATCTTTCAAAGACCTTCAATTAGTCTACATCATGACTTTAGCTTCTATCTCTCGATGAACTCAAGTTCGGCCTGAGATAAGACCTCGACCTCAGCCTTCCAAAGATCTTCAATCAGCCTATGTTCTTATACTTCGGCAGGCATAAAAACTTTCCAATACTAATTAAAAGCTGCATGATAAGATTAGAAACCCTAATTGCTCGTAGCATGTATCATATTAGATTTAGTTTTATTTTTATTTTTTTTTTGGTGAGACAAGATAAGCTCTCAAGTTCAATTAAGATTCATGCATCTAATTTAGTTGCATAGAATCCCTTGTCTAAAAGTGATTGTGCATATTCATCTATTAAATTAATTTAAGGGCAACAATCTAATTAAACAACATAAGATGGAGATTTAATCATCCTTTCTTGGCCCATAAATAACCAAACGATATCCTACATTGACTTAAATCCTCAAATTAAAATCAATTAGACATCGATCCTAGGAACTCGAGCTCAATAAGATAGAGAATTCTAAGAGTTGGACTGGATTAGGATTAGTCAATTTGATTGATGTCTAAAATAAGTGGTTTGAGGATAATTGGGCCCGAAGGAAAGTGATTTATAATTGGTTCCGTTAGCTTATCTGATCAAGCACAGTTGGTATCTAAGACAAGCAACAGGGAGCCCCAACCAATCTTATACTTACCTAACCAGTTAAGTGACTAATTTTATACTTGGAGGACTTGAAGGTGATCTTGGCGGTTAAGAGCTATCTAGATCTCGGACAATCCTTAGTTAAGATTATTTGCTTAACTTGATTGCTAACCAATATTAAACCCTAATTTCTCTCTCTCTTCTTAGTACTAGGACTTCTTAGGATCTCTTCTTTAGAACTCATCTTTCTTTCTTCTCCATTTTCCCTTCAAAAAAATAAAATATAATATAATATAATAAAAATTAAATTAAATTAAATTAAAAATAAAATTAAATTAAATTAAACTAACTAAAAAATTATTAAAAATAATAATCAAATTAAATTAAATTAAAAATAATAATAAAATAATAAAATAATTTTAAAAAATATTTTTTAAAAAAATAATAAAATAATAAAATAATATTAAAAAAATCTAAAAAATTTTGGATCATAAGTTAGGATTGCACTAGTACATACACGATAGGAGATCACTTTTTCTGATCTAGTTGAACCTAATAAAAAAATTAAATGACTGAAGTATATTAAATCCAATAACCAAATGGCTAAAAATCTTAGAGAACCATCTAGGCAGATGAAGAAATATTTTATTTCTTTCACGTATAATCTATCAACTTGTATTTAGTTACCTAATATACATGCTACCCATTATGAGATTAAGTCGACCATAATTCAGATGCTTCCATCTTTCTATGAGAACACCAATGAAGATTCTTATAAGCATCTAGATAAATTCTTAGAAATTTGCTCTATAGTAAAAATCCAAAATTTAACTGATGATGCCCTTAGATTAATCTTATTCTTCTTTTCATTAAAAAACAAAGTCAAGTATTTGCTTAGCACAATAAGAAGACCAATCCAAACTTGGGCTGAATTACAATATGAATTTTTTTAAAAAAATTATCCCATAGGCCAAACCAACATCATGAGGTGAGCTATCACTGGATTTGCTCAGCTTTCAAAAAAATAAATTCATGAGTCATGGGAGAGACTTAATAAACTTATTAAAAAATATCCACATCATGGTCTGTCTAAATGATAAATCGTTCAAGCTTTCTATGAGAGTTTAGGAGATCAATTTAGATAAATTATAGATGCATCTTGTGAAGATGTATTTATGAATAAAAGTGAGGATAAAGCCTATGCTTTGTTTGAAATCTTGAGTGAAAACTCAATCAATCATGCTACGTTATCCTTCTACCAAAAGTGGACAAAAATCTATGAACATCTAGAATCTAGTTCTAAGACTGATTTGAACATGATTAATAAAGCGGATCTTCTTGTCCAAAAATTAGATCAAGTTCTAATCCTAAGTCAATAATCTCCTACACAATTCACATTATCCTCTAATTATCAAGAGATTTGGTCTATCCATGCTAGCCCGGCCCATCATGTAAGTGAATGTCCTATGGCTGTACAATTTTCATCTTTTATCCAAGAATAAGTTCAAGCTGCACAAGACTACTCCAAGCCAGTTATTGACTCTTTTTCAAACTCATATAACCTAGATTGGAGGAATCACTCTAATTTTTCTTGGATATCCCAACAGACTCAAGCTCAGACCTAATTAAATTTCATCTATTTATCAAAATATGCTCTAATATCAAAATTATGCCTATAATAGTGGTCAGCCTAGTCGGTCCACTCAGCCATCATACCTACCTCCTCAACAGACTAATCTAGTTGACGATACATTTAACCAACTTCAATAATTAATTTTGACTCAACAATAATCTATCTCTAGACTAGAAGCTTAAATAGGACGATTAGCTGAGTCTAACATGAGGAGAGAACTAGATCAATTGCAGAGCCTACCAATTTTAAATCCTATAAACAATCCATCTATTGTCCATAACTACCTGGATTTAAGTATCAATCTAATATCCCACCTAAGAATTCTTATCTAAAGAATGCCAAAGTAATTTTTGAACTTAAAAGTTATAGGATTCTTATGGATGCATACTAAGATCAGGTGAGAGAGGCTGGTACTGATGCTAGCCAAGAAAAAAATTTAGAAGAAAAGGTTAGTACTAAAACTAACTGCATAGAAGAACCTGAGTCCGAAACTAGTACTGATGCTGGTTCTAATTTAAATAAGATAGATGTAGAAAAAAAAAGAACAAATGAGTTACCCAAGATCTATAAACTAATAGTACCGTTTCCTTCAATCTTAGAAGCTGATTTTTCTCATAAAAATTAAGAGGCATGTAATGAAATGTTAATAGAGTTATTTAAATAAGATTATATTAATTTACTTTCATAATTAAAGCTATCTTTAGTCATCCTTCTAGTATCCATTGAATCAAACTTAACTTCTAATATAAAAACTCAATATATGAGCATTCTAGAAGAACAAATAGGAGAAATTCTTAATAAACATGGGTCTAAGAATGGGGTCACATCCTACCTTCCCAAAATTAATAATCAATATATCAATAAAGGGATAATAAACTGTCTTCTTAAGATTGATAATCCAAAATCATTGAAATTTATCAATCTAGTATTTGACATGGGATAGACAAACTACTTTATGTCTGGCTGAAAATGATAAACTTAGTACTTGTTAGGAGGTAATTCAATATTTAATTTTTTTTATCTAATTTATCTTTTTAGAATAATTTGAATAAGTTAGAGAAAAAGCCAAATTTTCAAAGATACATGCTGGACCATATACATACGGAGTCGGGTGTATTTTTTTTGTTCTTTATTATACCATTTATCTTATTTTTTCTTCTCTATTTAGGATAATATCGATTAAGTTGGAGGAAGAGAATAATAAAATTTTTAAAAGTCCTCGAAGAAGTTAGTATTTAGCATTTAGATATCCGATTATGCTTAAGAATTGAGTTAAACTAAGCATTTTTAAAAGAAAATTGATGCACAGATAAGATAACTTATGAAATATTGAGGGATCAAGTATTAAAAAAATTTAATAAAGAGTTAAGTCTAGAATATAAATAATTTTTTTAAGTATTTTTAATTTTTTTCTACCAGCATCAAAAAAGAGTCTACTTTTTATAGGCTTGTATAGGATAAATATATATTTCTTCATATAAAAAATTTATAAAATAAAATAATTTTTAAGTACTTCTCATAGAGTAATCGAGCCCCTTTGTCTAAGCAAGCATTGAGTTTCACGTCAAAAAATAGAAAGGATAAGGAAGCTGGTTGTAAAGCTAGTCTTAACTCATAGCCTGTTTGATTCGAACTAGTAAGCCCAATGGGTATTTTATACCTAGTACCTTAAAGATAACTGATGTGAGAGTCATTGATCCAAGACTTGCTACATGGATCAAATAGAAAGCTTAAGGGATTAAGGCACTCAATAGTGATACAATATTTAAAAAAAAAATATTCACTTTCCACCAAGTAACTGGATGCCATTACCTAAGCAAGCAATGATATTTACGTCAAAAAATGGATAATATAAAAAAATTTAATAAATGAAGGACGAAAGTAGCAATACACTTGCCCATACGAAAGTTTAGATGATTTAGAAATAAAGGTAGGGATAATTTTAAAAAAATTTAAAAAAATTTAATATTCTTTACTTAATTTTTATATTGGTAAGTACTAATATCTAAATGACATACCTCACTTAAGCTTTACTAAATATCAATAGTTATTTTGAAAATTGCTCGATAAAATTCAAAACTCTAAAGTTAAAAAATATTTAAAACTAAATTCTTTCTTTACTTAAGGACGAACCAAGCTTAAGTTAAGAAGTATGATAATTACCATAAATATATCATTAAAAATATTAATTTATAAATTAATTTATTACTATTTTTAAAAATTAATATTTTTATTTATATTTTATAGAAATAATGATCGTTAATAAAAAGAGTTCGATTTATAGATTAAAAGAAAGAAAATTAAAGTAAAATGGATGCAAAATGAATCATCAATAGAAACTCATAGGCATCTTAAAAATAAGCTCAAACTCGGTCCAAATTGAAAGAAAATGCAGGTCAAATTTAACTCAAATGAAATGGGGCCCATGGTGATTCAATGCATGAAAGTTTTGGCAAATGCTGGTTGTTGCTCATGGAAAAAAAGCCCTTGCTGGTCTTTACGCATGGAAAATTGAGCGGTGCCACGGACCCAAAAGAATGGCTGGTTGGGGGGGACTCACGCGGCATTAAGAAGAAAGGAGATGGTTTGGCAGGTGCGCAGTTTCACAGGATGCGGTTTGACGCGGTCGAATGCACGAACGTAAAAGTCAGCGGTATTTCATCGAGTTTTAAAGGGATTTGAGCAACGAATTCAACTTGGAATCCTCTTCTTCACAACATGAAACGTTCTATACTTTGCATAAGTCCCACATCTGTAAATAACAAAAATTCCTTACCTCCAATATTTATAAAAAGGATCTCAGGTGTTCAGAATTCATTATCTTCGATTATGAAAAAGCTACGATCTAAAATGGAAGTCATGCTTAGGTTAGAAATTACTTCAAGACAATGAGTGCTGCGAAGAAGAGCTGTCTCTTACGCTATCTTTATACAGACATTGATCCAAGATCAAAGATCAACCTATTTAATTTTTTATTTTTTTTCTTTTTAAATTTTATATATTTAAATTCTAAAATTTTAATTAATACAAAATTTTATTTTTATATACTTTAAATTTTAACTTTTATTTTTAATTATAATTTAATTTTTACACTTTAATTTTATTATTTTTTAATTTTATTACAAGTAGATGCCAAGATCTAACTAGTAGATCTTAGTACCAAATTTAAATTTCTACATTTTTTAATTTTTATTTTTTATTTATAATTTTATTTTTTGACTTTGATTTTTTTTAAATTTTTTTTAATAAAAATCAAAGATTTCAAAACTAAAACGCTGCCTCCTCTGTGGATTCGACTTGATTCATTACTTGCTACCTATTTTTAATTATTTAAGAACTCAGAATTAAATTGATAAATACGGTGTCTTAACGATAACATCATGCTGAACAAATCCAGTGATAGCTCACCTTATGATGTTGGTTCGGCCTATAGAATAAATTTTTTTAAGAAATTCATCTTATAATTCAACCCAAGTTTGGATTAGTCTTTCTATTGTGCTAAGCCAATATTTAGCTTTGTCTTTTAATGAAAAATAAATAAAATTAATCTAAGAGCATCATCAGTTAAATTTTAAATTTTTACTATAGAGTAAATTTCTAAGAATTCATCTAGATACTTATAAGGATCTTCATTGGTGTTCCCATAAAAAAATGGAAGCATCTAGATTATGGTCGGCTAGATCTCATAGTGGATAGTATGTATATCAGATAACTGGATATAAGTCGATGGATTATAGATGGAAGAAATAAAATATTTTATTATTTGTCAAGATGGTTCTCTAAGGTTTTTAGCTATTTGGTTATTGAGTTTAATATGGATCAGCCATTTAATTTTATGATTAGGTTTAACTAGATCAGAAAAAGCGATCTACTATTGTGTATATACTAGTGCAACCCTAACTTATGCTCCAAATTTTTTTAGATTTTTTTTATTATTTTTTAAAAAATTAAATTTTATTAAATATTTTTTAAATTTTTATTTATTATTATTATTTTTAATTTAATTATTATTTTTAATAATTTTTAGTTAGTTTAATTTAATTTTATTTTATTTTTAATTTAATTTAATTTAATTTTTATTTTATTTTATTTTATTTTTTGAAGGAAAAAAGAAGAAGAAAGAAAGAAGAGTTCCAAAGAAAAGGTTCCAAGAAGTCCTAGAGCTAAGAAGAGAGAGAGAAATTAGGGTTTAATGTTAGTTAGTAATCAAGTTAAGCAAACAATTTTAACTAAGAATTGCTCTAGATCTAGATAGCTCCAAACTGTCAAGGTCACCTTCAAGCCCTTCAAGTATAATATCAGCCACTCAACTAGCCAAGTAAATGTAAGGTTGGTGGGGTCCTTTCGTTGCTTGTCTTAGACGCTAATTATGCTTGACCAAGTAAGCTAACAGAATCAATTATAAACCACCTTTCTTCGGATCCAATCATCCCTGAACTACTTGCCTTAGATACCAGTCAAATTGACTAACCCTAATTCTGTCTAGCTCTTGGGATTTCTTATCCTATTGAGCTCAAGTTTCTAGGGTCAATATCTAATTGATTTTAATTTAAGAACTTAGGTCAATGCAGGATACTGGTTGATTATTTATAAGCCAAGAAAGGATGATCAAATCCCTATCTTATGTTGTTTAATTAGATTATTGCCTTTAAATTGATTTAATAGATAAATATGCACAATCACTTTCACACAAGGGATTCTATGTAACTAAATTAGATGCATGAATCTTAATTAAACTTGAGAGCTTATCTTGTCTCTAGTGATTACCAAAAAAAGTTAAAGTAAAACTAAATCTAATATGATGCATGTTCTAAGCAATTTGGATTTTTAATCTTATCATGAAGCTTTTAATTAGATTTAAATAAATAATTTTTAGATTAATTTAAAAATAAAATAATAATAAAAAAATCTAGGATTAGGATTGATCTCATCAAGCCTGATTGGAAGCTTCCTCCTTACCCTAATTTGGTTTTTTTTCTTTTTTCTATAAAATAAAGAAGAAAAGTTAATAAGCAATATTTATAAACAAATTTAAAAAATTTAAAAAATTTATTTATAATTAATTTATTAAAAAATAAAAAATTAAAAAATTTAATGTTGTTATCTTTTATGGCAATGGTGCCAAAAATTTTGATAAGAGCACGATATTATTGTTAAGACACCATATTTATTAATTTAATTCTGACTTCTTAAATAATTAAAAATAGGTAGTAAGTAGTGAGTCGGATCGAATCCATAAAGAAGACAAGATTTTAGTTTTGAAATATTTGATTTTTATAAAAAAAGAATTTTAAAAAAGAAATTAAAATCAAAAAATAAAATTATAAATAAAAAATAAAAAATAAAAAATATAGAAATTTAAATTTGATACTAAGATCTACTAGTTAGATCTTAGTATCTACTTGTAATAAAATTAAAGAGCAATAAAATTAAAATATAAAAATTAAATTATAATTAAAAATAAAAAAACTAAAATTTAAAGTTTATAAAAATAAAATTTTATATTAATTAAAATTTTAGAATTTAAATATATAAAATTATAAAAAAAAAAAAAATTTAAAATATGTTGAACTTTGATCTTAGATCAACGTCGGCATGAAGATGGCGTAAAAGATAGCTCTTTTGCACAATACCTATTATTTTGAAGCAGTCTCTAATTCAAGTAAGGCTTTCATTATGAATCATAGTTTTTTTATGATTGAAGATAATAAATTTTAAAGATCTGAGATCCTTTTTATAGGCGTTGGTGGTAAGGAATTTTTGTTGTTTACCGAAGTGGGACTTATGCAAAGCATAGGACGTCGCATTAAGCAGAGAAAGAGGATTTTAAGTTGAATTCGGTGCTCAAATCCAATGAAAACTCGATGAAACGTCGCTGGCTTTTATGTTCGTGCATTGGGCCACGTCAAACCGCATACTATGAAGCTGCGCACCTGCCAAACCATCTCCTTTCATCTAAATGCCGCGTGAGTTCCCCCCCCCCCCCCCCCCCCCCCCCCCCCAAGGTTCGTGCCAGGCCATGCGTTGCGTTCCGTGCGCAGCAAAGGCTTTTTCTCCGTGAGCTACACCCAGCATTAGCCAAAACTTTTCATGCATTGAATCACCGTGGGCTCCATTTCATTTGAGTTAAATTTGGCTTGCATTTTCTTTCAATTTGGATCAAGTTTGAGCTTATTTTAGAATGCCTTTGAGCTTCTATTTTGAATCTATTCTATTTTTAATTATTTTTTTTAATCTACAAAAAAAAAATTTCATTAATGATCATTTTTTTTATAAAAATAAATAAAAATATTAATTCTTAAAAATAAAAAAAATAATTTATAAATTAATAATTTTAATAGTATATTTATGATAATTATCATACCTTTCAACTTAAGTTTTGCTCGTCCTCGAGTAAGAAAAAAATTTAGTTTTAAATATCTTTTAACTTTAGAGTTTTAAATTTTATCGAGTAATTTTTAAAATGATCATTAATATTCAGTAGAACTTAAGTAAGGTATGTCATTGAAGTATTAATGCTTATCAATATAAAAATTAAGTAAAGAATATTAAATTTTTCTTAATTTTTTTTAAATTATTCCTATTTTTATCTCTGAATTATCTAAACTTTCATATGAGCAAGTGTATTGCTACTTCTGCCCTTCATTTATTAATTTTTTTTTATTCATATTGTCTATTTTTTGATGCAAATATTATTACTTGCTTAGGCAATGAAATTCGGTTACTCAATGAAAAATTAATATAATATATATATATATATATAATATTATATCATTATTGAGTATCTTAATCATTTAAGCTTTCTTCTATTTGATCCATATAGCGAGTCTTGTACCAATGACTTTCAAACTAGTTGACTTTAAGACACTAGGTATAAAATATTCCTTGGACTTACTAGCTCAAATCAAATAGGTTATGAGTTAAGACTAGCTTTATAATGAGTTTTCTTGTCCTTCCCACCTTTTGACATGAAACTCAATGCTTACTTAGACAAAAAGGCCCGGTTACTCAGTATGAAATACTTGAAAACTATTTTATTTTATAATTTTTTTTATATAAAAAAATATATAGTTATCCTACACAAGCCCATAAAAAGTGGACTCCTCTTTGATGCTGGTAGAAAAAATTAGAAATACTCAAAAAAAATTTATTTATATTCTAGATTTAACTTTTTATTGAATTTTCTTAATATTTGATCCCTTAATATCTTACAAATTTTCTTATCTATGCATCAATTTTCTTTTAAAAATACTTAGTTTAACATAATTCTTAAGCATAATTGAATGTCTAAATGCTAAATATTAACTTCTTCGAGGACTTTTAAAAATTTTATTAATAATGCATATTATTTTATATTTCACTATGGATATATGTGGATTGGAATTTACAATTATATGTTGGATACATTTTAGCATTGTAATAGATATGTAAGGATTTGATATATATAGTCTGTGTGCATCTATGTTTATTGCTATTATGAATATGAATTTATCTCAATTTGTAAAGCAAGTAATACAACATATACTTATAAGATCATTTGTTTTCCCAAAACATCATTATTATTGACATCTCGCTGTCATTAAAACCATATTTAATAGTTATAAAGCTTTTAGTGATACTAATTATCACTAATATTGGTTACTTGTAGTGATGATATTATTTGTCACTAATATTGTTTTATTTTAGTAACCAAAAATATTGTTACTAATATGTTAACACCAATGACAACTTTGTTATCACTATAGAAAAATTATTGTGATGCTACTTGCATCACTAATAATTATAATATTGATAATAATATTTGCATCACTATTATCATAAATGTTAGTGACTATATTGTCATGACTAATAGTAATAGATTTTGTGATAATATATTATCATCACTATTATTACAAATATTAGTGACAATAATATCGTCACTATTGAGTTGACTAATAGTGACTAACTTTAAAATTCATCACTAATATATCAGTGACACGAGTATTAGTGACAATAAGTGACAACCTAAAATATCATCACTAAAACTATTAATAGTGACATTTTATATTTTCAGTGATCTTTTTTGTTGCCACTAAAAATCTATGTTTTGTAGTGATATATTTGAGCAGTTCAAGTCCCTTCAAATTCTTTTGATCACCTCTTCATTGCCATTGAACTATATCCTACACTTTCTTTCTAATTCTTTAACCTCGACCGAAGTTATAGAGTTAAGACAAAGAAGATCCTCCTTTCGAAAATTATTTTCCTTTTGCCCAAGGATCTTTAACTTCTTCGTTATTAATTAGGCACTTCTTTTTGCTTCCACCAGAGCCATAGGGCAGAATAGGGTGCAAGCTAGGTGGTCAAGTGCAACTTATTATTCAAATTTGGTTCCCCTTCCTCCAAATCCCTCCATGGTGGAGATCAGGTCAGCTAGTATAGTGGAGTAGGCTTTCTTCATAAATATGAGAGCATTAATGCTGGAGGATTGTGGGGTGCAAAAGAAAGAAGAGATCATAGAATAATGAACTATTATCATATCCTCAGAGGAGATCTTGCATTAACCTAACAAAATGTGGGAGCAATTGAGGCCTTGGACAGAAAGCGAGCCTTTATAATTCAAACTAGTGAGTAATGATAAAGTTTTGATATTGATTCTATTGAAGCCATTTTCAAAAGTTCTCTTCATAGAATTCATAAGCAAGTATCCAAAAAAATTAGAAATGCTTTGCTGAAGAGACATTTTGGCACCTTAATATTTCGGTGCGATCCCTTTGAATGGATCTTCTGACTCATTGCTTGGGTTAGGAGTGAGTCCTTAGTTTCACTAGACCTAATTAAAAATTGAATTAGGTTCAACATGGGTGAGAGTGTCACATGATGCCTTATCCAAGCCACCATGGCTAGGGTTTTTTCAATCCAAGGACTTACCATCCTCCAATGATTGTTGATGATATCTCAAGATTTATTAGATGGGTAACTTTCCATTGGATCCATTCCAAAATTCCCACTAAGGTCATCCATCTTATTTTGATCTCTCATTTCGAACAATGATTCTTCAAAATGAGGTACTTGTTCAACGATATAATTGATAAAAATTGAGACGGTGTGTGTGTGTATGTGTAAGGGCCTACCATCACATCAACCATTTTCAATATGCTTGCCTATGATATC
>QRFJ01002098.1:59082-243862 GCA_006176705.1 Cocos nucifera | reverse complement strand
TATTGATGTATCCATTCTAACTATCGAGCAAAATGTGAATGCCAAACGACCTAGGGATAGTCCAAATGATAGGTATCTATGGCACCTAAGATTAGGTCATATAGCAGAAGATAGGATCAACAAATTGGAGAAAAATGGGCTATTGAGTCCGTTGACTTTCGAGTCATATCCAACTTGTGAATCTTGTCTTCAAGGCAAAATGACTAAACTCCCTTTTGTAGGACATGGGGAAAGGGCCACAGATCTCCTTGCCCTAGTACATACTGATGTGTGCGGCCCATTTGATGTGCCGACTAGAGGCAATTTTATCTACTTCATTATCTTTATCCGATGATCTGTCTAGGTATGGGTATGTGTATCTTATGAGACACAAGTCTGAAGCTTTTGAAAAGTTCAAAGAATTCAGACATGAAGTAGAAAAATAAACTGAAAAATCCATTAAGGTTCTTCGATCAGATCGAGGAGGTGAATACCTTAGCCAAAAATTCCTAGACTATCTCAAGAAAAATGGCATAGTCTCTCAATGGACTCCACCAGGAACACCTCAACTCAACGGATTTTAGAAATGGAGAAATCGGACTCTATTGAATATGGTCCGATCCATGATGAGCTTCACAGACCTTCCTGATTTTCTTTGGGACATTCATTGTTAACTTCAATTTATCTACTGAATAGGATTCCCTCTAAAATTATTCCTACCACACCGTATGAGATATGGCACGGTAAGAAACCAAGTCTGAGTCATCTCAGAATTTGGGGTTGTCCGGCTCATGTCAAAAGACAACAAGCGGACAAGTTAGAGTTTAGGTCCTTCAGAGCTCGATTCATAGGATATCCTAAAGAGTCATTAGGATACTATTTCTACATTCCAGAAGACCACAATGTGATTGTGAGTCGACATGCCATCTTTCTTGAAAAATAGTTTATTCAAGATAGCGGCATTGGAAAGCAGATTAAGCTTGATGAGAAAGTCTCACAAGTACAACGAGCTAAGGACCAATTGGAACCAAATCAGGTTGAGCCAATAAGAACACTACCTCCTCCACCTCGTAGATCGAAAAGAGTTTTCCATCCTCCTGAAAGATACTTAGGTATTATTTCAGAGGAAAGTAGAGAAAATGTTCCTCATAGGTAATGGTGCTCATGGTGATGATCCCAAAACCTACAACGAGGTGATATCAGATATCGACTCCGAGAAATGGCTAGAGGCAATGCAGTCAGAAATTGACTCGATGCACTCAAACCAAGTCTGGACCTTGGTAGATCCACCAGAAGGTATAGTACCTATTGGGTGTAAATGGATCTTCAAGAGAAAGATTGGTGCAGATGGGAATGTGGAGACATTCAAGGCTAGACTAGTGGCAAAAGGTTATAGTCAACGCGAAGGCATTGACTATCAGGATACCTTTTCCTAGTGGCTATGCTAAAATCCATCCGCACATTGCTTGCCATTGCAGCCTATTTCGATTATGAAATATGGCAAATGGACGTGAAAATGGCATTCTTAAATGGATATCTTGAGGAAGATATCTATATGGAACAGCCGCTAGGTTTCACATCCAGTGATACTGATCACAAGGTTTGCAAGCTGCAAAGGTCCATATATGGACTTAAGCAAGCATCTCGGAGCTGGAACACTCGTTTCAATGATGTGATCAAAAAATTTGGTTTCATCAAAAATGAAGAGGAACCGTGTGTTTTCAAAAAGGATCAGTGGGAGCGCTGTTGTCTTCCTCGTATTGTACGTGGATGACATCCTCCTTATTGGGAATGATATTCCCATGTTGACGACAGTCAAAATATGGTTGTCCAAGGAATTCTCCATGAAAGACCTAGGTGAAGCATCCTTTATTCTAGGAATTAAGGTCTATAGGGATAGACCGAATAGGATGCTAGGACTTTCACAGAAGATGTACATAGAGAAAGTACTAAAGAGGTTTAGTATGGAAAACTCTAAGAGGGGATTAATATCCCTTCAGACATGGTATTCATCTTTCCAAGAAGATGTGCCCTAGCACACCTGAGGAAATAGAATGCATGAGCAAGATCCCTTATGCTTCTGCAATAGGGAGCCTCATGTATGCCATGCTATGTACACGACCTGATATAGCCCATGCTGTGAGTGTCACAAGCAGATATCAGTCAAATCCAGGTGAAGAACACTGGACTTCTGTGAAATGTATCCTTAAGTACTTAAGAAGAACTAAGGATATGATGTTGGTCTTTGGTAACGGAGAACTCCAAGTCCAGGGATACACAGACTCGGATTTCATGTCCGATATAGATGATCGAAAGTCGACATCTGGGAGTCTGTTTGTGTGCAATGGTGGTGCTGTCAGCTGGAAGAGTTCCAAGCAAACCATGATAGCAGATTCCACCATGGAAGCAGAATATATCGCTGCATCAGAGGCTGCGAAGGAAGCATTCTGGTATAAGAAGTTTGCTGCAGAAATTGAAGTAATGCCATCAGATGCCATTCCTCTATACTGCGACAACAATGGCGCCATAGCCCTTGCTAAGGAGCCGAGGTCTCACCAAAAATCCAAGCACATTGAGCGGCGATACCACCTCATCCGCGATTACCTCGAGAAGGATTACGTCGAGGTCAAGAGAGTCAACTCCATAGATAATGTGGCAGACCCACTTACAAAGCGTTGGGCCAGCAGAAGATCGAAGCCCACCTTGAGAAGATGGGACTTAGACTTGTAGCCAATTGGCTTTAGGATAAGTGGAAGATTGTTAGATATATGTGCCCTAGAAGCCAGAATTGGCTGACACTTGTAATACACTTCTAGGGGCAAAATTATAATTTTGACTATAATCAATAAAATGGGTTATTTTCTATCACATATGTGTATTTAGTGTCTGTGATACATCCTTTGAGTTAATGGTAATGATAATTCATATTTTCAAGAGTTGAAAATTTAAGACATGAATAATCATTATTAACTCATAAAATGCTCCCGACCATAGGATCATCACGAGGATGGTGATTGATCCGAAAGGTTGGTGTACAATCGCTTCTCTTTAGTAGATGAGTCTTGAGTCTATGGTGTGGAGACACCGGAGCGAGAGTACAGGTACTCGTTAGAGAACGAGGGCACTGAGCGTGACCACCTCGAGTAGTCATTAGGAAGTCTACCTTCTCGTCAATGACTGACTCGATGCTGCAGTGGTGTGTCTGGTTCTTTGACCTGAGGTGCATCGGCAGTTCACCTTGAGGGTGTTATAGTTTGACTACACCATTAACTCGATCTCCTAGCCATATGGAAATCCTGAGGTGTATGTTGGCTATAGCATGTTCATTGTAGGAACTGGATTGCATCAAGATGGAATCTATCTACCTCGGTGGTAGAGGAGCAGCCCTATGATGATCATGAGAATCAAGTCCAGAAGCCCATGGCCATGGCAGAGTGAAATAATAGAAAGAGTTTCTATTTAGATTTTCACATCGGACTTGAATCGAATGATTACATCATATGACAGAAACTAGGGTTTGACGAGTTCACCTTAACCCTAATCTGATCGGGGCTCAAGATAGAAGAACTTAATCACACAGGTAGCTGCACCAAGAGGTTCGCATTCAGCTCTGATGGGTTGCCACCATATACTGCTAGGTGTCACTGGTGGATTTTGGGAGCAATTAGAATGATTTAGATGATCGATCATTCTAGCTGTTCGAATCAGAAGAGTTCTGATCCATCGAAAGGAGTTTCGATGATGTCGATGATAGAGATCATGACATATCCCATTACCATATAGAACTGAACCTAACTGGATCACACAAACAAGGGTTTGAATCTGGTGATCATCAATTGAACTGATCTAGTTCAATTGATCTGAATGAGATTCAATTAGGTTCAAGAAATATCGTGCTAGCACTCGATTGAACCTAACGTTCTTCTTTTACTATCATAAATAGTTGTCCTGAACTGAGCCAAAGAAGTTTGTGCTCGATTAGAGGCCTTCACTTGGTCTGACTGGAGTTTGTCCAGGTCAGAAAAGGGTTGTCTTATTTTGTAAGATAATACCTACCATTTTTGGTCATCTGCTATTTCTTCGTCCTTTGACTTTTGGTCAAAAGTTGATCTTTGACTGATCAAATATTGATCATTGACACTTTGACTTCTGTCCACGTGTCACGCACCTATTGAAGAGCTGATGGAGACTTGTCCCCCTGCCAAAACCTGGCAAGGAGGAGGGCGCACGCCACCCTTGGCGTGTGCCCAAGCTGGAGGCACCCAGGAGTCCTTGTTGGACAAGGACTCCATCTCCTTATTGGATTCCAAATAGACTCCTCCTAAGAACCAAGTTTGACTGGTCTTAGGCACCATCTAAGGAGGAATCTAAGAAATTCTATTCCCACCAATCAGATTTAGATCTGATTTCACAAAGGATTGTGATTGGTTGGGAAGAAGAGGAGTTGGATCATGCATAGTCTATAAATAAGATCCTGCGCCCAACCCAAAGAATAATAGAATTCTCTGCACCCCAAGGCTGTTTGTCTCTCCCTCCTCCATGCCAAGCCCATTTTCTCCCTCTCCTATCCATGCCCAAAGTAGTTTGGGATCTTAGTTGGTATAATTCAGACGAGAGAATGGCGACAGAAAGCTAGAAGGCTGCGCTGCTGCAAAGGATAACTGCTGATCTTTGAAAGATATTTTGAAGATCCTCCAAATCAGATTCAGATCTGATTTTTGAAGACGTGATAGAGAAGAAGAGAATCTTCAGATCTAGTCTGAGTAGATACCGGTCGAGCCCAGGTACTTGCATGGCTAGATCCAGAACCTTCCGCTGCTTACAGGATCATCAACGGATAATAGGATTATCCTACATCAAGGTAAATTAAATTTGATTTAATTTATCTAGATTTTATTTTTATTATTAGAATAATAAGAATCAGATCTGAAACATTCCAGATCTGATTTGGATTAAAGAAAAAAATTTTTGAAATATATCTCTTGATCCAATCAGATCTGAATGAGCCTGGTCCAAAAAATCAGGATTTTTCTTCATTGATCTCCTGCATTGTATTGCTTAAACTGCACTAGTTTAGTTGGGATGGAGCTTTTACTTATCTATACCTTCTTACTTAGTTACTGAAACCATGGCACTTGAAGCACTTAAGTGGATTTCTATAGTTGCTCTTGAAGTGCCCCCGATTGCCACACTTAAAGCATCTTCCCTTTTTAAAGAGAAAGCTATGCCTACTATAAGAAAATAGAGTATTAGCGATGATCATTAGCGTGGCTTTTTTGCTATCGCTAATAATGGGTATTAGTGACAGAATTAGAGATTATAAAAATGATATCTATAATAAATATTTTTACTGACAGCTTTAGCGATGAAAATCAGTCATTGCTAATAACCATTATTAGCAATAATATTAGAGACAGCAAAATTTCTATGGCTAATATGTCAGGTAGTAGCAGTGGCAAATAAGCTGTCTCTAATAGTTCTATTTATCGATAGCTAATTATGATCAAAATTTATTCCATCACTAAAAGTCATTAATTATTAACGACGGCTTTACTGTCGCTAATATTATTAGCGACGGCATTAGTGACAAAGGTTCAGCCATTGCTAATAACTAATAATTTTTTTTTATTTTGGTGGTAACTTTATTAGCGACAGCATGCCGTTGCTAATAGCATTAGTAACTACTATAGCGATGAAAGTATTACCGTCGCTAATATTTATTCCTCTATCTTCTCCCACCAGATTCCACTTCCCCAAGCCTTGGGCTGACTCCCTGCACGAGCCCCAGGCCGCCTCCCATCTCCTTGAGCCTCCGACTGCCTTCCGCCTAAATACATTTGACCCAACCTAGGCCTGGCCCGAGAGTGGGCTCGATATTGCCGGCATGCATCCAATCCAAAACTATTAGTGCTCTATTCATAAAGAGGCTATGATGACTATTTGATGTGCCTATAGAGTCTAGAGAGAGATAGAGGTAATGCATTTCTATTCTTATAATTATAGGATAAGTTTAGATGGTCTGTTATGTCGCAGGCAATTATTTGCAGCCACCTAATGGTTAAAGATGCAGATGAACTTGCAATGCCTTGTTTGTTTTGGAATGATGCACAATGAATTTGGTAATTATAGAAAAAAAAAAATTAATAAAAAATTTTACAAGCTCGAACATAGAAAATTCATGTGGTTCGGAGTTTCTTACTCCTACATCCACAGCCGCACAGAATAATATTTCTATTAAAAATAGAAAGTTACAAAGAATTTACAAGAGATGAGATAAGAAGAACATCTCTTTTCTCTCTCTTCTATATACATGAACAGCCTCAATTAGAAAAAAAATAATCTCTTCTAAGGATGAATCACTCACCTGATGATCTCTTAGAATGGATTATAAGAACCCTTCTTTTCTCTTTCTTTCTTCCTTTCTCTCTCTTTTCTCTTTTGGAAAACTCTTGGCTACCCTTTGATTGTCTCAAGACATTCTGCCAAATCTTTCTGTCCACAGGCCAATTTAAAGGCCTCTAAACAAAAACAGTTTGAGTCAAAATCGTGTTTGAATGTGTCCGGAATTGTCCATATCTGCTGATCAAGCTACAATAATTTTTTGCCATTCGATCAAGCTCCAAGCCACCTAATCCTGCTCAAAATCTTCCTGAGCAGTTGGATGATGCCGTAATCAAGCTTATCAACCATTGGATCACGACGCACCCATCCGATCATGCGTGTTTGTGCATTCTATAGCCGTGCACGGCGTGTAGACCGTGCATACCAAACTCCCGCCAAACCTGTGCTCGCCAACTCACCCAAAAAGATGGAATAGCCCCCATGCACCACGTGTGCGTTAAATTGTAGACCCCTTAGAGGTCTACATCCATCACATGGTGCCCGCTGGTCTGCCATGTGGCATAGACCATGGTGTGCCATTGGGCTACACGCACGGGTTGCGCATGTGCTCACGCACTGGCTGCACGGGCGCCTGGCCTGCATGTTGGCCTGGGCCTCTTAGAAGACGCCTCAATGGCTCTATTGAAGATCTTCTAACATAGTAGATGGCTTTTATTAGTAAACACCATTGCTTGTCCTGATTGTTGAAGAGCTTGGTGATGTATATATATATATACATCAACTTCATGATGGAATGGTGCTCTATTTTCGTGTGTTAAGCTTCCATACACCCATGCCTTTGCGCTTGCATCGTCTCTCGGATTTTGGGTGGAACAAATCCAGCAGCCACTAGAAAAGAAGAATTGTCATGCCAAAACAATTATTTGCTAGCAATCCGGATTTGTTAATTACCATATCAAATAAATTTAAATCCCATATAAATACATGCACGTACGCGAGGAATCAAGGGCTCCTAAAACCAGCTGAAAATACCAAAAATGGTTCAAGCTTTGATAACCTAATAGAAACGGCCACGATGCCAGGTCTTCTAGAAACCGTTCATTGTGAATACACCGTTCAGTTTCCCGTGCATGACATGTCCGTCTCCCAACAATGTTTGCCGTTACACAGCAACCAGCGCGTATCCTCATGTATAATAGGAAAACATTACGATTATGTTAAATAAGTAAATCAAAAGCCTCGGAAATGCCGCGAAAACGTCGGCAAGTACGCCGCGTTTAGGCGAGCCTGAAATCAGCCAGAATCTCTAACGACGGAAAGAAACCTTTCCCCCTCCTCTCTGCAACGAATCATCCCCAGTTCACACCATTGCAACATTCCCCTTCAAGACTCTCTCCACCATCTATATATACTATCTCCACCGTTTATACTTGGATCACATCTCTTTCGATCTGTCTCCTAAGCAAGATGGCGGCGTTCCATGGTCAAGTGTCTGCCACCATGAGAAACCTAGCAACAAGTCTACTCCTAGTGTTCGTGTTAATGGAGTGGTGTTGCACTCTTGGCGGTGCTCAAGCTACAGGAGGTGGGAAAGGAGGGAAGTGGGAGCTTCTCCTCAACAACTCCGGCGTGGTGGCCATGCACATGACTCTGACCCATCGCAACACCGTCCTCATGTTCGACCAGACCAGCGCCGGCCCCTCGCAGTACCGCCTCCACCCGTCCGGCAAGCAGTGCACCGATGGCGTCTACGACCCCCCCTGCTGGGCTCACTCCGTCGAGTACGACATCACCACCAACACGATCCGCCCCCTCGTCATCGACACCGACACCTGGTGCTCCTCCGGCGCCTTCCTCGGAAACGGCACCCTCGCCCAGACCGGCGGATTCGGCAACGGGACTCGGAAAGTTCGGTATTTCAACCCTTGCTCCGACCGCCGCTGCGACTGGATCGAGTCGGAGAAATTGCTCGCCAGTAACCGGTGGTACGCGACGAACCAGATTCTCCCGGAGAAGGACCGAGTTTTCATCGTCGGCGGCCTCGAAGTCTTCAATTATGAGTTTCTTCCACCCACCTCGGAGAAAGAAGAAGCCTTCGAGCTGCCGTTCTTGCGCCAGACTTATGATCCGGACGGTAGATAACGGGCAACATCTTATATCCCTTCGTGCATCCTCTCTTCCGACGGCAATCTATTCATCTTTGCCAACCGCGATTCGATACTTTTCGACTACCACCGGCACCAGATTATCAAGAACTTTCCTCGGATTCCTGGGAATGGGTCGAGGAACTACCCGAGCACCGGCTCGTCGGTGATGCTCCCACTGGAGCACGAAGACGGGTTCCGCAAGGTGGAGGTTATGGTATGCGGAGGTGCCATTACCGGAGGATCCCAGGCGGCGAAGAGTGGTGAGTTTTTGGATGCCTTGAGCTCGTGCGGTCGCCTGGTGATCACCGACGACAACCCCGAGTGGGCGATGGAGGAGATGCCTGGGCCGCGGGTCATGAACGACATGCTGATCCTCCCCACCGGCCATATCCTTATCATCAATGGGGCGATGCAAGGGTGTGCCGGGTGGCAGATGGCCACGAGAGCTTCCTACCACCCTTACCTCTACGAGCCGAAGGAGAGTGTAGGGAAGAGGTTCTCCGTGCTAAACTCTACTGGGATCGCAAGAATGTACCACTCTTCAGCTATTGTTCTCCCAGATGGGAGGATTTTGGTGGCAGGAAGTAATCCACATCAACAATATACCTTCGGTGTCGCCTATCCAACCGAGCTCAGGGTGGAGGCCTTCAATCCTTACTACATGGGGCGGTTCTTCGATGATAAGAGGGCTTGGAACTTGTCGATCCAATATGATAATGGAACTGATGGAATTAGGCATGGAGAAGAGTTCAGTGTATGGTTTGAGCTTGAGAAGGAGCCGGAGCCAGCTAATGTGGTGGAGTTTTATGCTTACTCACCGCCCTTTGCGACGCACTCGTGGTCCATGAACCAGAGGATGCTGAAGCTTGAATGCAGAAGTATGGTGAGGGACGTAGGTGGCCGGACGCATGCCATTCTCAAGGCTCCACCATCTTCTATTGTTGCTCCCTCTGGGTACTACTTGCTTACCGTCGTTAATGGAGGGGTACCTAGCAAGTCCGAGTGGGTGAGGATTTCCCAGGAATGAGGAGGGTTGGTAATAGGCTCTACGTGGGCTTTCGTGTTCTTTCGTTGCGTCTTATTTATTTAGTTTTTGTTATACCCTTGGAAATGTCATGTGGACAGAAAATTTCTTATTTTCTTCTCTCTCCTCTTCTCTACGGGGTATTAGTCACTGGGTAAGTTGAATCATCTTACAGTTTTTTTTTTTTTTTTTTTTTTTTTTGCGTTTTTCCTTCAATTGTGGGCTTCACCGGCTTCGACTTCGCCTATATTATATTATCCAAAAGTTAATTAAGGACGGTATTTTTGTAGTTTTTCGAATATAAAATTTGTTCATATGATAACATTCAGTTGGAATGAATATGATGATAAAATTATAAGTTTAACATTAAATTATGTTGCTTTAAACTAACTGTCAAAATTTACTAAAAAATATAATTGTCAACAGCAATGAAATTAAGGAATCATATAGATATATAGACTACAAAACATTCATCTCTCAGGACTCAGATCTTGCTCCAGTTTAAAGGAGATTATGTATTTGAGATACATCTCGTATAGTATGTTTCTCCCTACAAGAATCAAATATATTGCATATATTAAGTTTTATCAAAAAAATAAGAAGATTTTGAGTTCCGATCCAAAATTTGATCGGACTTTAACTTTTAAGACCCATTGATCCAAACTATAATTTTTGATCTATTATTTAAGTTTTAATCCTCACGAAACGAAAATGCTCTCAATTCAAATACGATATCTTTTCAAAATAAAATTTTCCATCTTCCTACCTTTCTTCTCTCCTTTGGGTACTCCCGACGATCCTCCGATGGACCAATTTTAGGATAATTTACCTCACACCACCAGCGGCGATGACTGCGGCACTATTTTTTTAGCAAAATCTTCAACGGCAATGATGACGATGGAGGTGGCAGACACATGCGATGGAAGTAATTTTAATCATCTCTTTTTTTTTCTTGATATTTTTCTTTTTGCCTCTTCAATGACACTACTTCTTTGCCTCTCTCTTCTTGTAGATGTTAGATAGAGAAATTTTTAACTACTCGGTTGGTTCTTAGGGTTGCTCTCAGATAATTGCTAAAGTAGCATTGGACGTTGTATTCCCTCTCTATCCGAAAATCTCTATTTAATCTCCTCTCGAAGCACCAAGACTCCGAAAAGAATCAATTAAGAGGTAGGTATTTTTCTTTTTATTTCTGTATTATATTTCATATTCATGATTCTTTTTTTCATTTTGGCTTTGACTAGTTTTAATTTCTCAATCAAGAAAGCATGTTATCCTGAAAACATCCAATTCATGATGCATATTTTCTTAAATTTAAGGCATTCAAAGAATTAGGAGAAAATGAGAATGTAATTGCAAGGTATTGCATTTTTTTTATTGGTAAACTCTGAAATTTTAGATAAAAATTAATATAGTTGAATTAGAGTAATGGCAGAAAATTATACATTGAACTTTCATAATTACAAATTTAAAGTATTTTATCAACTTGAGTTAAACTATTAACATTACAGAATAATACATTTTAATTAGCAGTAGCTTTGCTATCATAATATTTTTTTAGGTTTTTTGAGTTAAATTGGATTGATATTTGTTTACAATATTATGATGATATTTTTGATATGTATCATGTGAATTTGATTTGCGATGCAGTGTCAAGATGGCTAGTTTAAGAAGAGGTAAAGATTTGTGTATTAGTCCAATTAATATGGTGAATGGAAGATACTATTTTAGTCACTATATTGAGGTTATGGACATACTACAGAGTCTATGTCCGAAGAATAGAAGACAAAGGTGGCTGTAACTTCATTTGCCCATTTGCTTCGACCTCCATATATCGAGTAAAGTAGGCCGTTATTGGATGCGTTGTTGTTTTTTTGGGTTGATGAGAAGGAGGGCTTTAGGTTGGATAGTACTATGATTCCTTTCATGAGGACTGACATTGTCCTCATCCTTGGTTTGAGGGCTAGGATGATGAGGTTGAATTGTATAGGGATGAGAAGATTCAGTCGGATCTCATCATCCAATTTTTCAAAGGTGACTGTAAAAAGAATACTAGAAATTTAGTTAAAAATAGATTAATGTCTCTTGTTGAGAAGTCAGGGTTGTAGGATGTAGAAAACTTTACCAAGTATTGGATTCTTTTTCTTTTTGTAACTATTCTTTTATCAACTATACGATACCATGTTCTAAAAAGATTATATCAATATCTTGATGATTTGGATCATCTAGATTCATATAGTTGGGGTCTTACGATTTTTTCTTTCCTTCGACAGTAGATTCCTAGCCTAGCAAAGAGCGTGCGCATGAGAAACATGACTGAAAGAGGCTTTGCTGAGTATATGGATGGATGCATGGTGGCTCTAGTGATAAGCCTATCTATATTTATTTTAAATTCAATTATTTGATAGTCAATCTATCATGGTATCACTTACTTTAACATGGTACATAATTAGTTTAGTATGGTTCATAGTTGATATAGAATGGCACACAGTTAATTTGTTATGATACATATATAGTTATTATATTATGGTATATAGTTAATTCATACTGATACACACTTAGTCTATTATGATATATAGTTAATTTATATTTATACATAATTAATCTATATTAAAACATAGTTAGTTTTTTATGGTACATAATTAATTTACTATAGTGCACAGTTAATCTATATTGGATCATAGTTAATTTACTATAGTATACAGTTAATCTATATTGGAATATAGTTAATTTATTATGGTATATAGTTAATTTATTATGGTACATAGTTAATCTTTATTGGTATATAGTTAATTTTTATTGGTATATAGTTAATTTATTATGGTACACAGTTAATCTACACTAGATCATAATTAATTTAGTATAGTACATAGTTAATCCATAATAGGTACATAGTTAATTTATCATGATACATAGTTAATTTATTATTGGTACACTGTTAATTTATTATGTTACATAGTTATTCTTTACTGGATCATAGTTAATTTACTATAGTATACAGTTAATTTATTATTATTGGTATGAAATCTAATTATCGCCGGAGAAGTACTGGAGTCAGAGAAGATGAGATCGCCGTCAGTGACCTGCAAAATAAGTCTCATTCAGAGCTAGGGGTGGTGGCTCCGGTAAGACTCTCCGATGATCAAGTCAGCTCTTTGGTCAACAGAAATAGAGTGCTCAGTAGAAAAAGTTGCAGAGTCTTGGAAAGAAGAAGAGAGCTTCGAGAAAACGTATCTAGAGAGTTTCTTTTATAAATGGAGCCTGTAACAAACTGATAGTGAGAGCCACAATCACTTGGTAGTAGACTGTTTGGGGCCATGTGGGGTTTATTATGAAGGATGGTGTCCATTATCATGACGTGCTAGTCTATTGGAGATCTAACAACTGGAGTTCGGACGGAATAGTTGCAAGCAATGAAGGGCTCTTAGACATTGTTGTTCCGGAGGAGTTCGAAGGTTCTCAATATTGACCATGCGTTGGCTTTTATTCGCTATGTTGAAGGTGTATGCCGTGATCCCTTCAGGCGGCTGAAAGAAATTCGATCAGAAGAAAAGTTCGACAGGGGTTCGATCGACGAAGAGGCTCGGAAGACGTCCAATCGAAAGGAGTCTGACTATGAGGGATCTGCTTGGATCAAGTATCGATGGCCGCAACAAGCAAGCGCAACTGAAATATTGGCACCTCTGTTGTTCCTTTAAGATTTGGCCATTTTCAGGGTTGCTCATCCGTAAAATAATGATAAAGCACTGAAGTTCGTCTGAGGACAGTTAGAAAGAAGTTCGACCGCTGGAGAAGTTCTGCGGAAGGAGATCGACTGAATGAGATGCATAGGAGCCAAAAATTTAGCCGATTCTATGGGGCAGAAGCATTAACTATTCGAGTTCGTCTGGAGAAGAAATCCGCAATGCTCCGTTGAATCCAAAATCGATCTTCTCAGCCAATTGGATTATCTGATTGCAGTGTTGAAGATCGGCCATCTCAGAATGATTTAGAGTCCGAATACTTTCGTGGATTGATGTTCAGTTGTTATAGTTGCAACCGAATGGAACTGATCAAGAGTCAGAGTCTTAGCCAAACTTCGGTAGGTGCGAATTTATCCCCAACACTAGTCTCTCTACTTCTAAGTTTGAAATTCGAAGGATGGGAGTAAAATGGAGACTGGCAAAGTTTGAAGGATTTTTCAATTGGATTTTCTGCATCTAGGTTGGATAGAAAATTTTGGCTTTTACCAGACTGGTGTCGAAGCTTCATAAATGAGTGGTGACCTAAAGAGACATTTTTTGAATTTCTTGCTAGAAGTCTACTCGATGTACGGTGCTATTAAGAATCTGCCCATTGGAAGCTTTCTATCACAATGAGTGGGACATGCGTCGATCAGAAATCGACTGGAGGAAATCTGCAATCATAACCATCTTGAAATTTTAGGGGTTACTTAAACCCATCCTCCTCCTCCGAGCCTTTTACTTCTTCTAAAATCCTCATCTCCTTCCTCCAATTTTCTTCTCCGTCCCGAGTAAGGGTCCAAGCTTCTTCCTCCATTTTTCTTAGTTTCAAGTGCACCCCCATTCGATTTTCATTATATTCATCATCTCCTTATTCTTCCCAACCAATTTAGGTCAGCCCTCCGACACTTTTTTGGATTATTTCTGCACTCTTTGCTTTCTCGCTCTCTCTATTTTTGTCAAAGTTTGTATACATTATTTTTTTTTTCTGATTTTTGGGTGATTCCTCGATTTCACTTTGATCCAAATGTCTAGCGAGGAATTCTGGTCAACTTGTTCTGGGAGCCCGACCCCTCTAACCTTGGTGAACCCGCCTCCTGAGGAGGCCGAACCCTTGAAGTTGACCCATCCTTTTGTGCATGCAATCATTCCCTGTAGACTTCGATCCGATGATCTTTTCCTAGTCAGGATTCAGTTCGAAATTTCTTCTGAATATGAGCCCAAACCTTTTGGGCTGGACGATCGAGTTTGCTCACCTCCTCCCAGCCGAACCTGTCTGTATGTCAAAATCCTTCGGACCAGGCTTAGGTTACTCTTGCCTCCTTTTGTAGTTAATCTATTCAAATTTCTCAATATTTTTCTTACTGCTATAATATCGAATTTCTTTAGATTCATCATAGAATTTCTCTCTCTATGCACCATGGTAGGGATTCGACCTATCATTTTCTTATTCCATAATCTTTTCACCTTCAAATGCCATCCAACTATCAAGGACTGGTGGTATGTATCTCCATAGTTTGATAAGAAGGGACTGCTTAAAGGTGCCCTTTCCTCCGTTCATGGCTGGAAGGAAAAAAAATTTTTCGTCTCCCATCCCTCCTTAGGGTTAGGGCTTCTCCCATGGGGCAAGATAAGAAAATCGATCCATCGAGCCTCCAGACTAGAAAGCGAGGATCGGAGTTCGATCGATAAGCTGAAGTCCTTTAATGCTCCACCAATCTCTAAACTTCTAGACGAGTAGATCTTGTTCAATTTCGGCCTCAGTTCTCTTAACCCAACAGGTAGTTCTTCATATTCAGTCAGTTAGATGGTATTCTTTCTTTTGATCTTCTAACTTTATCTTCTTTGTAGAAATAACTCCAGAGGAATGGAACCACCTGACGAAGAGAATCGAGTCCTTTAAGAGGAAGGGCGGTCCTTCTGATGAACCGTAGAAGAAGGCTCGAACTGGACGATCGAGCCAGGCCATGCCGATTCAGGCCGTGCCGACCCTCGAGCCTACTGTTACCATATTAAGCCCGATCTTGTCTAATGAGGCCGCCTCTTCTGCTCCTGTTCAGTAAGAAAAAGTTGTGAAGAGAAAGAAGAAGAAGGCCATTAGCAAGAAAGTCGGATGGAAGGTTAAGAGCTCCAAGAGAGAGGATCTTAGCCAAGAGTAGGGTTTTCTGGATGATCGAGAGGTCGTCCAATCACTGATAGAGGGGAGTGTCCTTTCCCATTTTGTAGAGAGGATGCGCTAGAAGGACGATGTTTAGAGGTTCGACGAGTCCTTCGATGCCTTCCTGGAGGTAAGTGGCTTCTTTTGATTTTGACTTCATGCCGTTTTTACTTTAAAGTTGGGATCTTTTAGAATTCTGACTCGCTTATTATTTTGTAGTTGAGATACTACCTTTTTGCTCACTCCGAGGTGGCAAACCAGAGATGGACCGAAACTTTCAAGGCCCTTGAGGAAGCTCGTGCAGAGATCAAAAAGGCTCGGGCCGAGGTCAACGCTCTGAAGGTGGCCTTGGAAATCCACTTGTCTGAAGTCGAACACCTTCAAAAGGAGTTGAAAGAGGAGCGTGAAGAGATGGCGAAGCTGAGGGCTGAGCTAGCTCTAGAGAAGAAAGAAAGAAGGAAGGCATTGGAGGAGGTTAACGCCGCTATGGAGAGGGCCGTGCAAGACTTCAAGTCCTCCAAAGATATGGAGGACATCAAAATAGACTTTGCTTAGGAATCTTTCTTGGAAGGATTTTAGATCTGCTTGGGATGGATCATTGAGAACTTCCTCAATATCGATCTGGACCTCCTCATAGAGGAGCCAGAGAATAGAGCCGGCGCTTCATGTGTTGATGCTGAGGTTGCCCCCATTGTCCATGCCATCGAAATTACTCCGAAGGTTCTAGAACCTGCAAGTGCAACATTCGGGCCTACTCGAGAGCCGAAGGCGGTCGAGAATGTTTCGACCTCTTCAGTGGGCGACCCACCTGAGGTCTAAATTTTTGATGTTTATGTACTTTTTTCTTCCTTTTTTTTTTGATGTATTAAAAATATTTAAAGTAATGAAAGCAAATCCCTCTTTTTTTTTACACTCTGTGCTACATGTGATTTAGAACGCCTCCGACAACCAGTGCCACGACCTCCTTTCTTCGGCTAACGCCGACCCCTTATCTCAGGGTGTTTTGTTCAAGCCTTTGATAAAAGATTTAAAGAAGAAAGTCCACCATTTAAGAAAAAGATTGAAGAAGGTTGAGGCCGACCTTTAGGCCTCTCAAAAGAATGCTTCGGAGGTGACTAAAAAAGTCACTCACCTCCGAAGCTTGCACATGAAGGATTCCATGAGCTTCAGCATCCGAAAATTTTTTTTTGAGAAGGAGCTTGCTGAACTCTGAAAGAATGCGAGCGATAAGTTTTGGATGCTGACAGTGAAGATCGGCTCTCTTGAAGTTGATCTTAAGGAGGCAAAAGAAAAGATCCATCTCTTGGAAGAAAGTTTACCGTGGTCCATCGACAAAGCTCGGTATGATTGGGATTATTCAAAAAAAAATTTCTCGCTTCAAAAGCAGTTGCAGGATGCTGAGGATTGGCACAATAGTTACCGAGTGGCCTAGGTAGGGAAGATGTCTGGGCTTGAAGATGAGCTGAAGGTTACCAGGGATGAGGCGACCTATTTTCAGAAAAAATTTTATAGCATTTAGCAGACTAGATCAAGCGATGAATCTGAGGAGCTCGCCTCTCCGAGGAGGATCGTCAGCGAGCTCTCAGAGACTGTCGGGATGGAGAAAGTTGAAGTTCAACAATTGAAGCTCTAGTTGACCTACGAGCGTCAAGCCATTAAGGATGCTAAAGCTGAATCCAAAGTCGTGAGGAAGCAGCAGTGAGAACTCGAGGCCAAATTTAAGTACACCAATAGAATGTACATCGAAGGCCTATATAAGAAGAAGGTGCTCGAGGAGAAGATCTTCAGACTGAAGAAAGCCTTGGTGATGGCTGGAGCCGATAGCCTGTAAGTGCACCAACTGGCATCACTTCTTCGTGATGCCAATTGATGTTCCATGATATCGCTCGAATACCAATCATCTTTGGCATCATAAGCCTTGATACCATGTTGTGAAAGCCCCTAATCATTAGCACGGATCTAAGAAAACCTGTGATATTCTCTATGGGCAGCAAACCACCGATCCTCCACCTAGATCTGTGATGGGATGCCTCCCTCTTTAGGCTTGAGGGAGATGCCCCCCCTCTTTAGGATTTTTTCAAGAATCCTAGGGCAGCAACTCTAAAAAGAAAAGAAGAAAAAAGTTGAGGGAGAGAAGGTCTGTATTTCATAGTATTATGAAACCCTAATACAACCTATATATTTATACATAACCATTAGGTCCGATCAAAAAACTTTTTGGCTAACCCAATACATGAAAGCACTCACCGAGTCCATATACATCCATGTCTCTCATGCTCTCATCCTCTGAATCTAGACCCAATTCATACATGAGTTAGCTCCCTTAAGACCTTTTAAACCAGGCCTTAAGGCCCCTAGGATCAACTTAGATCCTAGCCCAAAATAGATCCTCGTATAACTCTATCCGCGCACTAAGCCAACTCAGTCTCAGCACTGAGCCGGCTAAGTTTCACTGGGTCGACTCAGTCTGAAACTAAGCCGGCCCAATTGTGTGCCGTGCCAGCAGTCCTGAATCCGTAGCTCACTATTTTGCCTGTGCACTGAGACTTAGTCGACCCAATTTTGGACTGAGTCGGCTAATGTGTAGAAAATATTCTTTCTATAGTCTTAATTTTTCAACTGTGATTTCTTGCTCTATCTTGAATCTCAGGTCTTTGAAGCACCAACCAAGCCCCTAAAATTTTCGGAGCCAACACCCAGACTCCACCTACGGCCTTCCAAGGCTTGGAAGCACCATAAATCCTCACATAGCCTAAAGTCTGAAGAGCCCGGACTGCCTTAGGACTTCACCTCTTTTTTTTCTTTATGTAATAGGTTTCATCGATCTTCGTTCCGTCTGTAATGCATTTATTCTTTCGCACAGTTGGTCCTTGCTGACCTTCATTTTGCTTGTAGTGTGCCCATTTTTTGTGTAATCAATTTTATTAACTTTTATTTGTAATGAACATAACTCCATAATAAAATGGTACCTCTTTTTTTTGTCATCTCTTGTAGATGCGATTTTGGATGCCTCGTTTTTCTTTACTTTGCTTCTAATGAGATGCTTGTCGTGGATGTTGGGCTAGAGGTCCATTCCATGGATCAGGATGGGATTTTATCTTTGGCATTTGGCATGACTGTAGGAAGATGTGCGCGACAGTCGTTAGCAGGGCCTTGGCCTTTTCTTTGTTTTAGATTAGTGAGGCCTTGGCCTTCCACCCTTTGCACGATCGTAGAGGTTTGTCAGGTCCGTCGGTGGAATCTCTCCCCTCATCTCGTCTTGATTTAATGAAGCCTTTGAGTTTGCTTACGTTAGAACGAGATTTTTCTTCTGTTCCTAACGAACTGTAGGGGCACATTAGGACTATTGGCAAGGCCTCTTTTCTCATTTTGTCTTAGTTCAACGAGGCCTTCGACTTTACTTACGTTAGGATGAGATTCACCTCCTATTTCTAATAGACTGTAGAGACACATTAGGGCCATTGGTAGGACCTCTTTTCTCATCTCATCTTAGTTCAACGAGGCTTTTGATTTTGCTCATATTAGGACGAGGTTCTCCTCCTATTTCTAACGGGCTATAGGACACATTAGGATCATTGGCAGGATCTCTTCTCTCATCTCGTCTTAGTTCAATGAGGCCTTTGACTTTGCTCATGTTAGGATGAGGTTCTCCTTCTATTCTTAATGAGCTGTAGGAGCCCATTAGGATCGTTGATAGGGCCTCTCTCCTCATCTCATCTTAATTTAATGTGGCCTTCGACTTTGCTCACGTTAGGACAAGGTTCTCCTCCTATTCCTAACAGACTGTAGGAGCACATTAGGGACCATTGGTAGGGCCTCTCTCTTCATCTCGTCTTAATTTAATGAGACCTCCAACTTTGCTCACGTTAGGATGAGGTTCTCCTCTTATTCCTAACGGACTATAGAGGCACATTAGGACCATTGGTAAGGCCTCTCCTCTCATCTTATCTTAATTTAACGAGGCCTTTGACTTTGCTCATGTTAGGATGAGGTTCTCCTTTTGTTCCTAATGGTCCACTTTAGGTTGCTCCAGAGAGTTATTTGTCATCACATAATTTTTGCACCAAGAAGTAATAATGTTAAAATAGAAAAGTTTTATTGAAAAAAAGTTACTGATAGTACATTCTTAGATTTTCTAAATTCTAAGGCCACGAAAGTATTGCTCTTTCGAGCTCCTTCAAGCGATAAGTTTTGAACCGGACGACCTCCTCTACTTTATACGGACCTTCTCAATTCAGAGTGAGCTTTCCTTGATTCTGAGGTTGCGAAATGGATGCTCGCTGGAGCACCAAGTCCCCCATCATGAATGCTTTGCTTTTTACTTTGGAGTTATAGTATCTGGCTACTCTTCATCTGTAGGCTGCCATCCAAACTTGGGCTTCTTCTCTTTTTTTCTCTAGTAGATCGAGGTTGACTCTAAGGTCTTATGAGTTACACTGCTCATTGAAAGCCACGACCCATGCTGATGAAAGTTTAAGCTCGATTAGGATGACTGTCTCTGTTCTAAAGGCCAAGATGAATGGTGTTTCTCCAGTTGGTAGCCTTTGAGTAGTTCAGTACGTCCAAAGAACATGGTAGAATTCGTTCGCCTAAGTTTTTCTTACTCTTTCAAGCCTTGCCTTGATGCCCTATAGTAAAATTTTATTAATCACCTCTGCTTCACTATTTTCCTATGGATGAATCACTGACGTGAAGTAATGGGAGACATTTAGATCTTCACAGAACTCAGCAAACCTCATCTCAGTGAACTATTGCCCATTATCCATTATGAGAGTTCAGAGCAAACCAAATTGACAGACGATTGATTTCTAGATGAAGTTCTGTACCTTGGCCTCGGTAATTTTTGCTAATGGTTCGATCTCTATCCATTTGGTAAAGTAGTCGATCGTAGTCAAGAGGTACTTTCGTTGTCTAGATGCCATTGAAAAGGGGTCAAGTATATCCAATCCCCACTATGCGAATGGCCAAGGTACGCTTAGTGGAGTAAGCTCAAAGACCGGCTGTCTTTGTATGTTTGTATTTTTCTAACAGCGGTCATATTTTTTGACATACTCTATAGAATCGTGGTACAAGATCGGCCAATAGTACCTCTACCAAAATAGTTTTTATGATAGGGATCTGGCTCCTACATGACTTTCATAAATTTTCTTATGCACTTTTCATAATGTGAAGTCGGCCTCTGAAGGTCGAAGACATCTCAAGAGCGATAGAGAATATGACCTTTTATACAGCTTGCCTTTATATAGAACATACCAAAAAGCTTGATTTCTGAGTTTCTGAGCTTCTTTCGGATCATGAGGAAAAGCTCCATCCTTGAGGTAGGCAACTAGCGGATCGATCCAACTCGGCTCGTGCTCCACCTACATTAGAGGCTGCAACTCCTCTATGCTTGGGCACTTTAGAATTTTGAGAAATACTTCTTTAGGCAGTTCGGCTGGGGCTAAAGTGGTCAACTTAGAAAGAAGATCGGCTCGTGCATTTTTTGCCCTTAGAATCTGTTGAATGCTAAAACTATCGAAGGCCAGAGTCAAGTTCTTTACTTTCTTAAGATATTTCATCATGCTTTTCTTTCGAGCTTCGTAACCGCTGCTAACCTATTCGACCATTAGTTGGAAATCACTATAGGCTTGGAGCCGGTCTACTTCTAACTCTTTTGCTATTTTTAATCCAGTAATTAGAGCTTTATATTTGACCCCATTATTAGTTGCATGAAATTCAAAGCGTAGCACATATTCAGCGGTGACTCCCTCAGAGTTAACCAGGACCAACCTCGTGCCTGCTCCCATAGTGTTAGATGAACCATCCACGTACAGGGCCCAAAAACCTTCGAAAAGATCAGCACTCTCTTTGGAAGGGCTTGGTTGCAACCACGGGATGCTGGTTTCATTCTATTCAAGCTCAGCTTCATCTGAAATAGTGCATTCTACTATAAAATCTGCTAATATCTATGCTTTGATCGATGACTGAGGTCGATAGTTGATGTTAAATTCTGTAAGCTCGATTGCCCATTTTGTATTCTTTCGGAGGCATCCGTTCAATGAAGAACTGCTTTAATTAGTTGATCTATGAGGACAGTTATGGTGTGTCTCTAAAAGTAAGGTCGGAGTCTTCTAACAGCAATTAGAAGAGAGTAAGTCAAATTTTCTAATTTAGAATACCTGATCTCTGCATCTCTCAGGATCCGACTTATGTAGTAGACCGACTACTGCACTTTCGTTTCCTCCTTGACCAGGACTATTGCCAGGATTGCTGGGAAGACTGTCAGGTATAAGAATAATTCTTCTTTGGGCTCAAGCTTCGCCAGTAGTGGGGGTGAGCCGAGGTAGTTTTTAAGCTTCTCAAATGTCTGTTGGCATTCTGCCATCCAGCAGAAGCTCTTTGGCTGCTTGAGAACTTGAAAGAAGGATATGAATCGCTCAGCCAATCTCGAGACGAAGTGATTTAGGGATGCTACTTTTTCAGTCAGATGCTAAACTTTTTTAATCATTTTTGGAGTGGTCATCTCTTGAATAGCCAGGATTTTCTTTAGATTCACCTCAATCCCATGCCTCGACATCATAAATCTCAAAAACTTCTTTGAGGTCACATCAAAGGCGCACTTAGTCAGATTCAGCTTCATCTTATACTTCTTAAGTGCACTGAAGGTCTCTTCGAGGTTAGTGATGTGATTTATTAAAGCTCGACTCTTGACGAGCATGTCATCCATATACACTTCCATGTTTCAATCGATCTGCTTCTTGAAGATTTTGTTGATCAGGTGCTGGTATGTTGCTCTTACATTCTTGAGTTCAAAAGGCATAACCCTGTAACAATAAAGACCACGATCAGTAATAATAGTGATTTTCTCCTCATCTTCTAGTACCATTTAGATTTGGTTGTAGCTAGAAAAGGCATCCATGAAGGTGAGGAGCTCGTGGCCCGAGATTGCATCCACCAGTTGATCAATCCTAGGCAGGGGGTAGCTGTCTTTTGGACAGGCTTTGTTCAGTTTTTTGAAGTGTATACACATCCTCGACTTGCCGTTTATCTTTTTGATGAGCACCATATTTGAGACCCAGCTCGGGTAGTTAACTTTTTGAATGAATCCAACCTTGAGGAGCTTATCAACTTTCTCTGCAATCACTTTCTACCTCTCTGAAGTATGGCTGTGCATATTCTCTTTCACTGGCCGACCCTTTGGATCAGCAGCCAGCCGATGTTCCATGACCTCGACATCAATCTCTGGCATATCCATTAGAATCCAGGTGAAGATGTCCGCATTTCTCCAAAGGAAGGTAATGAGTTACTCCCGGATCCCATCCCCTAAGTTGGAGCCAATCTGCACGGTATGCTCCGCATTTTCGTCATTTAATGGGACAAAAATGAGGTCTTCCATAGGCTCTTCCCGCTCTTTCGTTAGGTCATCATGGATATCCAGTCCATCAATAGGATAAAGGTCGGGTTGGGTGTTTTTCTGCAGGGCCACGTAGTAACAGTGCCTTACCAAGGCCTGCTCTCCTCTGATTTCTCCAATTCTATAGTTCATCAAAAACTTCACCTTTAAGTAATAATTTGATACCATAACTCAAAGTGCATTCAAACCAGGTCAGCTAAGAATAGCATTATAGGCTGATGGGGCTTTTATAACTAGAAAATTGATCTATGCTCTGACCAGCTTTGGGCATTGCCTTGCAGCCACAGTCAGAGTTATTATGCCCTCAATTGGCATAGCATCGCTAGTGAAGCCTATCAATGGAGAATTCATAGGTTTCAAGTGGTTATTAGGTAAAGATATTTTTGAGAAAGCATCATAAAATAAAATATCAGCAGAGCTTCCATTATCTACCAGAACGCAGTGCACATCATAGTCAGTAATGATTAAAGAGATTACAATCACATCATTGTACGAGAACCACATTCTCATTGGTGAAAGTGATGGGCTTCTCAGTTCTCCACCTCTTCTCAGGCTCTGCTGATCCACTAGCCTCCCCTCGCTGAAGTCCCGTAGAGATGGTGTTGATGATGCCAAGGGGTGGTCGATCTTCTTATTGCTCCTCCCCCCTCGACGGCTCAGGTTGTGGCAGTGCCCTTGATTGATCCGCTCTTCCTTCGGATCGATGCTACAGGAATCGACCAAGCCTACCTCATTTGATGAGCTCCTTGATCTCTCATCTTGAAGCTAGATACATTCTTCTATATCATGACCATGGTCACAATGATAGAGATAGTACTTATTAGGATTATGCTTGGTGGGATGAGAGTGCATCCTCTCCGATCTAGGTAGTTGCTCCTTGATCTCCATCAATACTTATATTTTTGGAGCATTGAGGGGAGCATAGTTATGAAACCTTCAGAGAGGGAAGCCCCACCATGCCCTTTTGTCAGGGCTTCCCTGCTTCCAAGCCCGGGCAGGGGTTCGGGCTCTCTTGCGCTCAGAAAGAGTTTGGAAGCGCGGCCAAACCTCGTTCGACTTCTCTTCAGATGTGGGCCTATTCGGCTCGCCCATTCATCGCTCTCCAACAGCTTCATTATCCTTAGCCTTGAAGGCCTCTTCCGTTCAAGCATATCCTTCAGCCCGAGCCAGCATGTCAGCAAAATTCCTAGGATACTTCTTCTCCAAGGAGAATAGCATATTGTTCTTCTAAAGATCATCTTTTAGTGCGGCTATAGCGATGGACTGGTCTAGATTATGGACCTCCAGTGCAGCAGCATTGAAGCGGTTGACATAAGCTCAAATGGATTCTTCCTCTTGCTGCTTGATGTTGATAAGGGATTTCAAACCTCGGTGGGGGAATTGGCCGCTGATGAAATAAGTCACAAACTGATGACTCATTTGATAAAAGAAAAGGATGGTACCCGACATAAGGGCCGAATACCAATTTTTGGCTGCTTCTTTTAAAGTAGATGGGAAAGCCCGACACAGGATGGCGTCTGGTGCACCATGGAGAAGCATCATCATCCGAAAGACTTTCAGATGGTCGACCAGATCAGTACCATCATAACTCTCAAATTAAGAGAGCTTGAAGTTTGACGGAATAGGTTCCTGCATGATGCAGTGAGAGAAAGTAAGGTTGGTACAAATATCATTACCATGAAAAGGGAAGTACGATGGAGTTTCTCGATCCGTCGGTTCATCTCTTATAGTTTTTGGTCTAGGAGATTCTCTCGATCGTAGATCTCCAAGGTCTTCTGACTGAACAAGGGCAAAGTTCTCCCAGCGGTAGAGTCATAATCAAAATAGAAGCTCTCAGCCCTTTACTTCTCCTTTTCGGAGGTCATCGGCTAGCTAGCCAGAGTCGACCATCTTCAGATCGGATCATGAGGCTTCGAAGAAGCCTGCTCCAATCAAACTGATGCCGTGGGCTGCTGCTGCCGCATGGCCTGCACCACTTTCATGGAGCCATGAACCTACTAGATCAGTAAGTTGAGCTGCTCCGTATCCACCATTGCTACAAGTGGAGCTTGAGTTGCTGGGATGAAATAGGGGTGGGCAGATCTCTGACTCCAGCACTTCTCTGACGATAACTAAATTTCACACCAATAATTATGGATCATAATTAATTTACTATAGTACATAGTTAATCTATAATAGGTATGTAGTTAATTTATTATAGTACATAATTAATTTATTATTGGTGCATAGTTAATTTATTATGTTATACAATTAATCTTTACTGGATCATAGTTAATTTATTATAGTACATAGTTTATTTATTATAGTATATAGTTAATTTATTATGATACATAGTAAATCTATATTATTTTGGCATAATACATAGTTAGATTTCTCTAAAATATGATGCTTACATTGCTTTTTTAGTGCAGACATGGGCTGTTGAGCATGCCAATAGTCTACTTGGAAAGCATAGACCATCATTTATTTATCCCCATCTCTTGCATTAGAACAACGCCCTCTTCCATCGTAAGGTGGAGGTGATAATCGAAGCTATTAAGAAATTAAAAAAAATTAAGGTATTAGCTTTTGTATCTAACATAATACAAATTTCAGTTGAAGCATAACTAATCTTTTTGAAATTTTTTTTTGTTTCATGATAGGTGATCCAAAGGATTGAGTCTAAGGAGGATGAGGTGCACCTCCTGTCACAAAAGTCACAAGGGATAGTTTTAATAGAAGAGCCGGCACGTATAAAATCTATTTTTTTTAATTTTTTGTACTCCATATTAGTTATCTAATTTTTATATTATTTTCTATTTAGCACACACATGCGATGTACCAGCATACAGTAAAGTTCATCTTACACATACTTATAATGCAATCTTAGACATTTAAAATTTTGCTATATTTTTTTAATTTGCTATTGTATGGCATTGTCTTCATGTGGCATACACTTATTTTTGTTTGGCACATAGCCATTTGGCACATAGTTTATCTTATTCTCACTTATACCATCTCCAATGTTTTTATGATTTTTTAGGATCCATCATTTAGCCAACCCAAACAAGGTCTAGTTAATGCTTTGGAGACACGGATCGCAACAGTTGAGAGGTTTTTGATTAGTCACGGCTTTCACTTAGAGGATCCTTAACCAATTAAGGATACTGCAATGAAGGATACATGGATTATTGCCTTTGATAGGAGGCTTTCGTGCATCGAGAAGATGCTCCAAGACTAGGGCTTAATGCTGGTAGTTGATATTGCAAGTATGACTGCAAATCCTTCTAAGGTGAGTATAATACTATAGTTTTAATATTCATGTATGAAAATAATGATATTCTTGACCTAATTAATCTTTATTATTAGGTGAGAGTGGATCAATGTTTTATACATGAAGAAACCCACCCAGCTATAGTGGACACTATTATAGCTCATAGTAGTGAAGTGATGGAGGTAATTTTTAGAAAAAAAAATACTTAAAGATATATATTTTTTTAATATCAATGCTTACTAAGTAATAATAAATAATATACATCTTTTTTAGGTTAGTTTCATGGCTGGAGTGAAGTGTGAGAAAGAAGATGCTACAGCAAAACTAGTGTCTTCATTATGCAGGCTAGTAAAATTAGAAGATCGAGAGAGAAGGCCCACGGAGAAAGAAAAGGCCACATCATACCTTCTTAAGATCTATAAATATGCAAGAAAGAAACAACAGGAAGAAAACATAGGTGAAAGAAGCATGGCCTTATCCACTAGTGAGAGTGATGCAGATCCTTATCAGTTTTCAGTTTTAGAGCCTATCATTACTATATTGATGGAGCTAAGTCAATCAGTTAAGGAACAAGAAGATCCTCCCCCACATAGCGAGATTAAGAAATTTTTTGAAGCATCAACTAACTCTGTTTGTATTGTGTGCTTGTATGATATATAATAAACATTCAAGATATTTACTTTAAATGTTTCTTATATTTTATCACTTTTAGCATATTCGAGAGTCTGCTACATTTATAGATGTTAAGTCATCAGTACTGCCAAATAAGCCAAGATGATTGAAATACAGGCGCACATATCATGAAAAGGAGAGAGATATACTACCATCATTTTTTGAAGCATCTGTTGATTTCTATGTTGTTGGTGATCACTCCGAGTAAGTAATTATAATGTATTTGCATGCATCCCATTATTCATAACTTACTCTTTTGTTATCTCAAATAAGTTATTTTGTTAAACCGCATCTCATTATAATATCCATGCATATTTTATGTAGTGAGACTATTTGGAAGGATCCAGATACTTTAAAAATTTTTTGCACATGTTATGCATTGGATCAGCTCCTTCATGATGGGCCAGTACGAAGTGATGTATGAAATTTAACTACTCACAATTTTTCTTGGACAAATATTTTATTTAATGATCTTAATAATTTTATTTACATCAACTACAGCTTGTTAATGTATACGTCCGTATTATGGAGCTATTTCATATAGAAGATAGGAAGCCTGTGGAGAATACTGCTCTATGTTTGCGCTGTGAGATATAGGTATGAAATATAAGTATGTAATGCTAGATATATGAACGAAACTTATTCCAATAATTTATTTTACATGGCAACTAACGAATTCATTTGGGTTATCCATCTTCTTCTCATTTGTCGATGTAGACTGTTGTGCTTAGATACCTTTTTGGTGTCACTGAAGTGACTGCTAAAGTCACCAATCGTATCATAGATTTAGCACAACCAAGTATACAGAAATGGTTGGCTAATATCCAATTATCAGATCTTCAGCATTGTAGGTACTTATTCATTTTCATGAACACTTCATGGCATTGGTGCCTTTTAGTTTTAGATTTAAAGAAGCAATGATTTGACTGCTACAACTCATTATGGAGCTTCAATATATCTGACGATGTAAATAAATATGTATGTAATATTGTATCTCATTTGTTTGTTTCTTTTATTTTTAACAATATTTATAACTAATGTGTTATATTTTAAAGGATGCACACAGTTAATTAAAGGATGCATACAGTTAAATGAATCCTGTGCATAGTTAATTAATCGATGCACATAATTAATTCAATACTGCATATAGTTAATGTAATACTGCACATAGTTAATTCAACTCCATAAGCCTTACACTATATATACTCTATGTTAATCCATAACTGGCATCCTTTTAAAGTATCATGGCATGCTTTTGAAGTATTAGGGTATGCCAAGCTTTAGAAGTATCGCGGCATGCTTTTGAATTATCGGAGCCTCTTTTAACTTTAGAAGTATCGCGGCATGCTTTTGAAGTATCAAGGCATGCCGAGCATTTAAAGTATCGCAGCATGCTTTTGAAGTATCATGGCACGCTTTTGAACATACTTATTTTATGGCATGCTTTTGAAGCACCATGTCATGCCCATGCCAACACCCCATACGATATGCCTGTAGCCAATCCCATGACATAGTCCAATTCATGTCATCAAAAGAACCTATCATTGATGAATTTGAATATGCTGCTACACATCATATATACTCTTAGTTAATCCATAACTGGCATGCTTTTGAAGTATCATGATACATTTTTGAAGTATCGAGGAATGACAAGCTTTTGAAGTATTGCTGTATACTTTTGAAGTATCGCAGCTTACCATACTTGTGAAGTAGTTGGGACATGTCGAGCCTATGTGTAGTCTTAAATTAACTATGTACAGACTGAAATTAATTATGTATAATATTATTTAACTATGTACAGGATTAAATTAACTATGTGTAGTATTTATTTAACTATGTATAATATTGAATTAATTATGTGTAGGATTCATTTAACTATATGCAGCCTTAAATTAACCATGTGCAGGATTCATTTAACTGTGTGTAGTATTAAATTAACTATATACAACCTTAAATTAACTATGTACAGTATTCATTTAACTATGTATAGTCTTAAATTAACTGTGCATAAGATTCATTTAACTGTATATAAAATTAAATTAACTATGTACATGATTCATTTAACTATGTGTAGAATTAAATTAACTGTGTGCAGCATTAAATTAACTATGTGCAGTCTTAGATTAACTATGTCCAGTCTTAAATTAACTGTATGCTATATTAAATTAACTATATGCAGTCTTAAATTAACTGTGCATAGGATTTATTTAACTATGTATAGCCTTAAATTAACTAACTGTATGTAGTATTAAATTAACTATGTGCAGTCTTAGATTAACTATATGCAGCCTTAAATTAACTCCGTGTAAGACTCATTTAACTATGTGCAGTCTTAAATTAACTATATGCAGTCTTAAAATAACTATGCACAGGATTCATTTAACTATATGTAGTATTTATTTAACTATGTATAGTATTAAATTAACTATGTGCTGGATTCATTTAACTATATGCAGCCTTAAATTAACTATATGCAGAATTTATTTAACTATGTACAGTATTAAATTAACCATGTGCAGTCTTAAATTAATTGTGTGCCATATTCATTTAACTGTGTATAGTCTTAAATTAATTATGTGCAAGATTCATTTAACTATATGCAATCTTAAATTAATTGGTGCAGTCTTAGATTAACTATGTGCAGCCTTAGATTAACTATGTGCAGTATTAATTTAACTATATACAGCCTTAAATTAATGGTGTACGTCTTAAATTAATCATGTGCAGTATTAAATTAACTATATATAGTCTTAAATTAACTATATGCAGTATTCATTTAACTATATACAGTCTTAAATTAATGATGTGCAGTATTAAATTAACTATGTACATGATTCATTTAACTATGTGCAGTCTTAAATTAACTATATGTAATATTAAATTAACTATGTGCAGTCTTAAATTAACTATGTATAGTATTCATTTAACTATGTGTAGTGTTGAATTAACTATGTGCAGAATTTATTTAACTATATGCAGTCTTAAATTAATTATGAACAAGATTCATTTAACTATATGCGGTCTTAAATTAACTATATGCAGGATTCATTTAACTATGTGCAGTCTTAAATTAATAGTGTGCAATCTTAAATTAACTATGTATAGTCTTAAATTAATCGTGTGCAATCTTCAGGATATGTTTAACTGTGTGCAGTGTTGAATTAACTATGCATAGTATTCATTTAACTATGTGCAACTTTTGAAGTATCACGACATGCTTTTGAAGTATTCAATTGATAAATTAATTATATCATCATATATTAGAGTGTGCCAGTACACTGCACTAATACTAATGATGTGCCAAATTTTATTGTATTCAAAAATTAGTAATGTCCAAAATTTATAATTCTTAGCAAAGCATATAAGTTCAATGGAGAAGTAATTTAATAACTAAAAAAAGATAGATGCTTTTAGATTTTACAAGTTCATAAAAAATTATACTTTCACAACATTCAGACTGTCTACTTCTAATAAAACAACTCTAATCTGAAATATTATTCTATAGGATCATTACATGTCCTTCTATTGTATCCTTCCTTTCTGTATCGTCCATATTTTATATTTTTTGATGAATTTATCTATGAAGCTCTTCTCTTCTTTTGAAGTCTGTCAGGATGAGTTTTTGTGATACGAGATAAAATATGAATATCATCTGAGATACTCTGACTCACCTTAATATCAAGAATTGGATTGATGAATTCTGCATATGCTACTCTATACATTTCAGCTTGAAAATAATTATCAATAAAGTGATATAATGATCTACTAGCCTTCTCAATGCATGCACATGCATGCTTACATGGCATTCAAAAGATTTGCCAATCACTACAAGAGCATGTGCATTCCTGTAAGTCGACCTTACATTAGTACATCGTGTCCTTTACATCATAAATCATGATGCTTGATGTAAAGATAGATAACCTACGATCCTCTTCTGCATTTCTTTGCAACAATTTTTCAAGATCAGAATAAAGATAGGTTTCGATGCTACAACCCCGACTCCATCTATCGTGCATTAATTGCGTAATTTGAATTCTTATATGATAAACCATTTGAGAATAGAAAGATGTCGAGCCTCCAAAATCCAACTATTAAAATATTCAACAACATTCGATGTCATTATACCCCAGCGTGGACCTGGAAAGATTGAATTTGTCCAATGCTCTGGCTTCGCATGTGCTATAACATTTCTTGCACCTAGGACTTCTGTTATAAGTTTGCTCATTAATTTTTGAAAAATATTCAGTAATATTTAATAAATCAACAAACCTCTTCTTTTGACTTGCAGGATAATGAACAAGCACCTGCATGTAAAATAATAAAATAAGAACATATACAATAGTTGTATATTAAAATACTCAACTAATTTAAAGATACGATTGATAATTTAGAAAAGGATGTTGCATACCTGATTTTTAAAATTATCATGAACATGATGGATACAGTAGGAGTGGTAGCTATTTTTGAAGTACTTTGGTACTGCTTTCATAAGTTTCTGATGTCTATGTATCATAATCGTGAATGGTTGTCCATGATAGTCGACACAAGACTCTAAGGCTCATTTCAAAATCTGACAAAACTAGTCTCAATTATCATCATTCTCTATATCAACAATAGTATATACTATAGAAAGTATATCATCATTCGTATCTTTATCCGTAGCACCAAGTAAAACTCCTCCATTATACTGAATGAATGTTGCATCCATGAATATCAGAGGTCTACAATCTTTTATAAAACCATTAATTAATCCTTTAAATGAAATAAATAGATATCTGAATCGATCATCGAGGATTTCATACTCTGCTATGATGTCAAGGTTTGTCTCAATAATGGCATTATAGTACTATCGGATTCGTTTATAAGATACTGACCTCTGACCATAGAGCTTCTTGGTAGCAACCTCTTTTCCATGCCAAGCTTGATGATATGATAATTCTACATCGAATTCACGATGAATATCTTTTACAATATCAGTTGGCCTATATAAAGATATATCCTGAATTTTTTTTTTTACAATATTTGAAACCCAATGTTTTAAAGCCTTAGGATGAGATCAAACTTTCAACCCTACTCGGCATGTATATTTATTGTTCAATATTTTAATTATAAATTTATCTTGATTCCTCAAGCGAGAAGTATGAAGGCGCCATCCATATTCTTTATATGCACACTCAACAGTCACATGCTGATAATCATTCTTTACAAATATAAAATCTCTATAATTTGCAATATAGAAATTATGAATTATAAGACGAAAGGTTTCAACATTCTTGAATTCTTGACCTATACCCTCTATAAAGTTCTTCCAAAAATCCAACGTGTTCTTTGGATTGGATTCATCTTCAATAGTAATTCCTGTTTCTTCGACCATCCGAACAAAATTACTTGAGCTACCAAATGAGAAAAAATGAGATGAATTGCTCTTCTTATAATTTTTTGAACAATCAACATGTTTACCAATTTTGGATGGGCCACTATCCCTGAAATAATGTAAAATGATCATTTTTTTAACATATTAGTAAATGTTGATGATCACATTAGATTAAGTTTAATTAGGAGTACTAAAGTTAACTTCAAATATATATTATATTACCTAATGTTGATGATCACATTATGTGATTCAATCAATGATGGAGAATGATATACAACCATTTCAATTATTACAACTTTTAACTTTACATATATTTCACACATATTCCAAACATCCTTATCCATAGTGAGTATAACAAGCATCCTCGAATTGTTAGGAATATAAAATTTTATATCAATTATTGTAGGAGATAAATGCTTCCATCTCTTTGCTATTTCATCAAAAATATAATTGAGAGTTGTGTTTTGTGAAATTGAAATGATATGGGCTTCATTAGCATAAGAGCATACAGCCATAAAAATCAGATTTTCACTGTTCTTATAATCCATGACTTTTAGAAACCTAGATGAAGTGTTTAAAACAGACATCAACAAATAATAAAGATGTTTAGGATATGAAGACAACAAAATAAGCTAAAAACAACTTTATGTAGAAATTCAATACATACCTGCATCTTAGTTTCAAGATAAAAATAAGAAGACTAAATGCAACACAGCAAAGTAAGAAGGTTTGGCTATCTGGGAAGGCTACGAATAGTAAAATGGGCGATATTATGAATACGACAAGCTAAGAAAGTTTAGTTATCTGGGAAGGCTAAGAATAGTAGCTAGAATGGGCAATCTCATTCTCTATTATTTTCGATATTAATCAATGAGAATCTGCAATGAAATATGACATCCTATAAATTTGAAACTAACAGAAAAGAAAGTCTCAAAAAATCTATAATCCGTAGATATGAGAAGAAGTTCAGAACGGAAGGAAGAATTGGAATAAGGAACGTTTCCAAACGTGGAGTCCGTAAGGGTAACTTGGATATTTTAAAAAAATGAATGGCGCTAAAAGGTTGTTTTATTAAGATAAGCATAAAAGTAGAGACCGAAAATTAGAGTCTTAGTCAATGGGGAGTTTTTGTTATAGCAGCATCAAATAAGGGACTAGTAATTAAATTCTCAAAAAAATAATTTACTGAGAAGAATTTATGTTATGGTCCAACTACTTCTCTTTGATTCGGGGGTGTATGATTGCTTGAAACTGGACAGCCTATTAGGTCCACTTACAGGAAGAAACTTGCAAATGGCCGATTATGAGTGTTTGGATATCTGCCGGTCTTTTGGGGCTTTTGGTATGTAGAACATCTTTTTTGCCATAGTTGGCCGCATGCACTTCTTCAGTACCTCGCTCATAGCCTTAAGCTTTTGGTAGGAGTGGCTTCCACTTCGATAACACTCATACGATAAGTAGAATATTCTAGTAAGTATTATACGATACCTAATGATGACTATAATTGTAATTACAAAGTTATGCTAACAAATAATAATTTAACTATCATTATAATTGTAAGTATGGTGGTAATATTTTTATTATGTGATTATTTTAATATAATAAAATTTTTATAGTGTTATATTTTGATAAATATTTTATATTCTTATCATAATATATAATAATAGATACTAATGATAATTACATATTAGTATAATAAAATCATAAATATAAGTATATATGGTTATAATAACATAAAATAATATAACATGTAATATCTAATATTGTAAATAGTTATGATTATTTCATAATAATTCTAATTTTGATATAATCATAGTAATCCTTAATTTTAGTGACAAATAACAAAATTATAGTTAATAATATTATATAATTTCTATGGCAATGTATATTATTATATAATATATAATGTTAAAGAAGATCAATAGTTGGTTATTTCATGGTCCAATGTAATTTAAAAAAAAAATTATCTCTATTTTATTAATGGAAGAAGCTCATACATATATTTGGCCTTTTAATTGTAGTTAAGTATCTATGGTAAAAGGAGTCCATTTAAATTTACCTTTCTCAAACTCTCGTAGATCGAATCTCAAAGAAAACTCAGGAGAGACTTCTCTTTCTGAACTCACATATCTTAATAGTAAGAAAGTGCAAGAAACTCCTCGTATTTAATATTCTAATATTAATATTTTTGGACTCATGCTAACATGTACCATATTCTAGTTATTTCTAACCACTCGATAGAATGTGGTAATTAAGAAACCGATCCTTTATATCCATTATGTGTAATTACTATAGTATAATACCAAAAATAGGGAAAAGAAAAAGAAAAAAGCAAAAGATGGACCTGATTAAATTATTTTTAGATTCACATTCAATGTGCGATATGTCACTCCCGAATACATGCATGCTCTTTCCACAAACTGCTAGCAGATTACTAGTTGTCTCATTCAAGCTTATATCCAAGAGAAACTAGTTGATTTTTTTTTTTTTTTTTTGATGACAAGGGAGGTGTTACCACCAAAGAATTTAATTCAGAAAGAAGAGGTTACATGAGAGAACTGAGAGGGGTTTGGTTGACCTAAGTCAACCAGGTAGCAAAAGAGAGTACAGGAGACGATCTTGAGGGAGAGTTGATGAATCTTACAAGAAATGAGGCACCATTTGAAATGAAACTTAATTAAGTTGTTGGATAAGTTTTTGAATCCTTTATTTAGGATTACTCTCAAGGACTAACGTCTGGCTATGCAACGTTTGACAAATTCTCAGATTGAGGGTATTTGCTGTTAGTGCTTCAAATTGAAAGAGCCTATTGTTTCTTGCTTTCTAAATCAACCAATAAGTAGTGGAAGCAACGACATCCCAGGCTTGCTTAGAGATTCTGGATGGGAGTTGTTCATGCCAGCTTTCCCAAAGATTTTCAACTGATGAAGGTGTATCTAGGATATGAATCTTGGAGGTATCTTCTACCAAATAGATGCAGCATATAAACAAGTAATGAACAGATGACTTGTAGATTCAGGAAGAGATATCAGCACATTGGACGGTCGTGCATGATTTAGGGAGAGAGCAGCACATTGAGAAGCATATCCAGGAGAAACTATTGCTAGGTACGACTACCAGAAATCAGCCTTTCATCAAGGAATATCACTAAGAGATTTATCCCTTGAAAAATCACTTAGGGATTAGAAAGAGTCAAGGGATGTTAAGTTGCATTCAAAACTCAGTTTTACCAAGGAATCTTTAAGCAATTTATGAGGGATTTACTATCCTTGGTAAATCCCTTAGAAATCCCTTAGTAATCTGCAAGGGATCAGTGAATAATTACTTCATTAATTTTCACCGAGAGATTTGTAAGAAAAGTTTTGTTCCTTGGAGATTTACCAAGGGATGAATCCCTTGGTGCTAATATGATATTTTTAAAAATAAAAAAATATATTAGAAATGGATTTTTTCTTAAAAGTTTCTTAGTGATATTGAAATCCAACACCAATATTATAAGAATTGAAAGTATTAGTGACGCTACGAAAAAGTGAGGCATTTAATTCACTATTATAACATAAATTCATATAACATACAAAGCAAATAAAGAGCATTTAACCCTTTGCTAAAGAAATCCCATCATCTGATTAGTAAGAGAGAAAAAGATATATGAATTGGTAAAAGCAAATTTTAATTATATCCTCATTAATGTCATTGTTCATTTAAAATTGAGTTATACAATTATATTCGTAAGGATATTACTCAAGCTTGGTTAAATTTTTTTTTTTAATTTTAATATAGCTGACGTAGCCTATAGTGCGGTGATCGTTGTGGAAGAGAGATAGAAGATGCACAAAACAAAAGAAATGGAAGAAAGAAGGAGAAAAATCTCTGTTCATGAATTTTAATTCAATAAACTTAAAATTAACTGATTATAACGATGGTCAAGGGTCTTATTTATAGTATAAAAGTTTTAATTCAAAAGTAAAAGAAAATTCTAAACAAAAACAAAAAGAACAAAATGAGATCAAGTCAAAAACTAGACTCCCAATTGGATTAGGAATTTCAAGAATCTCCCACCCCTGCACTGTCACCTAGCCACCTGCACCTCCCGCCGGCCGCCCATGCTGCGTCTTGGCTATTCGCACTGCCCTCTGGCTGCTGCTTCATGCCTCCGGCACTATACCCTAGTCCCCGACTGCCCGTGCCACCTCCAGCCATCGTTCCTTAATGGTGGAGATCAATCAGTAGCAAGTGGCGGCATGGAGAAGGGGAGGAAGTTCGACGGAAGGCTAGAGGGGAGGGGCTGTCACAGGTGAGCTGACAAGGGGAGGCCATCACGGATAGTTATCAGGGAGGCGAGGGGGGTCATCACGGATGGGCCGGTGAGGGGAGGTCAGAGGGGAGGGGGGCCATCACGAGCAAGTCAGTGAGAGGAGGCCATCACGGGCGGTCATCGAGGAGGGGAGGGGGGCCATCGCGGCGGGCAGGTGAGGAGAGGTCATCGCGGGCGTTCGCTGCAAAGGGAAAAATGGGGTTCGGGGTTTTTTCTTTTCTTACAAAAAAAAGCAACAGATAGATCAATCATAAAAATAAAGACGCCAATTAAAATTTTTTAAATTTAAATTTACGATAAATTTTGTGGTTGTAAAAAATTTGAAAAATTTTGTGATCGATTTTTCGATTGTAAATAATAAAAAAGATTTTTTTCTTTCCTTACAAAATAATTTAAAAAAATTTTGCAACCAAAAAATCGATCGTAAATAATAAAGAAATATTTTTTTTTCTAAAAAAATTTATAAATCAGTTGCTAAATCGATCTCTAAAATATTTTTTTCAAAATTTAAATTTACATATTGTAGTTATTTTTTTTAAAATTATGTACTAAAGAAAATAAAATTGTGGCCACTATCTATTTTTTTTAAAAAAATTACATCATTTTCCATCTCTTTCAAGCAAAAGTTCTAGTTAATGGTCTACGTGTTGGATGCACCAGATATAATTGAACCGCACCAAATCCTGCAATGGATGATAGGCCATGTTGCCTATTGTATTTCACCAATTATCGATTGAGAAACATTTTATGCACGCACGTGGTGCAGCTAGCATGCACCGTGCGCAATGATTAGCATGCATGGGATTGAAAGAAAAAAAAAAAATTTTAGAGCACCATGCTTTGATCCTACATGTGTCGATCATCGTATGCGGTGTAGAAAATATTTTTCTTCTCAATTACAGGCTATCCAACGTGCATGTCATTCTCAAGATTTGGCCTGGTTCGCTTGGACCAGTTCATGAACTCTTTGGGGCTAACATCTAGCTTCCCAGTCACCCAAAAGCCTCCCACGCGGTACAGAAAGTATTTTTCTTCTCGATTGCATGCCATCCAGCGCGCATGTCATTCTCAAGATTTGGCCTGGTTCACTTGGATCTGGTTCAAGAACTCTTTTGGGCTAACATCTCGACTTCCCTATTCAGCCACTCAAAAGCCTCCCACCCGATTGAGCCTTTTCCCCTTCCTCCCAAGGAAGCCCTAGCATTTAAGCTTCCCTATCCAGCCACCGCAAGCTTCCAACCCGATTGAGGCTCCGGAGATAGAGTAAACAGAGGAAAACTCAGTGGAAAATGGAGGGAAAATCGGTGGAGAATAGAGGACAAACAAAAAAAATTGAAAGGCAAGAACTTTTCCCATAGGATTGATCATCATTTTTTTTTCTTTTCCCATCATTTTTTCTATTATTCTTCTTCTTCGGAGATCCGTGGGAAAGGAGATCACCCACGAGAGATGGGAGGGGCTTCTTATTAGGGATTCATATATATATTGGGGATCTCATTGGTCGATATTCCAGGCTTGAACATTAAAGCAGTAGAGAGTTCATATCAAGTTGAAAACTTATGTAGTATTTAATCTAGGTAGCGTGAGGGTTATTTTGGCAAATGAACTAGATCTAGCATATGCTATAGCTGCTCACCCCCACTACCATCTAAGTATAAATCTAAGTATACCAAAAAAAAAAAAAAATCTTTGTGCTCAATATTTCTCTTGCAAAATACATATAGTGATGGATTCATTGGAGCAAAAGTAAAATTTTTATTTTTCAAATAAAAAAAGAGAATCACATTCTATCACTTTCAGATCAAAACATGGGATTTCAAAGCCCTGGCTGTAAGGACTACAGCCCATCCAAGTTATGAAGCGACCCCAACTTTACATATAAGAACCGGTTAAACAACACGTCATCCTCGGCATGCTTCTTTTTGACTTACTTATTTCATACTCACCATCAAGAGCCACGACCAGTCTTTTGTGATACAAACAATTAAACGTTGGCGTAAACCATAGAAGTGTGTAACACATGGTTTATGATGTTGAGATCTCAAAAGAATATATATGTTTAAATATATTATTAAAAAATTCTGGTTAGAATATAATACATCATTTTATTGTTTGATGAAAATTTAGCATATCATTTTACTGTTAGAGTATATTATCCTGTCAAAGAAGTTAGTTTCCTTTTTTTTCTATATATATATATTTTGTACTATATGCAATGGTTTTATTTTTCTCAAAGCTTGTGAAGAAAACAGCCAAGAGTAACTACGGATTTTAGAATTTTGATCCCTTAAACTAGTTTTAGCCCAAATTCCTAGACTATGCTACTTGAAACTTGGATATTTGTGTTTCAGTTTGAGAGTTCTGGATGAAGCTTCTAACCTTTCTTTTTGAAGCTTTATTTCAATCCGTGGCACTGTTGAGTTCTATGTGAGAGATTTTGAATCTTTTTTATTTATAATATTATTTGGCTTAATTCTTTCATCACATATGTTCTATAAAATAGTTGAGTTCCATGTGCATTGTTAGTACTTTTTGAAATTCTATAATTGTGCATTGCATTTGAAGATTATAGTCCAATCAACTATATTTTCTAGTTTATTGGTTGCAGATTTAGAGAAAATTATTAGTGTACAAATCATTTGGGCTACAGTAGAAAGAGAAGATCCACCGTATTCGTTGAGTGATGCTTATATTATTTACTATTAAAATTTTGTCTGTTATATTGAGTTTGATTTTTTTTTTTTTGCTCCAAAACTATATTTGAGTGATACTTATATTATTTATGATCCGATTTGACATGATTGCCACTCATAGTTAACATTTGCATCATTATTTCAAAATAGCTATATTAATAATTATTTAATAAATAAATTTTATAATTTTATAAAAATGCTGACTATTTAATAATTTTATATAGGTAAAAAAGATACAATATGTCAATAGATCGTAGTTGGATGTATAATTACTTGAGAAATGGATATGTCGTTGACGAATTTAAGGAAGGGGTTGAAAGATTCCTTCAGTTTGCTTTTTCGCAATCTAATAATGTGGATGAAAATAAAATTAGATGTCCATGTTCAAAGTACCGTAACTTAAAGTTTTGCGTTAGAGATGAAGTAGTTTTACATCTTTACTATAAAGATTTTGTTAAGTATTACACTGTATGGACTTCACACGGTGAGACTTATAGTCAGATAGGAGAATCTTCAGAAGGTGATGTTAATCCATACAGAAGGTTGGTAGTAGAAGGGTTTGGTCTAAAACTTCAAGAATTGCAATCAAACATGGACATCATCAATGAGGAGGGTTATAATGTGCATGAATCTCCGAATATACATGCCGAGAAATTTTATTCTTTACTGAGAGTAGTTGATGAGCCATTATGGAAGGATTATCGAAAGCACACTAAACTATCTGCGGTGTCGTAACTTTTAAATTATAAGTCTGAATTTAATATAAGTAAAAATTGTTATGATCGTCTCTTATTGATTGTCAAGGATTTATTACCAGAAGATGAAAAGCTAATAGATAATTTCTATAAAATAAAGAAAATGATGGAAAAGCTTGGACTTGGCTATCTGTGTATGTTGTATTATTTGAAAGATGAGGCAAAGACAGAATGTAGTATTTGTGGTCATGCTCAATGGAAACCTAGGAGAAAAGATTATGGTGGAAGGGCAAAAAATATCCCTTCTAAAGTATTACGATATCTTCCACTAATTGATAGACTTCAAAGGCTATTTATGTCATCAAAATCTGCACAATATATGACTTGGAATGCTTCAAATAGGTGTGTACATGGTTTTATGGCACATCCATGTGATAATGAGGCATGAAAGCATTTTGATAGAATCCATCCTGACTTTGCATCCAATCCGAGGAATGTGCGTTTGGGATTGTGTACTGATGGGTTCAATCCTTTTGGATATTCATCGACACTTTATTCATGTTGGCCTATTTTGATTATGGTATATAATTTACCTCCATGGATGTGCCTCAAGCGGCAATATATTTTTTTAAACATGGTGATACCGGATCTAAAGAGTTCAGGCAAAAATATTGATGTATTCCTAAGACCTTTAATTGAGGAGTTGAAGAAGTTATGAAGAGTGAGGGTGAATACTTACGATATAAGTAGAAGACAAAATTTTTAGATAAAAGCGGTACTTTTATGGACAATTAGTGACTTTCCTGCATATGGCATGTTATCCGGATGGAGCACATATGAAAGACTATCATGTCCTTATTGTATGGAGCGTACTAAGGTATTCATCCTGAAAAGTGGTGGCAAGACATCATTTTTTGACTGCCATCGTCAGTTTTTATCTCTTGATCATCAATACAGGAGACAACGGGATGCTTTTTCTCATGGTCGAGTTGAGAGAAATATGCCTCCTCCTCAATTAACTGGTGAAGAAATATTGAACAGAGTATGCATGCTTTTCGATATTATATTTGGCACGCAGTATGTCAAAAAAAAGCTACCTGAATTTAGTGTTGAACATAATTGGATGAAAAGAAGTATATTTTGGGAGTTGCCTTATTGACACACAAATCTAATTAGACATAATCTTGATGTCATGCACATAGAGAAAAACATGTTTGAGAATGTCTTTAACACAATAATGGACATTAAGAGCAAAACCAAAGATAATGCAAAGACGAGGATAGATTTGGAAAGATAGTGCAATAGGCTTCATTTGCACTTGAAGTTATATAATAACAGGCTTTGCAAACCTAAAGCCTCTTATGCATTGACCATTGAAGAGAAAAGGGATATTTGTAACTAGTTAAAGGAATTGAAGCTTCCCGATGGCTATGTCTCAAACATATCTCGATGTGTGAATGTTGAGGATTGTAAATTCTACAGATTGAAGAGTCATGATTGTCACATACTTATGGAGAGATTGCTCCCTATTGCTTTTCGAGGTATGGTGCCACCTCCAATATGGGATGTGATAACTGAGCTATGCCATTTCTTTCAGGATATATGCTCCAGTGTCATTCAGGTTAAGGATATGAAAATTTTAGAGAAAAATATTGTTGAAACTTTGTGTGAGTTGGAAAAAATCTTTCCTCCTGCTTTCTTCGATTCTGTGGAACACTTACCAGTTCACTTAGCTTATGAAGCAAAGGTTGGAGGACCAAATCAATTTAGATGGATATATTTATTTGAGAGGTACCATTCTTTATTCTTAGTATATAGTTTGTTAAATTTATATCTTATATAAGTAAAATTGATGTTGTTCAGGTACATGTTGTACTTGAAGCGTATGGTACGAAATAAGTCTTCTGTTGAAGGTTCAATATGTGAGGCTTATGTCATTGAGAAAATCAGCTCTTTTTGCTTATATTATTTTGAGCCTGAGGTACAAACAAGATTAACTCGAGCCCCATGAAATGATGATGGGGGAGATGTGGGGCCTTCAGGACATCTTTCTATCTTTTCGCATCTCGGACGTGTAAGCACACCAACTGGCATCACTTCTTCCTGATACCAATTGATGTTCCATGATATCGCTCGAACGCAATCATCCTTGGCATCATAGGTCCCAATACTATGTTGCGAAAGCTCCTGATCTTTAGCATGGACCTAAAAAAATCTGCGACATTCTTTATGGATAGCAAACCACCGATCCTCCATCTGGATCTATGATGGGGCGCCTCCCTCCTTAAGCTTGAGGGAGATGCCCCCCATTTCTAGGGCTTCTTCAAGAATCCTGGGGCGGCAACTCTAGAGAGAAGATAATAAAGAATTAAGGGAGAAAAGGTCTGTATTCGACTGCGTTAATAGTATTTTGAAATTCTAATATAACCTATATATTTATACATAGCCATTAGGTCCGACCAAAAAACTCTCTGGCTAACCCAATATATGAAAGCACTCATCGAGCCCATGTATACTTATGTCTCCCATGCTCTCATCCTCTGGATGTAGACCCGATCCATACATGAGTTAGCCCCCTTAAGACCTCTCAAACTAGGCCTTAAGACTCCTAGGATCAACCCAGACCCTAGTCTAAAATAGACCCTCACATAACTCTACCCGTGCATTGAGCCGGCTAAGTTCCACTGGGTCGGCTTAGTCTGAAACTAAGCCAGCCCAGTCCTATGCCGTGCCAGTAGTCCTGAATGCTCAGCTCTTTATTTTGCATGTTCTTTGAGACTTAGCCGACCTAGTTTTAAACTGAGCCGACTAACCTACAGAAAATCTTCTTTCTGCGGTCTCAATTTTTTGACTTTGGTTCCTTGCTCCACCTTGAATCTTAGGTCTCCGAAGAATCAACCAATCCTCTGGAATCCTTGGAGCCAACACTGTGACTCCTCTCGTGGCCTCTCAAGGCTTGGGAGCACCACAAATTCTCATAATCTTTATCTTGGTGTCCCAAGCCTTGGCAAATCCCTCGATAATGCCCTCATGCATGATCCCACTGTCCTTACACACTCGACAGCATCTATGCAAACATCATCTTTGCCAATCCTCTGCAGCTGTTGTGCACCCTTAAGGTCTTTGGAATGACCACATTTACCGCTGAAGATCTTGGCTTACACCTCTGCACCATCCTGAAATTATAGGGATCCCTTTAGCTTAGCAGCTGCATCACTTTTCTTGAACTTTCCTGGAGAACCTGCAACATTTCTGTACTGGCACTCGCTATAAATCCTGACATGATCTCTTCAGAACTATGCCTATCCTCCTGCACATGCCGCTCCATCTGGAATTGTGCATCACTGGCACTGGTGCTAGGATATTGATCCTTTCGCACCTCTCTACTCTGAACTCATGTCAAATTTCTCTCCAATTGTAAAGCCACCTCTCCGAAGCTTCATCTATATTCGAAGTCCATCTGATGCTGCAAAAACTGACTCTATCCCTGAGTCCCTCAAGGTCAACCATCCAACACTACACTGCTGAGCCTACCGCTGCATCTTAAATACCGTCACTGTCCCTTCGAACCTTCCGCACTCCTCGGACCCCTTCAAAGTTGTCTCGGATATCTCCGCAATCCACAGGCACCTCTGAAACTCAAGAGCTCATCCAACTCTTCTAAATCCAATGATGGAATCCTAAGAAATTCCATCCTAGTCCTTCTCTTCTGACCCTACACCAACTATCGCTTCAATTGCATTCGGAGAACCATCCTCCATCTGAATCGCGACTCTCACTGGTTCTCCTACAAAAGAAATCTGATCCATGATACTCCCGACTGCTAGAGACCTCCTAGCGCTCCCTGAGACCTTCTGGCTCTCTCTGAGATCTACTTCTGATCTTCCTAAGAAGCCCTCGACATATTCTACTGAGATATACTCCTCGACTGTTGCACCGCTGAGCCTCTCTCAGTCCCTGTGCCTCCAGGATAGCGCTCCTGCAGCACTCCTGCGCTTTCTGACTCATCTCTATGCCACTCTACAACCATCCAATCCTGACATGCTGGATCTCTATGAATCATCCATCTCCATCATCCCCAAAGCTTCGCAAATTCATGCTCTGATCGAATCGCTGAATACATCTCCGACTACTTTTTCATCTTTCTGACACCGAAGGACGTATAGTCACTTCTTCAGCCTTCCTTCGATCATTATTCCTTGAAAAATCTCTCTTCAACAGTTTCACACTGCCCATCTTTCTAGAGAATCTTGATGCTCTCTACTAAGATATCTTTCTCAGCTGCTGTACCATCAAGCCTCTCTTAGCCCTGCATCTTTAGAAAAGCACTACTGCAGTACTCCAGTGCTTTCTGTCTGTCACATAATCATCATACACCCTAATCTTTTCATCAAGATCGATCAGTAAATTATGTACCAAATCCTTCCATCCCAAAAAAATCCCTTCCCGTCAATCCTCTCAACCTTCACCTTCAATTTGCTACTTCCAATTGGCCAAATCACAACAACAATAAGATAGATTTGAGACATGCTGTGGAATCTTTATGCATATTTCTGATTTCACCTTGTACGACTTCTCCTTCGCTTTCATGCACCATCAAGCTCTGATACCAAATGTAAGCGCACCAACTAGCATCACTTCTTTCTGATACCAATTGATGTTTTATGATATTGCTCGAACGTCAATCATCCTTAGCATCACAAGCCCCGATATCATGTTGCAGAAGCTCCTGATCTTTAGCATGGATCTAAAAGAATCTGTAATGTTCTCTATGGATAGCAAACCATCGATCCTCCATCTGGATCTATGATGGGATGCCTTCCTCCTTGGGCTTGAGGGAGATGCCCTTCCTTTCTAGGGCTTCTTCAAAAACCCTAGGGCGGCAACTCTAGAGAGAAGAGAAGAAGAGAGAATTGAGAGAGAAAAGGTCTATATTCCACTGCATTCATAGCATTTTAAAATCTTAATACAACCTATGTATTTATACATAGCCATTAGGCTCGACCAAAAAACTCTCCAGCTAACCCAATACATGAAAGCACTCACCGAGCCCATGTACACCCATGTCTCCCATGCTCTCATTCTCTGGATCTAGATCCGATCCATACATGAGTTAGCCTCCTTAAGATCTTTCAAATCAGGCCTTAAGACCCCTAGGATCAACCTAGATCCTAGCCCAAAATAAACCCTCGCATAACTCTGCCCACGTACTGAGCCAGCTCAGTCTCGACACTGAGCTAGCTAAGTTCCATTGGATTGGCTTAGTCTGAAACTGAGCCGACCCAGTCCTGAGCCATGCCAGCAGTCTCGAATGCTCAGTTCTTTGTTTTGTCTGTGCTCTAAGACTTAGCTAATCCAGTTTTGGGCTGAGCCGACTAACCTACAGAAAATCTTCTTTCTACAGTCTTGATTTTTCGACTTTGGTTTCTTGCTTCACTTTGAATTTCAGATCTCCGAAGCACCAATCAAGCCCCTGAAATCCCAGGAGCCAACACTGTGACTCCTTTCGTGACCTCCCAAGGCTTGGGAGCACCACAAATTCTCATAAGATGGTCGATGGAAGCAACTATATCTTATAGGTTAATGACTGATGAGGAGTATGAGACTGCACACATTTATGTGTTGCTTAACTATGAAGAGCTTGGATCATTTATAGAGTAAGTATTTCATTTTTTATTCATAGTATATATAGATATTAAATCATTTGGATTAATTATGTATGACTAACATAAATATAGTCGATATGAGTCGTATATCAGAGCATGTTCACCTCATATTATCGATGGGGAAATTGAGAGATTGCGTGAGTGCGAGTTTGCAAAATGGTTGAAAATTTTGGTTAGTCAATAATATACTCTATTTAATATTTTTTTTTTATTATTGATCATTAAATTAGATGGTTGTGATAATTATTTTTTTAAAAATAGGTGAAGAGTGAGAGGCATGATATTGATCGGTGTATCATGGATATAGCACAAGGCCCAAATTCAGGAGTTACAACTTTGAAAGGATATTTTGTTAATGGTTTCAAATTCCACACACATGAATACGGCATTAATAAGCGAATAATGAATAGTGGCATCTATATAAAAGGAAGCTGCTATAATGACTTTGAATGTGATTATTATGGCATGTTAACTAAGATTTTGGAGTTAACTTATTATGGTGCTGGAAACAAGATTGTGTTATTTAGATGCGATTGGTATGATACTGAGAGAGGCACAAGAGTGCATCATAATCATGATCTCGTGGATGTGCACCATTGATCATGATTGAATACCAATAATCCTTTTGTATTAGCAGAACAAGCGCAACAAGTGTATTACACTACTTATCCATGCAACAGTAGGAAGAGACGTGATTGGTGGACTGTATATAAAACTAAAGCTAGGAATTCTTTTAATATCCCTTCAGCAAATATAGGTGATGACAATGTATCTTCAGATATTGATGTGTATTAAGAGGGTGATATCACAAATCCATCTATAGTTCAGGCTAATGAAGAACTTGATGCACCCAATTTGCTAGTTGATTTCTCTCATTATGAAATGCTGGATGATGATAAGATATGTAAGTTGCAACAAAGACCAGAAGAAACGATGGTTGAACTATAGTACTTGCAAAAGAATGAATATCCCTATAAAAATTATATCAGTCATGCAAACTTGCAAAATGTTAAAAAAGGATTGTACAGGATATTTGGCCAGTATTGTAGATACTTAGTAGGAGGAGATCAAGATAGAAAATATTTCTATAGTAAGAAAATCTCTTGATATTTTTTCAGAAGATCTTCCAGGATTGCCTCCCGATAGATAGATAGAATTTTCAATTGATTTAACATCTAGTGCTGGACCTATCTCTAAAATTCCCTATCGTATGGCGCCAATTGAATTGAAAAAGCTTAAGGAGCAACTTCAAAAACTTCTTGATAAAGGCATTATCAGGCCTAGTTCTCCCCATGGGGTGCTCTGATACTTTTTATTAAGAAGAAGGATGAAAGTGTGAGACTATGCATTGACTATCAGGAGTTGAACAAGTTAACCATTCGGAATAAGCATCCTCTACCAAGGATAGATGACCTTTTTGATCAGCTTCAAGGTGTTTGGATATTTTCAAATATTGATCTTCAGTCCACATATCACCAAATAAAAATTAAGGCAGGCGATATATCCAAAACAACTTTCTGGACTCGATACAGATATTACGAATTCTTGGTTATGCCATTTGGATTGACGAATGCTCCTGCGGCTTGTATGGATATGATAAATAGAGTATTCAAGCCTTATTTGAATCAGTGTGTGGTAGTATTTATTGATAATATTTTGATGTATCTAAGAGCCTAGAAGATCATGAAAGGTATTTGAGGATAGTATTACAAACACTGAGGGAGCAGAAGTTATATGCAAAGTTAAAGAAGTATCAATTTTGGCTAGAAAGTATCTCATTCCTTGGACACATAATCTCTAAAGAAGATATATCAATGGATCTGACAAAGGTAGAGGCAATTATGAACTTGAAATAGCCTACTAGTGTAACAGAAGTTCACAATTTTCTTGGATTAACTGGATATTATAGGAGATTTAGAGAAGGATTCTCTTGCATAGCATTGCCTTTGATCCAGTTGACTCATAAAAGAACAAAATTTGAATGGACAAAGGAATATGAAAAGAGTTTTTAGGAACTGAAAAGATATTTGGTATCAGCTCCTATCCTTACCCTACCATGTAAGAAAGGAGGGTTTACTATTTTTAGTGGTGCCTCCCGAAAGGGGTTAGGATGTGTTTTTATGCAAAATGAAAAAATGATAGTTTATGCATCAAGGTGGTAGTTTATACATCAAGACAACTTAAACCATATGAGCAAAACTATCCAACCCATGATTTAGAGCTGGTATTAGTAGTCTTTGCTTTAAAAAGTTAGAGGCACTATTTGTATAGAGTATCATGTAAAATTTTTACAAATCATAAGAGCCTCAAGCATATTTTCACTCAAAAGGAGCTAAACTTAAGACAAAGATGATGGTTAGAGCTGATCAAGGATTATGATTTGACCATCAATTATCTATCCCAAAAAAGCAAATGTGGTGGCAAATGCCTTAAGCAGAAAGTCAGTGGATGGTATAGCAGTGCTGATCACTTCTCAGATGCATATTCTACATGATCTAGAAAGATTAGATTTGAGGTATGGTCGCATAAATTTGAAACCTTGCTCACTATACTTAGGGTGCAACCTACTTTGATTAACAAAATCAAAGCATCACAGATGGATGATTTGGGACTCCAAAAGATCAGAGATCAAGTGCAATCCAATATAACATTTGAATTTAGAATTCATAAGGATGGAACTTTAAGATTTGGCAGTAGGTTATGTATTCTAAATAATGCAGACTTAAAAACAAAAATTATGATGGAAGCTTACAACTTTGCCTACACAATACACTCTGGAGGTACAAAAAATTTTTTGGTGGAGTGGTATGAACAAAAAAATAGCTTAATATATAGCTCAATATTTAACTTGCCAACGGATGAAAGCTGAGCATCAAAGACCCGTAGGAGCACTGCAATCCCTAGCTATATTGATTTAGAAATAGGAACACATAACAATGAATTTTGTTACAGGACTACCAAGGACTCTCTGAGGGTATGATGCTATTTGGGTAATGGTGGATGGATTGACCAAGTCAGTACATTTCTTACCATCAAAGTCATATTTTCTTTGAGAAGGCTAGCTAAGTTGTACATAGATAAAATTATGAGGTTACATGGCACTCCAGTATCTATTGTGTCTGATCGAGATACAAGATTTATTTTTCAATTATGGAAAAGTTTACATCAGACCATGAAAACTAAGTTGAAGTTCAGTACAGTCTTTCATCCTCAGATAGATGGATAATTAGAGAGAATAATTCAAACTTTAGAAGATATATTGAGGACATGTGTGATAGACTTAAAGGGATCTTGAGATGAATATTTATCATTGGTGGAGTTTGTCTATAACAATAGCTACCAAGCTAGCATCGAGATGGTTTCTTTTGAAGCTTGTATGGGAGAAGATGTAGGATCCCTATATGTTGGGATGATGTCCGTGAGAGAAGACTTTTGAGATCAAAAATTATTCAATAAATAGTGAATAAAATCTAGCTTATCAGAAAGCGGATCCTTTCAGCTCAAAGCCAATAGAAGAGTTATACTAATAATAAAAAAAGAGAACTAAAATTTCAAATGGGCGATCACGTGTTCCTCAAAGTATCTCCCACTAAAGATGTGATGAGATTTAGAGTTTACGAAAAACTAAGCCCTAGATATATGGGTCTCTTTGAAATCTTGGAAAAAATTGGAATGGTTGCCTACCATCTAGCCTTATGGCCCTCTTTTATTAGAGTACATAATATTTTTCATATCTCTATTAAAAAAATATATACCAGATCCAAACCATGTAATAGAGTTTGGACCACTTCAACTTAGAGAGGATGTATCTTATGAGGAGCAGTCGATACGAGTCGTTGATAGAAAAGATCAAGTTTTGAGATAATGCATTATTCCTTATATCAAGATATAATGGCGCAACCATACAGAATAAGAAGCTACGTGTGAATTAGAAGATGAGATGCAAGCCAAATACCCCCACCTATTTCTCAATTTAGGTATGTCAAATTTTCAAGGACGAAAATTTTGTTAAGGGAGGGAGAATGTGAAAACTAGTCCTATGGACTAATTCAAATCAAAGCTGGCATCTAATGCCGACTTCACCCAAATTAAAAAGAAAAAAATAGAGCCAAGATCAATCAGAACAAGAAATCCTATTTCGAGTCGATCCATGTCGTAAGGAGAGGTATTTGAGTGAAATACATTGGGAAGGCTTCATCCCTCCTCTATTTAAACCCTAAATCTCTCCTCTAATGAAGAAACCCTAATCCTAAACCCTAGATCCCTCCCTAGAAATCCTAATTTCTCTCTAAATCTTAGCTTACCTATCACGAAGGGTTTTTGGGCGACAAGATCTTTGGTTATAGGCCGCCAGCTGCTGCCACCGCCGCCACCATTATCGGGAATCCCTTTTTCTCTTTTCTTCTTTCCGGCCCTAGGATAGAACTTTTCTCTTCTTGGTGGGGTCTTTGGCTGATTGCCATCTCGGACCATCTTTGCGCCACCTCCACTGGACGATCGATCGCTTCCCCTTCCTTCCTTTGACCATCCCTATGACACCAAAGAGAAGACTGTAGGTTTGGTCTTGAGAGGAAATCGAGGGAAGAAAGAAAGCAATAAATAAAAGAAAGAAAAAGAGAAAGAGAAAAGAAAAAGAAAGAAAGAGGGAAAGAGAAGAGAGAGAGAGAGAGAGAGAGAGAGAGGTGATTTAATTGTTTGGCTTGAATCCAATTCAAATAGATCTAGTTCTAACCGGGTTACAGGGATCCAATTTAGAAATTGATCTAGACTAGTCCAAGTTAGATTAAAAGATTTTTAGTTATATTAATTTTTTTAGGATTAAAAATTAATTAAAATTATTTGGTATGCTAGCACCTTCAATGCTGGAAGAACATTGAACCAAGAGATCGATTCGAGAGGATCGTAGAATTTTGGATCTAAGCAACAGATAAATTTTTTCTTATCTCTAAATTTATTTTTATATATATTTAAATATTTTAAAAAAATATTTTATATTTAGAAATTATGGAAGTTCAAAATTATATAAATTATTTATAAAAAATAATTTAAAAAATTGGATCAAGCATGATATCGCAATTGCATGATACAGTTTTAGAAAATAAATGATTTTCTTGTATTATATGGCATGATCTATTAAATAAAAAATTAAGTATTTTCATCAATGCATGAAATTTTAAATAAGAGTTAATTTTTATTGCTCTTTTGTAATATGTAAAAATTATGTTGACACTGTTATAAGATAACTATATTTATTTATGAAAAATTAATTATGACAAGCATGAGAAAAAATTTTTAGTTAGATTACGATCTGAATCTAGCCAAGGGGATTGATTGTTAGCCACATGACAGAAACATGTTTCTCCTAGGCATAGACAATCGGAGCTGATCGTTGATAGAGTTAGTCCTTCTAGACCTAGTCAATAGGGCTGATCACTAGTAGCACATCAATATATTGGATATTCTTCATTCAGAACTAATCTCTCTATCTTGTCATGGGGCAAAATATGGTCATATGAACTAGAGCTAGTATTTTTCTAGTATATGTCGGTGGATCGGATGTTCCGTATATAGGGGCTAGCCTCTCCTAGCCTTATCATGGGGCTAATCATGGCCATAGTCAACAAAGACTTAAAGAGAATTTTTTGTTAGATGTGTGCTTAGAAGCCAGATTGACTGATACTTATAATACACTTCTAAGAATAATTTTATAATTTTAATTATAAATTAATAAAAAAATATTTTTTATCATAGTATGCATTTAAAAGTATCTGTGATACATTCTTTGAACTAATGATAATGATAATTTATATTTTCAAGAGTTGAAAATTTAAGACATGAATTTTTATAATTAACTCATAAACTTCTTTCAATCGTAAGATCGTCACAAGGATGGTGATCGATCCGGAAGGCTAGTGTATGATCGCTTTCTTAAAATAAATGAGTCTTGAGTCTACGATGTGGAGACATCAAAGTGAGAATATGGATACTTATTAGAAAATGAGGGCACTGAGCATGACCACATCGAGCAGTCATAAGGAAGTCTATCTTCTCATCGATGACTGGCTCGATGCTGTAGTTGTATGTTTGGTTCTTTGATCTGAGGTGCATCGATAGTTTATCTTAAGTGTGTTATAGTTTAACTGTACCATAACTTGATCTCCTAGTCATTCAAAATTCTAAAGTATATGTTGGCTGTAGCATGATCATTATAGCATGATCATTGTAGGAACTGGATTGCACCAAGATAGGACCTATCAACCTCGATAATAGAGGAGTAGTCCTATGATGATCATGAGATCGAGTTCTTAAGCCCATGGCCATGGCAGTGTGATATAATAGAAAAGAATTTTTTATTAGGATTTCACATCAAACTCAAATTGAATGATTCATTAATATGATGGATGTTGGGTTTTGACGAGTTTACCTTAAACCCTAATCCTGTCAGGACTCATGATAGTAGAATCGATTCACACAGATAGCTACACCAAGAGATTTACTTTCAATTCTAATGAATTACCACCATATGCTGCTAGGTAAGACTAGTGGATTTTGGGAGCAATTAGAATGATCCTGATGATTGAGCATTCTAATTGTATGAATCAGAAAAGTTCTGATCCATCGAAAGATATTTTGATGATGTCAATGATAGAGATCATAACATATCTCATTATCATATAGAATTGAATCTAACTGGATCATACATACAAGAATTTGAGTTTGGTTGTGATCAATTGGACTGAGTCAGTTTAATTGATTTGGATTAGATCCAATTAGGTTTAAGAAAATTATGCTAGCACATGATTGAACCTAACATTCTTCTTTTGTAGTTTTTCTAGTTTGTCTCAACCGAAATCCTGATTGAAGCTTATCCAGGTCAGAAAAGAATTATCTAAATCTATTAGATAATTTTAGGACAACACCTGACACTTATGGTCACCTGTCATTTTCGATCACCTACCTTTTCTATCGCACACCAGGGTCAAAGATTGACCCTATTGTAAGAAAGAAGGGATTAGGGGCACACGTCCCCTAGAGATTTTCTAGGGGCATGCACCCTCACTTGTTGGTACAGTATGAAGAGGGCACATGTCCCCCTAGGTGTGCACCTAAAGTGGATAGGTTTTGACTTGATCAAATTTTAGATTTGACCGGTCAAAGAGTTTGATAGAGATCAAACTCTAAGAGAGAAAGAAGAATCCATTTTGCACCAAACTTTCTTTTCTTCTCCCTACCTATTTTGTATGGCATTATATGGAATATTTGGGGCAGCAAATCTGATGTGAGTTGGCATGAAAAATTTATCAAGAAATCAGAAATAAATCAAGCAATTGGTTGCTTGATTGATTGGAACACTGAGGTGGCACAAGGCTCTATTTAACAGACCCTGCACCCTAGGATTTCATAAGTTTTTGATGCTCCACACCCCAAGCCCCCATAGGCAGCCATCCTCTCCCTTTCTCCATGCCCCTCCTCTTCTTCTTCTCCACGTTCAAAGGTTGGGCCAAGGTTCCAAGAGAAGGTCCAAAGAAATTGGCGTAAAGATTTCAAGAAAAGAGACGACGTTCGTAAGATGAGCGTGCTGCCTTCATCAGTTGATTCGAAGGCAATATAAAATCAGATTTAGATATAATTTTTGGTGATCAGATCTAGAAGGAGAGCACCTCTAGATCTAGCCTAAGTGAACTTTGGTAGAGGCTAGGCACGTGCATGACTTGATCCAGAACCCAAAGCTTCCACAGATCATCGATAGGATAAAAATAGTTTACCCTAAAAGTAACATTAGATGTTACTATTTTAATTTTAATTTTAGATTTAAAATTAGATCATTGAAATTAGATCAAAGAACTCTCTGATCTGATTATACTCTATAAAAAATTTTTTAAAATATTTTCTATAGATCTGGTCAGATCAGACCGATCCTATGTTGGAAAAAAGTAGTTTTTCCTTCAACTGGCATCAAAGCTAAGTTAGTAATTCTTCAGATCTATTTTAAACCTATTTTTTTTTATAATCTATGATCTAATATTAAAAATTTTAGATATCACATCAGATATGATCAGATTTAAAATAAAAAAAATTAAAAATTTTAGATTCATATCAATCTTGCATGAGATGCAAATCTAAACTAGATTTTGAATTATTCTACGAGTAGTCTAGTACTAATTTCCTTTTTAATATGATTAAAAAAAATTTTAGATCTTTATACCTCTATTTTTAGATGTTATAAATATTATAATCAAATCTAAAAATAAAAATAAAAATTTTTAATTTTTATATGAGATATGAATGAAGTATGTCTAGACTAATTATAGAATAGTTCTATGATTTATCTAGAATAGATTTTATTTTGATATGATCAATATAAAATTTATTTTTTAGATATTATATATGACGTATCAGATCTGAAAGCATGTATTTAGGATTTAATGATTGATACATGAGATGTATATAGAACGTGCATGCTTAGATCTATGACTTCATATGAGATATATGTTATAGATTTATTATTTTATAGTATAGTAATTATTTCTAATTATGGCATTCTCCTTGGCCGTCCGATCATAAGAGCAAAGTAGGATTTAAAGGTCCTCTCCTCCTATTCAATGTGATGCTCTTATAGCATGTACGGGTGCTGCACGTTCGTCCATAATCAAAAATCAAAAATTTATTTTTCTGTAAAATCTTAGATTCTAAAATTCTAAGATTTTTGTATGTTTCTAGTTATGAATCCAAACTTAATTAAGAATTAAGATTATAAAATTAATTAGATCTAAAATTATAAATTTCAAGATCTAAGATACCTTCATAAATTTGAGTTTGGACTTGGGTAGCTCAATTAGATCTAGCAGTTGATTAAATCGAATCAAAAATTGATTAGATGGGATAAAAAAAAGCTTAGATTTGACCAATCTTATAGGATTAAGTCTGGGTCAAGATCGAATCACATTGAGATGTGACTCGATCAAGTCAAAATTTGATTTGGCTCCATAGTTCGAGCCTGGATTGTTAGCTAACCTGATTGATTCTGATTTGATAATTTAATGTCTAAGATAAATCTGGCAGATATGACTGACTGGTATTTAATTAGGAGCTATTCAATCTGAATATGTTCTTATCGAGTTAATGGCATATTTTTTCCACCGATCTCACTTATCTGACCATTTGTGTCGATCTAGTTCTGATTAGAGATAGCTAACAATTTGAGCCAACCCATGCCACTAGGTTAGTCATAATTATTATGACTAAGTTAAGTCAAGTTTAAAAAGACCTAAATTAAATCTCTCTAAGAAAATATTAAGTCTAAGGTCTTCCATCATTGTAGATGCGCGGGCCCTTCCCGGGGTTGATTGTTCTCGACTGGATATAGTGGTTCAGTTGCACCAGAAAGATGCAACCATATCTATTAGACATTGGATGCTATGGATTGGAGGATGGGTTGGTCTCAATATTTTGGATATGATGAAAGATCCAAACAGGAATCCAATTCGTGTAAGTGATGGGTCTGACTTAACTAAAGATTGGATCAATATTTCGGACATGGTGAGATTCATGAATTAGAGATCAAGTTTGAATGCACCATGATTAGAAAATCATTGAACAAGAATTATCCATCCATCGATTGATCTATCACCAATAACTGTTAGATGAGGTGGTGAGCCAGTCGGTGGAACCGCATCATCCACTAAAAATCATTGATCGTCGAGATTTTTGCATCTCTACCAAAAGAGTAGGGATCTGAGTAAATAGTGGAAGCCTAACTTATTTAATTCTAAATAAATTAGTTAAGTTTAATTATAAAATCTAATTAAAAATTTTGACTCTCTATAGAAAAATATCAGCATCCAATCCACTAGCCTGTATCCTAGACACCCATAGACTGATTGAACCCAACTATAAGGATTGGCTTTGAAACTTTAAAATTATTTTAGATTTTGAGAAGTTGACTCATGTATTGGAATAGGATCCTCCTATTTTACCAGTCCATCCATCCGCTGAATAGAGAACATCTCTGGATAAGTGGATGGATGAAGATAACAAAGCCAGGTATTATATGTTGGGCTTGATGTCTGATGAGCTCCAGCATTAACATGAAGATATAAAGACTAGCCATCAAATACTAGCTCACCTACAAGAGTTATTTGGTGAACAGAGTCACAGCCAAATATTAAGTCACTAAGAGACTTTTTAAGGCTCAAATACATAATGGACAGTCGGTCCAAGATTATTGTCTGATGATGATCAAGAACTTAGAGAAGCTTGAGAAGCTCAGTGTCAAGTTAGACAAGGACCTATAGATCGATATAATTCTGCAAACCTTTGCTAATGCGTATGAACAGTTCATCATGAAATACTATATGCATAAACTTCAAAATACCTTGGCTGAACTTATGAACATGGTGGTTACTGTCGAGCTCTCTATGAAAGGTTCAAAAGGCTTAGTGCATGCTATGGAGCAGACTTCTTCTAAAAAAAAGTTTTTTGAAAAGAAGAAGAAGACCATGAAGAAGCAGAAGGTGAAAAGTGGGAAGAAGAAGAAGGAAGAGTTGAAGAAGAAGGCCGTCGACAAACAAAAGTATTTTCATTATAATTCTGATGGCCATTGAAAGTGAAACTATCCTCTTTACCCGACCATCCTGAAGAACAAGAAGGAGGTAGGTCCTTTTAGAGGTATGCTCATGATTGAATCTAACTTAATGATTTCTTTTACATCTAGTTGGATGCTTGACTCTGGATTTAGTACTCATTTATGCACCTCCATGCAGGATCTTGAGAAGAATAGGAGGCTGAGGGATGGTGAGTGATCCTGCACGTCAAAAATGGAGCAAGAGTTGTTGCTGTGGTCATGAAAACCTATCCTCTCTGATTACCGTCTTGTTTAGATTTGATTCTTAGGAACTATTATTTTATGCCTGCAGTAAGTAGGAATTTGATTTCTATTTCTTGTTTAGCACATGAAGATTATCTTATTAACTTTCTTAAGGATCACTATACTATTCTTTTTGAAAGAAATAAAATTATAAGTAAATTTTTAATTAATGATCTCTATCAATTGCATATTGATGTATCTATATTAAATATCGAGCAAAATATGAATACCGTAGGACCAAAGTGACCTAGAGATAGTCTAAATGATAAGTATCTATGGCACCTTAGGCTAGGTCATATAGCGAAAGATTGGATTAACAAATTAAAACAATTCAGACTATTAAGTTCGTTGACTTTTGACTCATATCCGATTTGTGAATCATGCCCTCATGGCAAAATGACCAAGCTCTCTTTTGTAGGACATGGGGAAAGGGCCACAAACCTTCTTGCTCTGGTACACATAGATGTGCGTGGCCTATTTGATGTGTCGGTCAGAGGTAATTATGTCTACTTCATCATCTTTACCGATGATCTGTCTCGATATGGATATGTGTATTTGATGCAATATAAGTCAGAAGTCTTTGAAAAGTTTAAGAAATTTAGACATGAAGTAGAAAAATAAATTGAAAAATCCATTAAGATTCTTCGATCAGATCGAGGAGGTGAATATCTTAGTCAAAAATTTCTAGACTATCTTAAAAAAAATGGCATAGTTTCTCAATGGACTCTCTCTGAAATGTCTCAACTCAATGAAATTTCAGAACGGAGGGACCAAACCCTATTAGATATGGTCTGATCCATGATGACCTTCACAGACCTCCCTAATTTTCTTTGAAAATATAGTCTAATGATCGTAATTTACTTACTAAATAGGATCTTCTCTAAAACTATTCCTACCATATCGTATGATATATGGCATGGTAAGAAACTAAGTCTGAGTCAAATTAGAATTTGGGGTTGTCCGACTCATATCAAGAGATAGCAGACGGACAAGTTAGACTCTAGGTCCTTTAGAACTTATTTTATAGGATATCCTAAAGAGTTGTTAGGATATTATTTTTATCTTTCGAAAGATCATAATGTGATTATAAGTCGACATGCCATCTTTCTTAAAAAATAGTTTATTCAAGATGGTGGCACCGAAAGAAAGATAAGGCTCAAGGAGAAAGTTTTTTAAGAGCAACGAGCTAAGAAATCTATGGAACCTAATCAGATTGAGCTAGTTCAATCACAACCTCCTCCACCTCGTAGATCAAATAGGATTTTTCACCCTCCTGAAAGATACTTAGATATTATTTTAGAAGATATAGAAAAAATATTCCTCACAGAAAATAGGGTTCATGGTGATGATCCCCAAATCTATGAGACTGACTCTAAGAAATGGTTAGAGATAATAAAGTCAGAGATTAACTCAATGCAATCCATCCAAGTCTGAACCTTGGTAGATCTACCTAAAGGTATTGTACCTATTGGGTATAAATGAATCTACAAGAGAAAGATAGATGCAGATAAAAATATGGAGACATTCAAGGCTAGGTTAGTAGCGAAAAGATATAGTCAGCACAAAGGCATTGACTATCAGGATACCTTCTCGTTAGTAGTCCTATTTAAATCTATCCGTACACTGCTTACTATTGTAATCTATTTTTCGATTATGAAATATGGTAAATGGATGTGAAAATGGCATTCTTAAATGGATATCTTGAGAAAGATATCTATATGAAACAACCATTAGATTTCACATTCAGTTAGGCTAATCACAAGGTCTGTAAGCTGCAGAGGTTCATCTATGGACTTAAACAAGTATCTCGAAGTTGGAATGCTCGTTTTAATGATGTGATCAAATTATTTAGATTCATCAAAAATAAGGAGGAGCTCTATGTATTCAAAAAGATCAGTGAAAGTGCTATTATCTTTCTCGTACTGTACGTGGATGATATCCTCCTTATTGAAAATGATATTTTTATGTTAACTACGATCAAAATGTGGTTATCAAAAGAGTTCTCTATGAAAGATCTAGGAGAGGCATCCTTTATTCTGAAAAATAAAGTCTATAGGGATAGATTGAATAGGATGCTAGGTCTCTCACAAAAGATGTACATAAAGGAGATATTGAAGAGGTTCAGCATTAAAAACTCTAAGAGGAAATTGGTACCTTTTAGATATAGTGTTCATCTCTCCAAGAAGATGTGCCCTAGCATATCTAAGGAGATTGAACGTATGAGCAAGATCTCTTATGCTTCTGCAATAGAGAGCCTCATGTATGCCATGCTATGTACACGACCTGATATAGCCCATGCTGTGAGTGTCACAAGCAGATATCAGTCGAATCCAGATGAAGAGCACTAGACTTCTATGAAGTATATCCTTAAGTACTTGAGAAGGACTAATGATATGTTTTTGATCTTTGGTAATGGAGAACTCCAGATCTAGGGATATACAGACTCAGACTTTATGTCTGATATAGATAATCGAAAGTTGACATCTAGTAGTCTGTTTGTGTGTAATGATAATGCTGTCAGCTGGAAGAGTTCCAAGTAGATCATGATAGCGGATTCCACCATAGAAGCAGAGTACATCACTGTATTGAAAGCTGCAGAAAAGGCATTTTGGTATAAGAAGTTTGTCATAGAGCTTGAAGTGATGTCATTGGATGCCATCCCTTTGTACTGTAATAATAATGATGCCATAGCTTTGGCTAAGGAGTCGAGGTCTTAATAGAAATCCAAGCATATCGAGCGGTAATTCCATTTCATCCACGATTATCTCGAGAAAGATTACATCGAGATCAAAAAAGTCGACTCCATGGACAACACGGTAGATTCACTGATGAAGCCTTTAGGCCAGTAGAAGATCGAAGCCCATCTTGAGAAGATGAAACTTAGATTTATAGTCAATTAGCTTTAGATAAAGTGGAAGTTTGTTAGATATGTACCCTAGAAGTCAGATTGGCTGACATTTATAATACAATTCTAAGGATAATTTTATAATTTTAACTATAAATTAATTAAAAAATTATTTTTTATCATAGTATGTATTTAAAAGTATTTATGATACATTCTTTGAGTTAATGGTAATAATAATTCATATTTTCAAGAGTTGAAAATTTAAGACATGAATTTTCATAATTAACTAATAAACTACTTTCGACCATAGGATCATCATGAGGATAGTGATCGATATGGAAGGTTGGTGTATGATTGCTTTTTTAGAGTAGATGAGTCTTGAGTGGGCACTGAGCGTGACCATATTGAGCAATCATAAGAAAATCTATCTTCTCATCGATGACTAGCTCAATGCTGCAGTTGTGTGTCAGGTTCTTTGACCTAAGGTGCATCGATAATTCACTTTGAGTATGTTATAGTTTGACTGTACCATAACTCAATATTCTAGCCATTCGAAATTTTGAGATGTATGTTGGCTATAACATGTTCATTGTAGGAATTGGATTGCATCAAGATGAGATCTATCAACCTTGGTAGTGGAGTAGTCCTATGATGATCATAAGATCGAGTTTTTAATCCCATAGCCATGATAGTATGATATAATAGAAAAGAGTTTTCTATTAGAATTTTAGATCAGACTCAAATCGAATGATTCATTCATATGATGGATATTAGGTTTTGATGAGTTTACCTTAAACCCTAATCCTGTCGGGACTCATGATAGTAGAATTGATTCACATAAATAGCTGTACCAAGAGGTTCACTTTCAATTCTGATGGATTGCTATCATATGCTGCTAGATATCACTGATGAATTTTGGAAGTAATTAGAATGATCCTAATGATCGATCATTCTAATTGTATGAATCAGAAAAGTTTTGATCCATCGAAAGATGTTTTGATGATGTCAACGATAGATATCATGACATATCTCATTACCATATAGAATTAAACTTAACTAGGTCACACATACAAAGATTTGAGTCTAGTTGTGCTCAATTAGACTAAGTCAGTTTAATTGATTTGGATTAGATCCAATTAGGTTCAAGAAAATCATGCTAGCACATGATTGAACCTAACATTCTTCTTTTGTAGTCTTTTCGATTTGTCTCAACCGAAACCCTGATTGGAACTTGTCGAAGTCAGAATAAGGTTATCTAAATTCATCAGATGATTTTAGGACAACACCTACCATTTTTAGTCACCTACAATTTTTAGTCACCTCCCTTTTCTATCGCACACCAGGGTTAAAGGTTGACCCTATTGTAAGAAAGAAGGGATCAAGGGTGCACGCCTCCTAGAGATTTTCTAAGGGTGCACGCTCCCGCTTTTTGGTATGGCATGAAAAGGGCGCACATTTTCTTAGGTGTGCACCCAAAGTGGATAGATTTTGACTTGGTCAAATTTTAGATTTGACCAGTCAAAGAGTTTGATAGAGATCAAACTCTAAGAGAGAAGGAAGAATCCATTTTGCACCAAACTTCCTTTCCTTCTCCCTAACTATTTTGTATGGCATTATATGAAATATTTGGGGTGGAAAATCTGATGTGAGTTGGCATAAAAAATTTGTCAAGAAATCTGAAATAAATCAGGCAATTAGTTGCTTAATTGATTGGAACATTGAGGTGGCGCAGGGCTCTATTTAAGAGACCCTGCGCCTTAGGGTTTCATAAGTTTTTGATGCTCCACACCCCAAGCCACCATACGTAGCCATCCTCTCCCTTTCTCCAAGCCCCTCCTCTTCTTCTTCTCCATGCCCAAAGGTTGGGCCAAGGTTCCAAGAGAAGGTCTAAAGGAATTGTGCAAAGGTTTCAAGGAAAGAGATGATGTTCGTGAGACAAGCGTGCTGCATTCATCAGTTGATTGAAAAGCTATACAAAATCAGATTTATATATAATTTTTGATCATCAGATTCAGAAGAAGAGCACCTCCAGATCCAGTTCGAGTGGACTCTGATAGAAGTCAGACACGTGCGTGGCTTGATCTAGAATTCAAACCTTTCATAGATCATCGATAGGATAAAAGCAGTTTATCCTAAAGATAACATTAGATGTTACTATTTTAATTTTAATTTTAGATTTAAAATTAGATCATTAAAATTAGATCAAAGAACTCTTTGATCTGATTAGACTTTGTAGAAAAATTTTTAAAATATTTTCTACAAATCTGGTCAGATCAAATTGATCCTATGATGGAAAAAAATAATTTTTTCTTCATTTTTGGTATTTTCTAATGTGCATGGCAAGTTTATGAAATAAAATTACCTTATTATATATTATTAAAAATTATTATATATATTTAAAAAATATTTATGTTTGATCCTTTAGAGATGATTGGTAACTTATTGAGCTCGTAAAGTTCATCTTCTTTTTTTATTTTTCTTAGATCCAGAAGATCCTACTGGGCTGGGAACCGATCAATCAGGAGCATAGGATTTAGGTAGATTTTATTTAATTTCATTCAGATAGAAGCATTTCATAGATATTATTTTAAATTTTAATTTGGTTTGTTAATAGTATTGAAGATTTTATTATCATTTATTAATTAATATTAGAAAAAAATTTTATCACTACCTGGGTTGAATTATGATAATTAATTATTTAGTGAAAGACAGGCCTTGCATATTCAAGAGAATTGAACCCTAAAAGTATGTGGCCGTCTATTGAGTACCCGACTTGAGTTATTGGATCAGGACGTGACATTAGCTCTCCAGGCTTTAAACCAAATCAATATCTCTGACTTTTTCTTGATCAGATACACCCATACTTTCTTAGAAAAGTCATCTATGAAGATGACAAAATATCTAGCTCTACCCTGAGCTGAAATAGATGCCGGTTCCCATACGTCCGAGTGAATAAGCTCTAAAATAGCTTCACTCTACTTGATACTACTGGCAAACATTATCCTATACTATTTGCCATAGATGTAGAGCTCACATAGATCATCTCGCTTCTTTTTGAGTGCTAGAATTAGACCTCTCCTACTCAACTTCATGAGCCTCCTGTCACTCAAGTGACCCATATGATAGTGCCATAGCTGGTAGATAAGTTACTCCTATGCTGCTACAGACACCTCTGCACTATTGGTAATCACTGAGCTCTCCATCCTATACAGATTGTTGCTCAGTCTTCTCCCTTTATTACCACCAAAGCATCCTTAGAAATCTTCAAACACCTGCTAGCCAGTTGATAATTGAACATATACTCGTCTCTCCAAGTAACCCAGGGATATCATATTCGTCTTCAGATCTGGCACATGTTTCATATTGGTGAGTGTCCATATGACTCCATCATATATCTTCATCCTGATGGTACCAACACCAGCAACTCAATACAAATGATCATCTCCAAGGCTCACACTCCCTCTATCGGACTTCTTATAAAATGAAAACCACTCCCAATATGCAGTGTAATAGTGTAAACTTGCTGAATCGAGTGTCCAATGGCTATCAAACTCTACAGTCCCATTTAACACAATCAGCATGTCATCTCCACTATCCTCAGATAATAGAGCACCACTTCGGTTGGTCGATCCATCCTTAGAAGTGCCCTTTCCTTTTTCATTCTTTAAAAGTAGGCAATTCTTCTTAATATGACCAGACTGATGATATTTGTAGCATTTTCAAGCCTTCTGATTTTTTCGAGACTTTGATCTGCACTTTGACTTATCTCATGTTCTTTCTTTAGGCCTCCCTTACCTCACATTCATAGTAAGAACTTCTAAACTTGGGCTTCCTTTATGTAGCTTCTCCCGCTGCTCATTGGACTTAAAAACCCCAACCACTTCTTTGAAGTTCAAGGTCTCTTTTCCATACACCAAATAGTAATAAGACCGTCATATGAAACTGGCAGCGAATATAACAATAGGAGAGCTCTATCCTCCTTATCAATCTTCACATTAAGGCTAATAACATCCAAGCAAGCTTGATTGAATTTCTAGATATGGACAATCAGATCTTCTCCTTCGGGCATCCATAAACTATACAGCTGCTTCTTCAACCATAGCTTGTTTGTCATATTGTTGTCCATATACGTGTTCTCCAATTTCTTCCAAAGTTCCTTCGGTGTGGTTTCCTTACTAATCTCAGATAAGACTTCATTAGCAAGGCACATCCTGATTGTGCTAAACACTATCTCTTCTAGTTCCTCCTAGTCTTCAATAGAGATATTTTCCATTCTTTTTTGAATTAAGACCTTGTAGATCCTATTCTGTACCAATAGATCCTTCATCTTTTGCTGCCAAAGGTTGAAGTTATCCTTACCATCGAACTTTCTAAAGTCTGCCTTCATAGTACTCGATGCGATCTCAATCAGATCTTCAAAAAATCAAATACCAAAATAAAATAGTATTCAAGAGAAATCTGTTCAGCACCTTACCACAATCCTGGCGAAGCTTTGACCTTTCTTCCATTAGATCTAACTCCAGTGCTCTGATACCAAAAAGTCAACTTTAATTCAACTTATAGTCAACCAAAATTTTACTTTTGTCCTAAGTCAACTAAAATTCATCTTAACCTACACTAAGTCAACTTTAATTCAAATCCTAATCTAATTAGGTTTGTGAATATCTAGTCAACTTAGAATCCTTATTTAATAATAATCCTAATCCAATTAGGATTATGAAGTTCTAGTTTACATACAAGTCCAATTAACAAGAATCCTAATCTAATTAGGATTATAAATTTTAGTCAACTTCTAATTGTTAATTAACAAGAATCCAAATCTCATTAGGATAATTAAATTTTGGTTAACATGAATTTAAATCCTTTTACAATGCTAGTTCTAATTCTCACCCAATTCATCTTTTAACATTGTATGAAGTCCAAATCACCCTAGAATTATGATTAAAGCATCTTTTTTCCATGGAATTCATAGCAGTCGCCACCTTCAACCATCTTGCCAGCCAACATGGTGGCATGATCAAACCTTGGCAGTGGAAAAGGGGGCTTAGGCTGCCCCAGTTTTGCAGCCGCCAAAGCAGCACCTACCTCATGCATCACATGCACGAGGCAGCCTTTTCATGATGAGTTTTTCATGGCAGCAGGCTGCCCGAACTTGTCACATAAGTCATCAAGCCATATCATCTCATATGAAGGCTTGATCATGAACAAAATAATTTTATTTTTATGATTGATGCAACAAATCAACAATTAAACATTATGCAAAATCAGATCATGACATATTATGAACTAGATCTAATCGATATCACAACAATAACATAAAGTTTGATTAAATCAATTAAGGATGGCTCTGATACCATTGTTGGGATATGGATGCACTACGAAAGATGGGATTTTAAAACTTTTCGTACATCCAACAATTGAAAATACATGATCTAAATCCAAAATCAAGATCACCTTGATGATTACAATCAAACACAAAGAAAACAATCAAATAAGAGAGAAGAATATGAATACCTCCAAGAAGATCTTGGATTGCTTGTTTAATTTTCACTAGGCATCCAATTGAATGCCCTCCAATAATAGTCCACACGTAGAATTGATCAAAGACTTTTGCCTCTCTCTTTTGTCGAATCCCTTCCAAGAAATTCAGCCGCCCCCTTTTCTTTTTCCTTTTGGGTGTGACCTCTTCTTAGGCATGAACCCCTCTTGAGCATGGCCTCTCTTGGGTATGGAAACCCTCTTGGGTGTGCAGTTCTCTAGGGGGTGAACTCTCTTGGGAGTGAGGAGTTATAATGGGATCTTAGGGTTAAGACATGTGCTAGCATGCTTATTTATAGTCCTTTAGGATTTTTCATAAATCCATAACTTTAGTAATTATTTTAATTAGGTCTTCCAAGGCTTAATCTTAAGTCCTTGATATAAATTCTATAAGTGTGTGACCCACTAGGTTCCACATCTACCTAGTAGTAGGCCCAAACTCATGTCTATCTAACTTAAATATAACTCTTTTAATTAAATAACTCCAAACAATGTTAAGCCCAAGCGCATCAATTAATCAAAACTTTTTTAATTAATTACTAAATTAAACTCTTTAATTCATAAGAACCTGCAAGTCAAGATTGACATCTAGTGACATGTCATGACTATTCACAAGATGTAAAATTTGATGAAATAACTAAAATACCATTCCATGAAAAATTATCATGTAATTCAATACTTCAATGACAAAACATCCTAGATAATCCATGGGTATAGAATCATGTCAAGCCCAAATATTTATTCATATGTATCTCGATCTAATGATGATGACTCGGTTGATGAAACATTAGAAACTCTTTCTAATTTTCATCCTACTTTGGCCAAATACTTTCTGAATCATCATCTTATGCGATCACATAAGATATCCTCTCCTTTTACAAGGAGTGATCGATTTCTTATTGATCACTCATAACCTCCATGTATACTTCACCATGCCTAGAATATCCTACACATATCTTAGAGAGTCATGCTAGGGTATGGATCAGGACATAGATCTATATACAAAAGGTACCATGATGATCTTAGATCTAAGGATCACTTGCACCACTCAAACTAGAGAATCATCTTTCAATATGCTTGTAAAACTCCATTAGATATTCTCCCTATGAGTTAGTTCAATCAACTTATTCTTCAATAAGCACTCACACCCTTATTTTAGTGTCTCAACATAAGTGATTATGAGATCAATCATCTTCTCTTTTGAGTATATATAGGATGTGCCAATCTTACCATTATTATTGATCCCTGACTCAATAATCCTATGACTAGGAATATTTTAGATTAGGACTATCAAGATTTTAGATCTTATGGGCATGAATTCATTACGGCCCTAAAATCATTGTCCTAATCTATGGAGTTTATCATAATCTTAATTAAGTCATAAATAAGATGATAAGATATAACATATGATGAAACATAATACCTCATATTAATCATAAATAATAAATGTCATGTACATGAGTAGAAAGATAAAATAGAAAAATTCTATCACATCATCTATGTGATTGGCTTACATGACACTATTCTTTCATATGGATGATTGTCACCACCGTAGAGGCATAAAAAGCCTAGGAAAAGGAGGAGGAGGAGTGGGGGGGGAGGGCTTAGGTCTTCACTAAGGATGGAGCATGAGAAAGGAGGCAGTTAGATTGAACAAGACCAAGCGACAGAGAGGTGGGTGGAGCAGGAGGAAAGTGGACAACTAGATCAGATGGGACTAAGCGGTGGGGAGGTGGGCGGAGGAGGAGGAGATAGTGATGACTAAGATGGACAAAGCCAAGCAGTGGGGAGGTGCCCAAAAGAGGAGATGGGGGGCGGCTGGGTTAGATGAGGTCCAACGGTAGGGATGCGACCAAAAGAGAAAAGGGGGTGGTTGGAAGGAATAAAGCCTAGCAATAGGGAGGCGTATAGAGGAGGAGGAAACGGGGTGACTAGGTCAAATGAGGTCGAGTGCTAAGCAGGTGTTAGATGAGTGCCCTAGAAGCCAAATTAACTGACACTTGTAATATACTTCTAAAGATAATTTTATAATTTTGTCTTAAACTTAATAAAAAAATTATTTTATTCTATAACATTATATACATAGTGTCTGTGATACATCCTTTGAGTTAATGGTAATGATAATTCATATTTTCAAGAGTTAAAAATTTAAGATAAGAATTTTTATAATTAACTCATAAACTACTTTCGACCGTAGGATCATCATGAGGATGATGATCGATCTGGAAGGTTAGTATACGATCATTTTTTTAGGATAGATGAGTCTTGAGTCTATAGTATAGAGACACCGAAGCAAGAGTATAAGTGCTCGTTAGAGAACGAGGGCACTGAGCATGACCACCTCAAGCAGTCATAAGAGTGTCTACCTTCCATCGATTACTGACTCGATACTGCAGTGGTATGTTTGGTTCTTTGATCTAAGGTGCATCGATAGTTCACCTTGAAGATGTTATAGTTTAACTAAATTATAACTCGGTCTCCTAGCCATTCAAAATTCTGAGGTGTATATTGGCTATGGCATGTTCATTGTAGGAATTAGATTGCACCAATAAAAGATTTATCTACCTCGATAGATGAGGAGAAGTCCTATGATGATCATGAGATCAAGTCTATAAGCCCATGATCATGGTAGAGTAAAATAAGAGAAAAGAATTTTCTATTAGGACTTCACATTGAACTTGAATTGAATGATTTATTCATATGATGGATATTGGGTTTGATGATTTCATCTTAATCCTAATCCTATCGGGGCTCAAGATAGAAGAATCCAATCATACAGATAACTGCATCGAGAGATTTAATTTTGGTTTGGATGGATTGCCACCATATACTGCTAGATATCACTGAAGAATTTTGGGAGCAATTAGAATAATCTTGATGATTGATCATTTTAATTGTATGAATTGAAAAAGTTTTGATCCATCGAAAGATATTTTGATGATATCAATGATAGAGATCATGACATATCTTATTATCATACAGAACTGAACCTAACTGGATCATACAAACAAAGATTTGAGTCTGAATGTGATCAATTAGGCTAAGCCAATTTGATTGATTTGGATTAGATCCGATTAGATTCAAGAAAATCATGCTAGCATATGATTGAACCCAACATTCTCCTTCTGTAGTCATTCTGGTTTATCTCGGATGAGTTTGACTCATCCAAAAATTCTGACTGGAGCTTGTCTAGATTAAAAAAGGATTGTCTTAATTCATCAGATGAATATAAGATAACACCTGCCAATTTCTATCACCTACCATTTTTTGTTTCAGACAAGGATCAAAGGTTAATCCTAATGTAAGAAAGAAGGGACAGGACGCATGCACCCCTAGAGAATTTTTAGGGACACGTGCCCCTAGATGTTTTCATGAGAGAGAGGGGTGCACGTCCCCCTAGGCATGTGCCCCATATGGATGGGTTTTGACCAGGACAAATTTAGATTTGACCAGGTCAAAGAGTTTGGTGGAGATCAAATTCTAGAAGAGAAAGGAGTCTTTTGCACCACCTTCTCCCTATTTAATTTGTGCGGCATTTTTAGGGGATTTTTTAGGCGACAAACCAGATGGGATCAGGTGTATTTGGCATGGGATATCAGGTTTAAAAGTTTGATTAATCAAGCAATTAGATTGCTTGATCAATCAGGACTCTAAAGTTGGTGCAGGGTCTATTTAAAGATCCTGCACCCTAGGGTTTGTAAGTATTCATCTCCCATGCTGAAAGGCTGCCTCAAAAATATTCCCACACCTCCTCTAAACCTCCTCCCTCTCTTCTCCACGTCCACACCAAATTTGGTGGAGTTTCAGTCATCAAAAGTTAAAGAAAGCTAAAGAAAAGACCAAGATAGGGTGATCTAGATCAAGAGATAGGGAGCTGCCTTCGAAGTTTGTTTGAAGAATTCACAAATCATATACAGATCTAATTTTTGGAGATTAGATTCAAAAAGAGAGCATGTTCAAATCCAGTCCAAGTGGACTCTAATAGAGTCCAGGTACTTACATTGCTAGATCCAAAAGCAGCATTGCTAATAAAGTTGCTTACCAAAGCACGTATCTAGTAGAAAAAATAAGTAGTATCTAGAAAATATTGTATTGAAAATTAATGTTAAGATTTGTAAAAGTTCATTTTGGTTAATCTAGATGATTATTCTTTCTGATATATCTGCATGGATAGGTTGAGCTCATTGTAGATGTTCGATAAATTGCAATACATGATGCGGAGGGTTTCCTCCCCTTCCAAATGGAGTTGCACCATATACCAGGCATTTTGGTCTATGCGGAGCTCTACATCTGAGTCATAAAATAGAGCATACTTCATCCACCTTCGTATCAGCTATCCAAGGACCACCGGCATCTACTCTACTAATATCTGAGCTCCAGCTCCAGCTCCTCCAACTCATACTCCATCTTCTTCTAGTAATGATGACTTAGATATAGATTTAGCAGACTTTTTATGTATTTTTTTAAGAAATATTATAATAAATTTTATTCTATAATAAAAGTTGAGTATTTTAAAAATATTTTTATATTTATAATATTTTTTTGTGCTATATATTTTTAACTGCATTTATTAGGTTAAAAAATAAAGTTCATTAACATTGTAGGTCATGATGGCATCAAAACGCCATCTAGCTTTTACCCCTATCTCTCGGTGGGCTATGCAGAACTCTGCATCTGAGTCATAGGCAGAGCATTCTCCATCCACCTCTGTATCGACTGCCCAGGGACCACCAACATCTATTTCTCTACTAGCATCTACTCCTCCATCAGCATCTAAGCCTCCAGCATTAGCTACATCTCCGACACATGCTCCATCCACCGATGAGTCTCCACTAGCATCCACATTGCATGATCCCATGGCCAGTGAGTATACATTTTTATTATATTATTTATTTATTTTTATAATTATTATACTATTATATATTTATATAATATATTTTTATTGCAGGTGCATCATCTAGTTGAATATTTCACGGTCCCACATGCATGCCGCATGTATGAAACTACCAGCATTAGGTGATGGTGGACTATGATGTGGAGGAAAGGCCAGTAGAAGAGACTGCACGAGAGATGCATTTCTTTTTCAGAGTGCTTGTGAGACGATCCGACATCATTTCGGTATTATCCATAGATTGGCAATTGATGGATGCTGGTATTAGAAACTGGGTATGGAAGGAGATATGGATAAGTGTATCTTAATTATATTTATGTATTTAATATATTTATACTTTATTTGATTAAAATAATTTTATAACTAATTTTTGATAATTTTATATAGAAAAGGTATAATTTTATACTTTATTTGATTAGAATAATTTGGTAACTGACTTTTGATAACTTTATGTAAAGGAGGTATGACTTTCTAGATCATGAGAGAACTCGAGATCCTTGACTAAAGAAGATTGGAGAGTTGTACTGGGATTACAAGATCAAGCTCCATAAAAAATGGCTTGAGTACCGATGAGACACTCTGAAAGAGCTTGTTCCTTGGATATAGAATTATCCCCCAAGTCAGTGGGAGGGGATGGTTAGACATTGGAGGAGTCAGGAGTTTAAGATAAAATTTTTAATTTTTAAATTTTTTTAATATACTTAAAATTATATTTAAATATTTTTTAAATATTTATTATTTATTTAAATATTTATTAAGCTACCTTCCATCAAAATTGGGAGAATCGGATAGCCTAGGAGCACACGCACACTTTAGACCGTGATTCTATGGCCAGTCGTATACATAGAGAGATAATGAATTTTGAATCTTACTGGATAAATTAAATTGATATTTTTTTCTTATTTTTAATAAATTAATCTATTGTTATTGCTGATAAGTGATGGAATGATGTCCAGCCATAGCGAGATCTTCCGATCCAGCCATATGGATAGGAAGGGTAAGTCGATGAATGCCACGATCGAAAGAAATTTTGTAAGTAATAAATATATTAGTATATATGATCAATATTATAAGATTTTTTATAAAATTTTATTTGAATTTATAATTATAGGAGAAGTTAGATGCACTCGCGAGTGAGGGCCCGGACATCTCTGGCCCTCATGACCATCTATCTCAGGTCTTGGGGTCTGAGCACTCTCGGAGGATCCGATACAGGCCCAAACATAAGTCGATGAGCTACTAGTCTGAGGCGAGCACCTCTTCATATGCTTCCAATATCGTCAGTCAGGAGCAGCTTGAGAAGGCTTTGGCGTAGGCAACTCACGCTATGGCACGGGAAAATCAGGCTATGGTACGGACTGCTCATGCTGAGGAGCGTACAACTCATTTGGAGGGCATCCTAAGTGCCATGGTGATGAGGCTCAGCATGCATTTTAAAGCTAACTTCATGAGCCTTGAGAACATATTGGCCGATGTTTCAGCTCCAGCTCTGACTCTAACTCCAGCTCTAGCTTCAACTCTAGCTCTAACTCCAGCTCCAGCTTCGACTCCAGCTCCTCCAGCTCGTGCTCCATCTTCGAATGATGATGATGATATAAATTAGGAGACTTTTGATGTATTTTTTAAAAAATATTATAATAAATTTTATTCAATAATAAAATTTAAGTATTTTAGAAATATTCTTATATTTATAATATTTTTTTATATTATATATCTATATTTATCAGATAAAATATATAAAAAATTAAAAATTTTATATTTTTTATTATTCAAAAGCTACGACAGTGGTTGTAAAATTACTGCCATAGGCATGCCAAGCGTGATCGTAAGTTACATGCCAATCGCTGCCATTAACCTATTATGAAATTATTATATTAGATCTATGGCAGCAGTTCTATAATCGTTATAATAGATAAACCTATGGTAGTGGTTAGAAAATCGTTGCCATAGCTTAACCTATGATAGTGGTTAGAAAACTGTTGTCATCGCTCAACCTATGATAGCGGGTTCAAAAATCACTGTCATAGGTTGTATATGACAGCGGTTCGCATAACCGCTTTAATAACCACTGCCATAGACCTACGGTAATGACCATAGTGGCAGCGGTTAGCTGACCGCTGTAATAGCCTATGGAAGCAATTTTTTAGGCTACGACAGTGGTTACAAACTATTGATGTAGCCCTGTTCTGTTGTAGTGGTAGTTCAGTTGCACTGAAAAGATGCAACCATGTCTATTAGGCATTGAATGCTATGGGTTGGAGGAAGGGTTGGACTCAATATTTCGGATATGATGAGGGACTCAATCAGAAATTCAATTCATGCAAATGATAGGTCTGACTTAACTAAGAAGTAAAGCAATATTTCGGACATGGTGAGTTTTATGAATTAGAAATCAGATTTAGATGCACCATGATTAGAGAATCATTGGACGAGAGTTGTCCACTCATTGGTTGATCCATCATCAATAACTATTAAATGAGGTGGTGAGCCAATCAGTGGGACCACACTATCCACTAAAAATCCATGATCGTAGAGATTTTCGTATCTCTACCAAGAAAGTATAGGGATCCGAGAAAATAGTAAGAGCCTAATTTATTTAAAAATAAAATTTTTAAATAAATTAGTCAAGTCTAATTACAAAATCTAACTAAAAATTTTGACTCTCTATAGAAAAATACCTGCGTCCAATCCCCTAGCCAAACTTCTAGATACCCACAGACTGACTGAACCCAATTTTAAGGATTGGCTTAGGAACTATAAAATTATTTTGAATTTCAAGAAGCTATCTTATGTATTGGACCAAGATCCATCCACTTTACCAACCCGTCCGACTGCTGATCAGAGAGCATCTCTAGAGAAGTGGATCAATGACGATAATAAGGCAAGGTACTACATGTTGGGCACCATGTCTGATGAGCTGCAGCACCAACATGACAATATTATGAATACTCAATAGATGTTAGCTCACCTGCAAGAGTTGTTTGGTGAGCAGAATCATGTAGCTAGGTATCAAGTCTCCCGTAGACATTTTAAAACTCAAATACGTGATAAGCAGTCCATCCAAGATCATTATTTGACAATAATCAAGGACCTTGAGGAGCTTGAGAAGCTCAGTGTTATCATAGATAGGGACTTATAGATTGATGTGATACTGCAGTTTTTGATCAATGCATATGGTCAGTTCATCATGAACTTTCATATGCATAAAATGCAATGTATCTTAGCTGAACTCATGAACATGCTGGTTACTACTGAGTTTTTCATGAAAGGTTCAAAAGGCTCAGTTCTTACTATGGAGCAGACTTCTTTCAAAAGAAAATCTTTTGGAAAGAAGAACAAGACTACGAAGAAGCAGAAGGTGGAAGGTGGGAAAAAAAGGAAGAACCGAAGAAGAATGCCGTTGATAAGAAAAAAATTTTTCATTGCAACACAGACAACCATTGAAAGTGGAACTATCCTTTATACCTAGCCAGCCTGAAGAATAAGAAAGAGGTAGGTCCTTCTAAAGGTATGCTGGTAATAGAATCTAACCTTATGATTTTTTCTGCATCCAATTGGATGCTTGACTCTGGTTCTAGTGCTCAATTGTGTACTTCTATGCAAGATCTTGAGGAGAGCAGGAGGCTGAGGGATAGTGAGATGATCTTGCACATCGAAAATGGAGTAAGAGTTACTGCTGTGGCCATGAGAACCTACCCTCTTTAACTACCATCTGGCTTAGATTTAGTTCTTAGAGATTGTTATTATGTACCTACAGCAAGCAAAAATTTAATTTATATTTCTTATTTAGCATAGAAAGGCTATGTAATTAGTTTTTTTAAAGACCACTATACTATTCTTTTTGAAAGAAATAAAATTATAAGTATTTTTTTAATTAATGATCTCTATCAGTTGCATATTAATGTATCTGTGTTAAATTTTGAGCAAAACATGAATGTCGTAGGATCTAAGCGACCTAAGGATAGTCTAAATGATAGGTATCTATGGCATCTTAGGCTAGGTCATATAGCAGAAGATAGGATTAATAAATTGAAGAAATTCAAACTTATGAGTCCGTTGACTTTTGAGTCATATTCGATTTATGAATCATGCCTTCAAAAAAAATGACCAAGCTCCCTTTTGTAGGACATAGGAAAAGGGCCAAGAACCAACTTGGCCTAGTACATACAGATCTATGTAACCCATTTGATGTATCGATCAGAGGTAATTATGTCTACTTCATTATCTTTATCGATGATCTATCATGGTATGGATATGTGTACCTAATGCATCATAAGTCTAAAATCTTTGAAAAGTTCAAGAAATACAAACTTGAAGTAGAAAAACAAACAGAAAAACCTATTAAGATTCTTTGATCAGATCGAGAAGGTGAATACCTTAGTCAAAAATTTCTAGACTATCTTTAGAAAAATGGCATAGTCTCATAATGGACTCCATCTGAAATATCTCAACTCAATAAAATTTTAGAACAGAGAAATCGGATCCTATTAGATATGGTCTGATCTATAATGAACTTAATGGACCTTCCTGAATTTCTTTGGGGACATAGTCTAATGACAATGATTTACTTACTGAATAGGATTTTTTTCTAAAATTATTCCTACCGCACTGTATGAGATACGGCATGGTAAGAAATTAAGTCTAAGTCATCTAGAATTTAGGGTTGTCCGGCCCATGTCAAAAGACAACAGGTGGATAAATTAGAGTCTAGGTCCTTTAAGGCTCAATTTATTGGATATCCTAAAGAATCATGAGGAAATTATTTCAACCTTTCGGAAGACCACAATGTGATTGTGAGTCGACACATCATTTTTCTTAAAAAATAGTTTATTCAAGATAGTAGCAATGGAAGATAGATTAGGCTCAAGGAGAAGATCTCTAAAGAGCAGTGAGCTAAGGAACCTATGGAACCAAATCAATTAGAGCCTGTCCAAACACTACCTCCTCCATCTCGTAAATCAACTAGGATTTTCTATGAAGGAACTAGATCTAGGGTTTCAAGGCTAGATCTTAAAATTTTTTCAAGATCAGACAACAAAAAATCAAAATTAATTTTTAATATCAAAAAATATCCTAGATCGAATATCCTATTACATGATCATGACATATCATTAAATCAAAAATTAAAATATAAAGAAGAAACTAAAACATGTTGATCACATCAACATGCATATACACTACATCTAATGTAGATATAAAGAAAATAGATCAAATCAATTATCTATGAAAGTTAGACATTTTAACTTGCTAATCTAGGCTTAAGGATGATGTTGCAAGCCGCACACACGTCCAGCCACTGGGAGTCATCCACATGAGCTCACAAATCATAATCAGAAGTTCTGATGTAGAAAATCAGCACAGTATGCTAGTACTGTGTTGATCCTTTTTCGATGGTCAATCTGATGCCTCCTTCTTCTGAATTGGGACTCTTCCAAAGATGAGAAGGAGGAGAGAAGATTTCAAATGTGAGATACTCTAAAAAATCTGAAAGGAGAAAGGGAAGAGATGAACACAGCAATCCTAGAAGAAGACCATCTTCTTCTTCTCTGTTCTCTCACCCAGACACCTAGTTTAGTATCTATGAAAATCCCATGCTCCAATACTCTTTCTCCTTGATTTTCACACACCCCGATGGACTCTCAATGGTCTAGAATATAGCAGAAAATTAGCCTAAAATTCATCCTATATATAAAAATATAGTGGAGTCCTTGTCTAGGTCAAATACCTAAACAAGAAATGTCCAATTTGGGCAAGACAAGGGGCGCCCAACTCTTGGGTGCCCCCTCCAAAATTTTTGGCATGCACCATCTGAGAAAGGCACACAAAACCTTCTCCTTTTTATCATGGAAATCTAATAGAAAATAGGGAGAAGGGTGACACACATGGGAGGAGGAATTTTGGTTTTTCAAAACTCTATCTCTTAGGATTTGAAACCAAAATAATTTACCTTCTTTGACTTGGTCCACACCTAACTACCAAATAGGAGAAAGAGGGAGAGGATGGGCATGCACCAGAAGGCCTAGGAGAAAGGTTTCAATGCACAAAATTAAGAGAGAAAGAGGGCATGAGGCATGGGGGGCTAAGGTGGCATAAGGTGGATTCTCCTAGTCACACTAGGAATCTTCTATGACTTGGTCAAAGTGGTTTCTCAAACCAAATTAAATCAAAAGCAAGTCAACCTAACTAAATTAGGCCCTAGCATAATTAAGAATATAATTAAATTAGATTAAATTAAATTTATTTTTAATTTAATTTTTTAATCAAATTAGGAAATTGGGTTAATCCAAGTCCTAGTTGAACTAGGACTAGTTCTATCTTGCACCTGGCTTATCCAATAAGCCAATTAAATTTGATCCAATCAAGTTCAAACTAAATCTAATTAAATTATATTTAATCAAACTTAATCTTAGCTCTCTAACTTAATCAAATTAAGTCAATTAGTAATTTAATTACTAATTGATCCTCCTACAATACTTGCACTAGGTTCAACATCAATCGTATTGATCGTTTAATCCTAGAATGATTTTTAATCATTGATCAACTATCCGATCAGATCGTGAGCTTTAATATGTGTGATCTCATAGATCTGAACCTAAGTCGGTAGCATAAAAATAGATTTCTATATCAATCGAAGTAACCATCTAGTAATGGTATCCGACGATCGGATAGGTCAAATGTGTAGAACAACATCCTTAGAATCCATGTGGATATAGTTTTCATATAATTCATCCCTTGACCAAAATGCTCGTAGGACATCTCAGAGTTCAACTATCAACTCTGATCAGGTTGTCCATATTGTATTTCAAAATATCAAATTCATCTGAGGGATTATCCTGGCCAAGGTTTTGCTATATTCAAATACAGTGATACATTCTTCTCCAACTCTTGGAGTAGTCAATCCCATCTTGATCACACACTAACTTTGTAAGTACTTGACTGTGCCCAGAAGCCTTCCATTACTGAATTAGAAATTCAGTTAGTTTGGTACCAAAATACAGGAGTTGCTTGCAAGTCACTGAGATGATCTCAGGTCTAAGGGACACTTATACCTATATTCCATCAAAAACATTCTCGATAGCAGAATACTCTGGAGTTGATCATATTCAATGATAATGTACCCATACATCTTACCTGTATACCATATTAATATCTCAACACTCCTTGGTTAAGAGGACAATCAATCCATATGGTATACAGTAACCTATGCTCGATAGATGCTGTCATCCTAATTAACAGTCTATCTTTTGATCGTGAACTATTTTAAGGACTAATCGATAAATTCTCTCTTTATCGAAGCTAAATAGTCCTAAGGACTTCATCACAACAATGAAGTTCGTTAGAACATTAATACTTTATGATGAAAATATCAAAAAAAATATTTTATTAATTAATAAATTAATTATAATTATAATATAGCTCAACCATCAATAGGTTGATGATTGGCTTTGGGATATATTTTTCAATAACTCCTACTTATCCTAAAGCCACTCAACACAATATCTAATATCCATTTTTGACTTGTGATTATCGAACTCCTTTATCGTCAGAGCTTTAGTGAAGGGGTCGATCAGATTCTTCTTTCCATCGATCTTCTAAAGATTGATGTCACCTCGATCCATGATCTCTCAGATTAGGAGGAAGTGGCAAAGGATGTGCTTCGTCCATTGATGTGCCTTTGGTTCCTTCATCTAAGCTATGGCACCAGTGCTGTCGTAGTAGAGTGGGATCGGACTATCTAGGGAGAGTGCTACTCTGAACTCAATAATAAACATTCTCAACTACACAGTTTTCTTTATGGTATCTGTTGCTGTGATGTACTCTACTTCGCAAATAGAGTTTGTCATAGTATGTTGCTTGAAACTCTTTCAGTAGATGGCTCTACCATTTAGAGTAAAGATATATCCCGATATGCTTCTACTATCATCATGGTCAGATTGAAAGCTGGAGTCTGTAAATTTCATAAGTTTTAGATCTAACTTGCCATAAATCAATCATTGGTCCTTAGTATTTCTCAAATACTTAAGGATCGCTTAACCACTTTCCAGTGATTTTCTTCAGGATCAAACTAGTATCTACTCACTACTCCTAATGAGTATGCCACATCTAATTTCGTACATATCATGATGTACAAGATAGATTTCACTACCAAAGCATATGGGACTCTACTCATATGCTCTCTCTCTCTTCAAGAGTTGTTGGACAATCCTTCTTGGAGAGAGAAATTTTATGGTCTATCGGAAAATAGTCTTTTTTTAAAATTCTTCATGCTAAACCTCTTCAGCACTGTATCTATGTACGTGGACTGGGATAACCCAAGCATTATTTTAGATCTATCCTTATAGATCTTCATCTCTAAGCTATAGAATGCTTCACCCAAGTCCTTCATAGAGAACTATGATGACAACTAGACTTTTATTTTCTATAGTGTGGGGATGTCATTTTCGATTAAGAAAATATCATCCACGCACATGACAAGAAATACCATTGCTGGATCATTTGCCCACTTGTAAATACAGGACTCTTATCCATTCTTAACGAAGCCATACATTTTGATTATCTTATCAAAATGCATGTTCCAACTCCGAGATGCCTGCTTCAATCCATAAATGAATTTCTATAGCTTGTACACCTTGGACTCATCTATAGATGTGAACCCCTCAGGTTGTATCATATACACCTCTTCAGTCGGCTCTCCATTTAGAAAACCTATCTTCACATCCATCTACCAAATCTCATAGTCTAGATGGATAGCTATCGTAAGCATTATCCGAATGGATTTGAGCATTGCCATAGAAAAAAACATCTTGTCATAGTCAATACCATAACATTAACGATATTTCATGGCAACTAGACAGGCTTTATAGGTCTCCATCTTTTCGTCTGTGCTCCTTTTCTTTTTGAAGGTCCATTTACGTCCAATGATTTAATCCCTTCGGATGGATTAACCAATGTCCACACATCATTGATCTTCATGAACTCCATTTTGAATTTCATGACCTCAAGCTATTTCTCAGAATCAAATCTCTGCATAGCATCCATATAAGTGATCGAATCCTTATCGTTCTCATCGAGTTTGATGGAATCACCATTCCAAACTAAGAAATCGTAGTATCTATCTGGATGATGCGATACTCTATCGGATCATCTTAATGGTGCAGGTATACTAGACTCTAGATCTGATCTAATCAAATTTGACTTAGGTTCAGCTACAGGTGTCAGTTTTTCTACTTATTAAACTTCATCAAGTTCAACCTTAGAAATAATAGTTCCTTCATCAAGAAACTTCTTTTCCAAAAAGATTGTCTTAAGGCTAACGAACATCTTTTGTTTATCAGCATGGTAGAAATAGTATCCTTTGATCTCTTTTGGATATTCTATGAATGTGCACTTGTCAGACCTAGATCCAAGTTTATGTGTAACTAACCATTGACATAAGTCAAACACCTCTAAATCCTAAGATGTGAAAGTGCTGGCTTACGTCCTGTCCATATCTTATATGGAGTCTTAACTGCATACTTGGAATCCTATTTAACAGATAACAAGCCAATTCGAGTACATATTCCTAGAAGGATATCGGTAAGCTAGCAAAATCCATCATGGATCAGACCATGTCTAATAAAATCCGATTCCTCCTTTCAGACACACCATTATGTTGTGGTGTTCCTGAAGAAGTTCATTAGAAAAGAATTCCATTCTCTCCTAGATATATGAGAAAGTCACCAAAAAGATATTCTCCTTCTCGGTCAGATCAAAGAGTTTTAATACTCTTTCTAATTTATTTTTTTACTAAATTTCAAAATCATTTGAATATTTCAAATAAATCCGACTTGTGTTTCATCAGATAGACATATCCATATATGAATAGATCATCTGTGAAAGTAATGAAGTAGAAATATCCACCTTCGGCACTTGTATTTATTGGTCCACATACATCAGTATGTACTAGACCTAAGAGCTCAATGGCTCTCTCACCTTTTCCAGTAAAAGGTGACTTTGTCATTTTACCAAGAAGACAGGACTCGTAGGTTGAAAGTGATTCACAATTACTGACTTCGAAGATTTTTTTTTTGAGTCAATATGTTTATCCTATTCTTATTTATATAATCTAATCTATAGTGCCATAAATAGATATCTAACATACTATCTAATCTAGGATGCTTGCCAGTTGAATAGACTACGTTAATAGGTTGTGATAGCATATACACACCATTGTTCAAATATCCATAGAAAATAGTAACAATATTCATAATGATATTACAAACTTGTTTCTTTATTGAAATTTCGTAATTATTTTTGGCCAAAAGGCCTACAAAAATAATATTTTAAAAAAAATAAGAATAGAAATGACAATCACTAAGAACAATGGTATGGAACTCAAATATAAGTTTTAAGATTTCTAAAGCTAGAACTGAAACTGGTCTTCCATCGCCAACATTCAGAAACTTTTCATCTTGCTCGAATCTCCTACTGACCTACAATTCCTACAATGAATTACAAATATGGTAAGGGCTATCAGTATTCAATATTCAGTCAGTAATATCATAAATAAAAAAATTGCAAGAAGTTATCATATAAATATCTTATCCAGCAACAGCTTGCTTCTTTTTCTGTCTGTTCGGATCCAGAGAGGCAATATACTGAGGATAGTTTCTCTTTCAGTGCCCTCGTTTCTTGCAAAAGAAGCATTCAGTTTGACTCTTATCGGACATGATCTTCCTGGTCTAGCTCTGCACAGATATCCCAGCCTGAACTTGCACCTTCTTTCTTTTCGTTCTTCTTTTCTTTTCTAAAGGATCGAGAATCAGAAGATGAGCCTCCCACTAAGTTCACCGACTCCTTATGAAGTTGGTGATCCTTCTCAAAGTTTTGAAGCAACCCCAGTAATCCATGGTAGTCTACTTCAGGCTTTGTCATTCTGAAATGAGAAAGAATGAAAGAAAAGACTTGGACAGTGAGTTTAGTATTGCATCCTTCTCAAGCTGTTTATACAAAGAAAAGCCAAGCTTGCTCAATCTCTCTATCAACTCGATCATGTACAATACATGATCAGTGATAGATGCACCATCTCACATCCTAGCATTGAAGATGGCATAACTAGTCTTGTGCCTTTCAATGTTATCAGATGTGCCAAAAGAATCCTCCAACACTTGAAGCATATCTTTTGGATGAGCTGTCTCAAATCTGTGACTAAACTTATCGCTCATGGTAGCCAGCATAATGCAGCACACTATGATTCGGTCACTAAGCCACTTCTGATAAGTATCTCTAATTGTTCCACGTTCATTGGCAGCTAGCTCCTCAGGTACAGGATCCATCAAGATATATAGGATCCGTTCATGCTCTAGGACTATCTTCAACTTTCATTACCAGCTATCGAAGTTAGATTCCATCAACTTATCATTGTCCAACAATGATCAGAGTGATAGAAAAGTGACCATATATGCACAAAAAAAAATCATAATCTAATTAGTAATTGATTCATTAAATCTAAAGATTTGGACTTTATTCAAAAGCTTCTTCCACTATTTTATTCGAATTGGTAATCTCTACCTCTAATTCAAGAAATTATCCTAATTTCTTAGTGGATACTAGAATCCACATAGACTGCACACGAGCCCAACTTTGGTTAGCCAATTCATTTACATCTAAGGGTAGGTTCATAATCAATTATTTTTTTAAATAATTTTTAGTAAGTATATTTTTATCCCAATCCCTAATCAATAGACTTTAGCCTCCATTGAAAAGATCCAATTAGATCCAACCATTAACATGATCATACTTGGTCCATCAAACCAATGAATGATTAGGTCCAACTTTAATTGGCTAATCTAACCACCATTTAGAAAGATGCAATCAAGAAATCATATAATGAATGATAATTTTGTTAGTCGATAAACATCAGGCCTTTGGGCCTTCAATGATTATCCAACTAATTGATCCATTATCACCCACTTAATGAGAGACTATGATCTAATTATCATAATAACTATTTCATTTTAGGGACCTAATAATTTTAGAGAATTTATTTGAAGATGAGAAAAAGTCAGATAAACCAGCTTGTCATGATCCTCTCACTAGCTTCATCAAGTTAGCTTAAGGAAGACCATTAATAGGCTGATCTAGGAGCATCTAACTTAGTCACACTGATTTACCTCACTAACATGGGTCAGATCAAATAGTCAAGTGATCCGAACAAAACATAATTTCATCAAGAGGCCAGATAAATTCGATCAGTAGGAGGGTCTGCCAAAGCTTGCCTTAGACACCATCAAAAATGGCCAGATAAGTAAGCTGCCAATTAAAGACCACCGATCTAGTTTACCTTAGACATCTACTAGTTTAATTAATCTTGGTTAGATCAATCTAATGGTTCATGCTAAACCACGTAGCCAAGAATCAAGTTGATCTTGGGTCTCGTTAAAGATATGAACTTGATCAACTACAATTATTGTAATTGATCTAGAGAATCCTTAATCTAATCTAAGACAACAATTGATTAGATTTAGTCAATTATCTAATTAAGTCCATTCTTTAATCTAACCATAGGTCTAATCCAATTAGTGGACCTAATCTTCACTAACCTATTTAACCCAATGTATTATGATTTATGTCTTAGGATCTTCAATTCATAATCCTAGATTCTAATCAAACAACTTCTTAATTCTTAATTAAGTTTTGGACTGAAGATTGGGGTTCGACTTTTTAAAAATGATTTTTATATTTATAAAATATTTTTATAATATGATTCTATCAATCAAGTTGCATGTTTGATTCATAATCAATATGCAAGTGAGATAAACATGAAACTACTTTACATCTAATCTAAACAGGTTCATGTAATTAAAATAATTTTAACTATAATCAATCATAAATTATCTTAGATCAAATATAATATATTTATGATAATTAAAATTAGATTAAAATATTTTTAATCAGATCATAAAATTTTTTAGATCTAATCTAAAATTTTTTTATCAATATTTTAGATCAGTACGTACTAAGACAACCTCTCCACTATAAGAAATAAACCTTACAGCAGGATAACCTTATAGCATCCGTGCAATCTAAAATTTTTATTTTTAGATCTAAAATTATTTTAAATTAAATAAATCATAAATAAAATTAGATCATATCTAACAAATTTATGATAAGAAGCAGATGAATACGAACTAGGACAACCTCTCCACTGTAAGGAATAAACTTTACAGCAGGATAACCTTTATAGCACTTCGTATGATCAAGATTTTTAATTTTAGATTTAATAATGAGATTATAAATTAGATCTGATCTAAAAAATAATCTAAATATATACACATAATCATGTAATAATCAACTTAGGCTTTGATACCAATTGAAGGAACCAGATCTAGGATTTTAGGACTAGATCTTGAAATTTTTCAAGATCAGATAGTGAAAAACTAAAATTAATTTTAATACCAAAAAATATTCTAGATCTAATATCCTATTACATGATCATGGCATGTCATTAAATCAAAAATTAAAATATAAGAAAGAAACTAAAACATGTTGATCACATCAACATGCATATACACTACAACTAATGCAGATATAAAGAAAATAGATCAGATCTATTACCCATGCAAGTTAGATATTCTAACTTATTGATCCAGACTTGGGGATGATGTTGCAAGCTGCATACATATCCGATCTTTAGGAGTCATCCACATAAGCCCATGAATCATGATCAGAAGTTTTGATGCAGCAAATCAGCACAGTATGCTAGTACTGTGTTGATCCTTCTTCGACGGTCGATTCAATACCTTCTTCTTTTGAATTTGGACTCTTCCAAAGATGAGAATGAGGAGAGAAGATTTTAGATGTGAGATACTCTCAAAAATCTGAAAGGAGGAAGGAAAGAGATGAACACAGCAATCCTAGAAGAAAATCCTCTTCTCCTTCTCTGTTCTCTCACCTAGACATCTAGTTTAGTATCTATAAAATCCCCACATTTTAGTACTCTTTCTTTTTGATTTTCACACACCCCAATGGTCTCTCAATGGTCTAAAATATATCAAAAAATTATTTCAAAATTTATCCTATATATAAAGATATAAAGAAGTCCTTATCTAGGTCAAATACTTAGACAAGGAATGTCCAATTTAGGTAAGACAAGGGTTGCCCAACTCTTGGGCGCCCCCTCCAAAATTTTTAGTGCGGATCATCTGAGAAAGGCACACAAAACCTTCTCCTTTTTACCACAAAAATCTGAGAGAAAATAGGGAGAAGGGCAACATACATGGGAGGAGAAATTTTGGTTTTTCAAAACTCTATCTCATAGGATTTGAAATCAAAACAACTTACCTTCTTTGACTTGGTCCACACCTAACTACCAAATAGGAGAAAGAGGGAGAGGATGGGCATGTGTGAGAAGGCCTGGGAGAAAGGTTTCAATGCACAAAATTAAGAGAGAAAGAGAAAGTGGGGCATGGGGGGCTAAGGTGGCGTAAGGTAGATTCTCCTAGTCATACTAGGAATCTTCTATGACTTGGTCAAAGTAGTTTCTCAAACCAAATTAAATCAAAAATAAGTCAACTTAATTAAATTAGATTTTAATTTAATTAAAAATTTAATTAAATTAAATTAAATTAGATTTAATTTTGATTTAATTTTTTAATCAAATTAAAAAATTGGGTTGATCCAAGTCCTAGTTAAACTAGGACTAGTTCTTTCTTGCACCTGGCTTATCCAATAAGTCAATTGAACTTGATCTAATCAAGTCCAAACTAAATTTAATTAAATTATATTTAATTATACTTAATCTCAGTCCTCTAGCTTAATCAAATTAAGTTAATTAGCAATCTAATTGCTAATCGATCCTCCTATAATACTTGTACTGGGTTAAACATCAATTGTATTGATCGTTTAACCCTAGAATGATTCTTAATCGTTGATCAACCATTCGATCAAATCATGAGCTATAATATATGTAACCTCATAGATCCAAACCTAAGTTAGTAGCATAGAAATAGATTTTTGTACCAATCAAAGTAACCATCTAGCAATGATATCCGATGATCGGATAGATCGAATATATAGAATAATATTCTTAGAACTCATGTGGATATAGTTTTCATATAATTCATCTTCTTGACCAAAATGCTCGTAGGATACCTCAGAGTTCAATTGTCAACTCTGATCAGATTGTCCACATTATATTTTAAAATATCAAATACATCTGATGGATTACTCTAGCTAGGATTTTGCTATATTGAAATACAATGATACATTCTTTTCCAACTCTTAAAGTGGTCAATCACATCTTGATCACACACCAACTTTGCAAGTACTTGATTGTGCCCAAAAGTCTTTCATTACTGAATTAAAAATTTAGTTAGTCCGATACCAAAGTATAATGAGTTGCTTGCAAGTCACTGAGATGATCTCGGGTCTAAGGGATACTTATACCTATATCCCATCAAAAATATTCTCGACAGTAAAATGCTCTGAAGTTGGTCACGTTCAATGATGATATATCTATACATCTCATCTGTATGCCATACCAGTATCTTCATACTCCTTGATTAAAAGAATAACTAACTTATATGGCATACAGTGACCTATGCTCAATAGATGCTGTCGTCCTAATTAATAGTCTATCATTTGATCGTAAACTATTTTAAGGATTAATCAATAAATTTTTTTTTATCAAAGCTAAATAGTCCTAATAACTTCATCACAATAATAAAGTTCGTTAGAAGATGAATACTTTATAATAAAAATATTTAAAAAAATATTTTATTAATTAATAAATCTATTATAATTATAATATAGCTCAACCGTCAATAGATTGATGATTGACTTTGGAATATATTTTTTAATATTCTATTCTTCTAAAAGGTACTTAGGTACTATTTCAGAAGATGTTGAAAAAATGTTCCTCATGAAAAATGAGATTCATGGTGATGATCTTAAGATATATGACAAGATGATATCAGATATCGACTTCAAGAAGTGGTTAGAAGCAATGAAGTCAAAAATTGACTCAATGCACTCAAACTAAATCTGGACCTTGGTAAATCCACCTGAGGGTATTGTACCTATTGGATGTAAATGAATCTTCAAGAGAAAGATAGGTACCGATGAAAATATAGAGACATTCAAGGCTAGGCTAGTAGCGAAAGGATATAGTCAGCTTGAAAGTATTGACTATCAGGATACCTTTTTGTTAGTAGCCATACTAAAATTCATCCACATATTGCTTGCTGTTGCAGCCTATTTCGATTATGAAATATGACAGATGGACGTGAAGACAATATTTCTGAATGGATATCTTGAGGAAGATATCTATATGAAATAGCTCCTTGATTTTGCATCCAATGATGGAGATCATAAGATCTACAAGCTACAGAGATTCATATATGGACTAAAGCAAGCATCTTGGAGCTAGAATACTCATTTTAATGATGTGATCAAATCGTTTGATTTCATAAAAAATGAGAAAAAAATTATGTGTATTCAAAAAGATCAGTGAAATCACTGTTGTCTTTCTCATATTGTACATGGATGACATCTTGCTAATTGAAAATGATATTTTCATATTGACTACGATCAAAATATGGTTATCAAAGGAGTTCTCTATGAAAGATCTAGAAGAAGCATTCTTTATATTAGAAATAAAGATCTATAGAAATAAACTGAATAGGATGCTTAGTCTTTCATAGAAGATGTACATAGAGGAGTGCTAAAGAGGTTTAGCATGAAAAACTCCAAAAGAGATCTACATGAGCAAAATCTCTTATGCTTCAACAATAAAGAGCCTCATGTATGCCATGCTATGTACACGTCCTGATATTGCCCATGCTGTGAGGGTCACGAGCAGATATCAGTCGAATCCAAGTAAAGAGCACTAGATTTCTATGAAGTATATCCTCAAGTACTTAAAAAGGACTAAGGATATATTTTTGATCTTTGGTAATAGAGAACTCCAGGTCTAGGGGTATATAGACTCGAATTTTATGTCTGATATAGATGATCGAAAGTCGACATCTAAAAGTCTGTTCATATGTAATGATGGTGTAATGAGTTGGAAGAGTTCCAAGCAAACTATGTTCGCAGACTCCATCATGAAAGCTGAGTACATCACTGCATCGGAAGCTACAAAAGAAGCATTCTAATATAAGAAGTTCATCGTAGAGCTCAAAGTGATGCCATCGAATGTCGTCCCTCTATACTATGACAATAATAGCACCATAGCCCTAGCTAAGGAGTCGAGATCTTACCATAAGTTCAAGTATATCGAGCAGCGATATCATCTCATCCACGATTACCTCATAAAAAGATACGTCAAGATTAAGAGAGTCGACTCCGTAGACTATGCGGCTGATCCACTAATGAAGCCATTGAGCCAGTAGAAGATCGAAACACATCTTAAGAAGATGGGATTTAGATTTGTAACCAATTGGTTTTAGGTCAAGTGGGAGTTTGTTAGATAAGTGCCTTAGAATCCAGATTAGCTAACATTTATAATACACTTCTAAGGATAATTTTATAATTTTGACTTAAAATTAATAAAAAATTATTTGATTCTATCACATCATGTACATAGTATTTGTGATACATCCTATGAGTTAATAGTAATAATAATTCATATTTTCAAGACTTGAAAATTTAAGATATGAATTTTCATAATTAACTCATAAATTTCTTCCGACCGTAGGATCATCACGAGGATAGTGATTGATCTAGAAGGTTGGTGTACGATCGCTTTCTTAGGATAGATGAGTCTTGAGTCTATGGTATGGAGACATCGGAGCGAGAGTATAGGTACTCGTTAGAGAATGAGGATATTGAGCGTGACCACCTCGAGCAGTCATAAGAGAGTCTACCTTCTCATCAATGACTGACTCGATACTGCAGTGGTGTGTCTGATTCTTTGATCTAAAATGCATCGGTAGTTTATCTTGAGGGTGTTATAATTTGACATATCATAACTCGGTCTTCTAGCCATTCAAAATTTTGAGATGTATATTGGCTATGGTATGTTCATTATAGGAATTAGATTGCATCAATAGGAGATTAATCTACCTCGGTAGATGAGGAGAAGTCCTATGATGACCATGAGATCGAGTTCATAAGTCCATGGTCATGGCAGAGTGAAATAATAGAGAAAGATTTTCTACTAGGATTTTACATCGAACTCGAATCGAATGATTTATTCATATGACGGATGTTGGGTTTGATGAGTTTACCTTAATCTTAATTCTGTTGGGGCTCAAGATAGAAGAACACAATCACATAGGTAGCTGCACCAAGAGATTTGCTTTCGATTCTGATGGATTGCCATCATATACTGCTAGGTATCATTGATGAATTTTGAAAGCAATTAGAATGATCTTAATGATCAATCATTCTAATTGTACAAATCGAAAAAGTTTTGATCCATTGAAAGATATTTCAATGATGTCGATGATAAAGATCGTGACATATCTCATTACTATACAGAATTGAACCTAACTGGATCACACAAACAAGGATTTGAGTATAGATGTAATCAATTGGGCTAAGCCAATTTAATTGATTTGGATTAAATCTGACTAGATTTAAGAAAATCATGCTAGAACATGATTAAACCTAACATTCTCCTTCTGTAGTCTTTTTAGTTAGTCTCGAATGAGTTTGACTCATCCAAAAATTCTGACTGAAGCTTGTCTAGATCAGAAAAAGATTATCTTAATTCATCAGATGAATATAAGATAATACTTGCTAATTTCTATCACCTGTCATTTTCTATTTCGAACAAGGATCAAAGGTTGACCCTGATGTAAGAAAGAAGGGATAGGAGGTGTGCACCCCATGGAGAATTTCTAGGGACGCACGCCCTTAGATGTTTTCATGAGAGAGAAAGGGGTGCATGTCCCCCTAGGCATGCACCCCATATGGATGGATTTTGACCAGGTCAAAGAGTTTGATGGAAATCAAATTCTAGAAGAGAAAGGAGTCTTTTGCACCACCTTCTCCCTATCTGATTTGTGCAGCATTTCTAGGGGATTTTTTGGATGACAAACTTGATGGGATCAGGTGTATTTTTTGTGGGATATCAAGTTTAAAAGTTTGATTAATCAAGCAATTAGATTGCTTGATCAATTAGGACTCTAGAGTTGGCACGGGGTCTATTTAAAGACCCTGCATCCTAAGGTTTGTAAGTATTCATCTCTCGGGCCAAAAGGCTGCCTCAAAAACTTTTCCATGCCTCCTCTAAAGCTCCTCCCTCTCTTCTCCACATCCACACTAGGTTTGGTGGAGTTTCAGCCATCAAAAGTTGAAGAAAGCTGCAAAAAAAATCAAGACAAGATGATCTAGATCAAGAGATAGGGTGCTACCTTCGAAGTTTGTTTGAAGACTTCACAAATTAGATCTAGATCTGATTTTTGAAGATTAGATTCAGAAGGAGAGCACAGATCCAGCTCGAGTGGACTCCCATAAAGGCTAAACACTTGCATGGCTAGATCCAGAACTTCGGACAGCGGCAGATTATCATCAGGATAATTATCTATCCTGAGCAGGTAACATTTGATGTTCCTATTTTTATTTTAATTTTAATTTTTAATATCAGATCATTAGAATCAAATCCAAGAACTCTCTGATCTGATTGATTTTTATAAAATTTTTTGTAAAAAGTTATGCTACAGATCAGATCAATCCTATGATGGAAAATTAAATTTTCCTTCAGCAGGCAGGTGTAGGAGGAGGAGGAATTGGGGGGAGATTGGATCAAACTAAGCCAAGTGAAGGAGGAGGAGAGGAAGGTGGTTGGGTCAGATAATGCCAAAAGGTGAGGATGGTGGTAGGCAATGACATAGAGGTGAGCAGCGAATACCATTCATGGTGACAAATAAATCTAGGCTTGATGGAGTATTAAAAAAATAAAAAAAAACAAATATATTTTTTAAAATAAAAAAGGATAGATCGATCTGACTCAGCCTAGAATATCTAATCTGACTTAGGTCAACCAAGCCAGAATATCTTTCAAAAAAAAATTAAAAAAAAAAATGGCAACTACCCTCCTAAAAGAAAGTTATCCTATCTAATGGATGGTTTGGATCTTTTCTACTTTTTTACAAAAAATAATAAAAAAGCACCACAACATTTTCCATGACAATAAAGAATGATACAAAATAATTTTTGTTCAATAATTATGATTGATAAGGATATCAAAATAATATAATTTATGAGAATCCATAAGTTGTCTATTAAGTCAATTTCATTAATTATTTAGATAATTTACCTCCATTTCCAATTGATGAGTAAATTGGTAAATTCATCAAATGACCTTCGAGAAATGTGCAAGGATAATAGGAAATTTTTGACCTCAACTAATTAATGAATCATTTGTTGTGAATATAGTTCTAATGACCGTGTTAGTTCTTAAACCTAATATATATTCCAGTCCTGCTCTAGTTTAACATAGGGTCATTTTCAAGTTCAAATTAGAATTTTATCCACGTTTTGCGAAACTAACCCTTGGCCAATATTAGGTTGATGCTTAGTCATGTTTTCTCCTTTTTGATTAAAGAAAGGAGCCAGAGGCTATTCATTAAAAAAGCACAGTATTTACATAAATACAAACAAGACTGTATACAATACCAAAGCAAGTAGTTGTGATACAGACAGTAACCAAGGAAGCAAAAGGATAACAATTATAGTGTGGAGTATGGGATTTGAATACTGAGCAAAAAACACTGGCACCCAACTAAACAAAGTAGATATTATACAACATAAATTGTGCAACTGGAGGATTAGAAAGAGGTTCTTTTAACCATGGATATCATCTGCCTAAAAGAGAATTCCCTGCCATCAGCAAATCCAAGCTTTAGTAGCAGCAAGGGTGGGCGAAGGTAGCACCCAGTTCTGCAGTAGAAAAGAGAAATAAGGCTGCAACACCAGGTGACAGTAAAGAAAGCATAATACCATAGGATCCATAAGCTAATATCTAAGTAAGAATGATAATGGAAGAAATACCGTACAGATGCATTGTCCATAACCAAAGGTACCAGAAATATTTAATCGGAACATATGGCACATAGTTCATGTGGATTGCAACTAAATGAAGCATCACTAAATGAAAACAACCCTTACAAATATTCAAAGCCCATGGATTGTAATTGGGTTATGAGTGTGAGTAAGCATAGAGAGACCTCCTCTTCTTCTCTAGAGCTTTATCATAAATAACCATAATAGAATTAACCCAGGAATGATAAAGTCAGCAGCCAACAGGTCATCTGGGGTATTTGGTTTGGATGAATTAGGCCCCCCAAATTAGACCTGTAAGGAGTTTGTCCAGAGGAAACCGGCACACAGCTGAGTACCAGTGACCTTAAAGCAGCTTGGATTCTTGAATAGGTTAAGATAAGCATTACCCTTTTTCCAGAGATAGATGCAATAGAAAATCATATAACCTTTAAAGTAGTGGTTAAATGGATGGAACCAAAGGATAAAAAGCAAGTCAGTAAGCCAAGCCTTCGAAACCAATACTTAGAAGCAACGGTCCAGAAGGATAACAAAGTAAGCTTCTGATACACACCTGAACATGCCCGCTAGTAAGTTTAACTTTTGGTGATTATAAGCATGGATTTGTAGAAAATCAAGTTCTATTTTTGTGCCTCAAGAAAGCAATAGATCTACAATCAGCCTATAATAGATTAACAAATTGAGAGCTAAGAATAGACTGCTGATCGTATAATAAAAATCACCCCTTAGAGCATAATTTGCCAGATGGTCAGCCACTTGGTTGCCTTCTTGAAAAATATGAGAGGCATAGAAACCCTAGTCTTCTTCCACTGCATAATGTCTCCAAGAAGAGGAGACTTGGCATGTGAATCATTACTAAGCTTAAAAACTTAATTGATAATAGTATATGAGTCCCCTTCCAACCAAATTCTTTGAGCTTGAAGTTCAATAGCAGCAGTGTAAAGGCCCAACCACACTATAGCGAGCGCACTGCATGAGGCATGGAGAATGGGATCAAACACTTTCCACCAGCTCTTACAAGCTGACCTTCGTAATCTCTTATAATGAAACTGATAGTAACCTAATCAGTATTAATAGAAGCATCGAAATTAATGTTCAACACTCCTAAGGGAGCAGGGTGCCAAGCCACTAAATTATCTTCCAAAACATATGGGTGATGCAAATGGTTACTCCAGTGCCTTAACTGAAGATTGAAGGAAGGCTGCTACATAGTTTCAAAAGTGGTTGAGAACATGGTAGATGCAATCCTAAAAATATGGAAAGAAGTATTAGCTTTATGTTGGAAAGCTCTTTCATTGCAAGCTTTCCAAGGAAGCCAAGGCACATATGCCAAAAGAATTTTCAGACCCTCAACCACTTTGGCATCTACCATAAAGTCAAACAGGCTTTGTAAAGTTTCTAGACAAAAACCAATACCCCATCTGCTAATCAATCGCCAACAAGCCATCGCAAAAGAGCAAGAGATAATTATATGGGTACAGTCCTTATGAAGATGGCAAAGATCAAAAGATAAATTAGAATATGGAAGAACTCCTCTTTGAACTAATAAACTCTTATATGGTAAGCACATCTTAAGGAGTTTTCACCAAAAAGTTCTCACCCTTGCAGGAACTTGCAGCCTCCAGACCCAAGTAAAATCTATGTTAATGTTTTCTTGCTGAGAGGGAGCAACCAAGGAAAACAAATCCTGTAGGGAAGGAGAAGAAGAGCTAGTATGGGACGAAATAAGCTAATCAGACCAAAGGCCATGCACTATAAGAATGCTTGTAATCTAGCTCATCATATCAGTAGAAAAAATACCTGCCAAAAGATCCTTGTTTCAAGCATGATCAGGATTGATAAAGTCTGAAACCTTCTGAACAAAGTGGATATTGTCAATGTTTACATAGGTGTGCCAGATCTTAATAGATATATCATATAACCAAGGGTTAGATATAATACTAATAAATTGACCAGTTCCAATTTGCTATTTAAATTGACACTGTATGAGCGAAGCAACAGCACATATCTTACTCCAAATTGGAGAACAAAGCTTAAGCTTTCAATAACTCGTTCGTGAGCCAACAAAGCATACTTGGAAGCCACTACTTTTTGGCCCAAAGTGAATCAAAATTAAGCATCAATTGGATAGCAATTTTACAAAAACATACCTACCTTTTGACATTTAAAGAAGCGAAGCCCAGGCTGCCATGTTTCTTAGACATACTGATAGTGTCCCATGAAATTAAATTAAGCTTCTTCTTTTTAGTTGTGTGCCCCCAAAGAAAAGCATGAAATTCCTTGTCCAAATTCTAGAGTATTATGAGAGGAACATGGATTAAAGACGAACAATAAAGCAGCAAAGAAGAAAGAACTTAGTGTAGTAATGTAGCCCTGCCCACAAGTGATAAAGCTCCCCATCTCCACCCAGCTATCTTGCTAAAGATTTTATCCTTAAGAAAATTAAAATTAAATGGAATAAGAGAGTTATCAGCAATCGGCATGCCAAGATAATTCCAAACCCGCTCCTTTTTATCCACTCACAAAGGGTTGTAGGCTTTAGTTTTTATACTGGAAGGGGTTTTACGACTAAAAATGATGTGAGATTTAGTAAAGTTGACAGCTTAACCTTACAGCATGCAATAGGATCCAATAATGGCTTTAAGATATATTATATCATGAATAGAGGATCCAGAGATAAGCATACAATCATCAACAAAGAAGACGTGAGAAACAGTAAGGCCTCCTCTAACTTTAAAAGCTTTCAGCATGTTGTTTTGAACAGCATAATATAAAAATCTTGAAAAAACTTCAAAACAAAGGATGAATAAGTATGAAGAGAAAGGACACCCTTGTTTTAGACCCAACTAGATCAGGTGAACCAATTAGAAGAAGATACATTGACAAGAACAGCAAAATGAGAGGAGGCAACACAAGCATGAATCCATCGGATGAAGTTGTCAAGAAATCCAAATTGCTACATAATCGAAAATAGAAAAGGCCAATAAATCCTATTGAAAGCCCTCTCCATGTTACTTTTAAGCATCATTAAGCATTTGATTCGTGGCGCCCTTCGAAGAGAGTGCATTACTTCTTGCACAAGAAGGATATTTTTAGAGATGCATCTACCTAAAACAAAAGCACCTTGCTCAGAGGCAATAAGATTTGGCAAGATAAACTTCATAGAGTTGGCCAAGAGTTTAGCCATAATTTTATAAACAGTATTGGGATAATAATCATTGACCATGCAAGGATTTGATGTTTTAGGAATAAGAGTAAGATAAATGCTTTTCCAAGAAGTAAGCATCGATCATGTTGATGAAAGAAAATATTGATGGCAAGAGTTATCTCTTTCTTGATTATAGACCAGAACTATTGAAAGAAGAAAGCAGGAAAACCATCCAAACCAGGGGCCTTATCAGGGTGCAAGCTCCAAATGGTTTTACTCAATTTCCTCTACGGTAATAGATTGGCAAAGCAAATCATTATGTTCTTAATTGATGAGTTAAGGCAAGCTGGTGATATTAAGAATATCAAAATTCAAATCAACTGACCATCTATTTATAAAGTGGCATCGAAACAAGGAAGAAATGACGGTCCTCCACCACATCCCCATTATCATTATGGAGAACATAAATTGTATTCCTTCTTAGTCTCAGAATGGTGGAATAATGGAAGAACTTTGTATTAGCATCTCCTTCCTTGGTCCAACAGGTGCAAGCCTTTTGCCTCCAAAGGGTTTCTTGGAGTAGAAGATTGTGATAGTAATTTCGAAGAAGAGCCAATAATTGTTGGTGTAGCTTCTCCCCCATCTTCGGATTTAAGCATTTGACAAATATAAATTTAGACATATAAAGCTTGACCTTGTTTAAAGATGTTACCCACCTTCCATCTTCAATGCTTGAGAGCTATTCTAGTATTGTTCATCAGCTTAGTAAGCTTAATAGGAGGAGAATGGTCACCAGAGTAAGTCCAAGCTTATTGAATAACATCTTGAATATCTGGACAAGAGAGCTAATTTTTTTCAAACCTAAAGAGGGTAGGCCTTCCTTGTTCATGCTCAGATATAGAAAGAAGCAAGGGGCAATGATCCAATGCAAAATGAGTAAGATGGAAAACAAGAGATTTTGAAAAGCCATCAAACCAAAGGTCTAAGATAAGAACCCTATCAATGCATTCCCAAAATCTAGTAAAGCCCAACCTGTTATTACACTAGGTAAAGGTTGGCTCTTGAAAACCCAAATCAATGATCCCCACCTTTTTGATGAATGATCTAAATTCTTTAATATCATGGTTAAGATGAAAAGGTTTACCTCTTTTTTATCCTCCACGCAATAGATGCAATTAAAATCCCCAACAAAAAAAGGGGGCAAGTTAAAAGAAAGGATAGAATGAATCTGAGCGTAAAGTTTCCTTCTCTCAAGACTACATGTACTAGCATAATAGTTATAATAGTTTCCCCTGAGAGACCTATAGCAGGGACCATGTAGACCTCCCGCCGAAGCCCCATAATCCTTTCGACATGGCCAAGACCATCAAGAGATCATCTGATTTCAAGGAAATAGCAAATATCTGGATTGTATTGACGAAGAAAGGATTTTATATAATTAACAAAAGGATGCTTGGTAGCATCCCTATAATTTCAAGATAGAACTTTTATTGAGATACAATGGGAGCACCTCCCTCCCCCCTCTCAACTTCACTAACAATAAATTTTAGCCCTTGCCCAACCCAAGCCATTGAGGATGCTGAGCTTTCCTCACCAGATCTAGGATGGGATGAGCTGGCTTGCTTCGATGTTGTGTCCGCACTTACTAGTTTTTGCTTCAGCTGTTCAAAAAGAGACTCCTTGGATGGTGAGTTCATGTTGGAATCAGCTAGCAGCTCAACACTAGCTAATGATTGGGGTATCTATTACCTTGCATCCTACCTATGAACAGATTAAGATTGGATTGGTAAAGGCTTCCAAACCTTCTTAACTTTTACAAAATGAATTTTTTGCTTGGAGGTATTGATAACAACAAATTTTCTCTATTCTTCATTGCAATCTTTAAAATAGAAAAGACCTCATCTTGCTACTGCCTCAACACTGCTACTTTTTTTGCTAGAAAATTTTGTCATTTCTTTCATTTCACAAGCTCCAACTCGCAGCAAGTACTAGTTGATCGAAGCAACTGAATAGCATTCCCTAATAGTTTTCTTCTTCTAGATTGTCCTTAATTTATAAGGATATACATGTAAATAGTAAATTCGCAAAAGTATGTATGCAATTTCATAAGGGTAATACATCAATAATAAATTCGTGAGGGTACTTACATAGTTTCAGATATTTTTAAGAGTATACAAGTAAAGCTGCTAATTTCCTATAATTGATAATTTCAGTGCTTCTATCACAAAAACAATAGCCATTGCTGAATGCTAACGTTCCACTTCCACCCCTTTTTGGTTAAGCTTGACCGGCTGTAATCCGTTTTCTACAGTCAGCCGCATGCAGAAGCGATCTTTTCTAGCGCTGCCATCTTCCAAAATGAGGGATAAAAAGAATGCTTCAGAGCTTCAGCATTAATAGAAGGATTTGACCGTATACTGCAGTCCTTGGATAGTTTCCGGTGCAGGAAAACTAGAGCTACACCTTACTGCGCTCAACAAATTCCTTCCATGCTGGTGATAATAGTCTTGCGGCATGCTTGCTCGCATCCCAAATATAATATTTTTATAATAAGAGCATTCAACCACCTCCCATCAAGTCTTCTTTGTTAGAATGATGTTCCAATTCTGCCAGGTTCATGATTCCAACACCAAGCAAGATCGGACTAAATTTTCAATTGGATCACGAATTACACAGCTTATTTAAATATGGCCATATCAATCCAACCTCTCCCCAGCCCAAATCTTGTGGGAGATATCCCGAAGTCTAACAGGCCCATAATGGCATTTAGACCAACACTAAAGTGGATCTAGGAAAAAAAAAAAAAAAAACCGGCAGACCCGATTTCGATAGGACATCCAGCTTAATCCTGTTGAATTTTCCAAACATAATAGGTAGTTTTTCCAACCTGTGGTTGCACATAAATGAGAATTTCTTTGACTTTTGCTGATCCTCGCCAAGATAAACCGCATGTAACTCTTATGAAAGTTAAACTTCAACCTAGTGATCAAATCAAAAATTTATGTTGAATAATCTTCAAGCATAGGGGCTGGTCTTCTTTGGCCTCATGAAAAAAGGTTTATAGTGACATCCACATTGTGCAAGTCAGTAATTCCATCAACACCACCCGAGGATCAATGCCTTTGATAAAACGTTGCTGCCTGGCACCGTCAAGATCATAGTAAGTACATCCAGTAAGAGAATGGACCCAACTTCATTCCAAAATTTAGATATGTCGATTGGGCTATACACGGCAGGGTACAAGCAAACATTTTGACAGAATTCTTAGTGAAAATATAGTGGCAAAAAGTTCTTCAATAAAAGAACCATTGCAGCAAAGAGAGTTCATGTACAATCCAACTAGATTATCCATATGAACCACAAGAATCTAGAAATTCCCGATCAAGATTTGCCAAACTGGTACTAGAGCCCATACCTACTAGCAATTGCTTCGGTATGGCATGGATCAGTACCATACTGCATCAAGATATACTAAATTAGAAAGATGGAGGAGGAGAGAGAGAAGAAGAAGGGGAGGAGAGAGAGATAGAGAGAGGAGGAAGGGAGGGGAGAGAAGGGAGAGGGGAGGGAGGGATCCTTCTTGAGAGCTTTTCTGAATCTCTGCTTGCTTGCTCCACCTTTAGCGACATGGCACCCAAAGAGAAGAACATCGGATAAAGAAGCCAAGGATTGAGAGCTAAACCCTAACCCTAACCTTAGTGGAATGAGAGAGATCTAGTTAGGGAGGCTTACCGATGACAGCTAGCATTGAAAGAGGGAGCAAGAGGCATTCGACAATGTTGGCACCAACATTCAAGAAGCAAGCGAATGAAAGAACCTTGAGAAATATTGAACTATATTTTATAAGTAAACTGACCTATCTAGTTGAACCATCCTAAGCCAAGATTTGGTACAGACTAAACTATCCACTTTCAATTGGTTCGAAAGCCACTATTTCCAACAATTAAGTACAAAAAAACCTAAATTATATAATGAAAGAGAGGGAGAAGATAGCTAACAATTTATAGCTTCAAAAAATAACCAAGTCTCCAAGCTCTCTTACCTTAGCCCCAAAATTATAGTGTTATTTTTAGTTTAGTATTGATCTTTAGATTACATGGATCCACATTGTGTACCTTTTAATAATAAATCATCTATTTTTTAAAAAATTCATGAAAAGTGTGTGTGTGTGTGTGTGTGTGTGTGTGTGTAGAAAAACATGGAGAACTAATAAAAATTACTGCCATCTTTTAACTATTTTAAATAGTAAATTTAAAAGTACCTAAAATAATATAGTGATGTATTTTATTAATTTTTCTGTCAGAAGGAAGAAAGGACCATTAAAATTTTATAATCTAGTAAAAGCAATTTCAGTGAATTAATCTAATACAAAATATTACTTTTTAAGTCAATTATAATATTATCTTGATGGTTGAGAGGTTTTGCTCTAGCTAACAATTTGGATTCCTCGTTTAAATTTTTTGAAACAGATTTGGTAAGGATAAAAATGTCCGTTCAATTATTCCTTAGATGCAAACGGCAACAAACGCTGGCAGACAAAACAATCCGAGACAAGATTACCTGCTTTTGTAAAAGGTTGCAAGCATTCGTACAAAGCCAGATTTCATCTCAGCATTTTCATGACAAAAATTGCCTGGAGAAGGGTGCAAGATTTCTAATGACATCTTCCAACACAATATCAGTGATGTTTATGCCCTCTTGACAGTTCTGAGGTTCGTAGGCACCACACTTCCAGTTACTTTAAGTACCTTCTATCATATACCTTGAGAGCATCTCCCGAGGTGGGGAGAGATGCTGGCTATCTACACTCTGTTGATAGCACTGAGCTCTCAAGGCGCCACCCCTCTGGTTCCTTTAAGTACATTTTCTCATTCAAATATTGTTCAAGTCTACGATCAATTACATTCCCGTTTTCATCTCGTTTCTGCAGAGCAGGCAAAAAGCTACGGGAGATGACATCCAGTATCTTCTGAAACTGATATTTGTATCTCCTAAATAGTGCAAAGCCTGCCATCTGATAATGGAAAAGCTAATTTAGCTATGAGAAGTGCAGCAAGTATGCAGTGAATATGGGAAAGAGTCAAGAAGCCAAAACAACCTGTAGGAAGGACTCCAAAGCAGCAGCAGTGTATTCGTTAGCAGGAAGTGCATTCAGGAACATTGCAAGCCATGCCCATCCTTCTTTCAGGCCATGAGGATTTCTGATACGTTGAATCTCTGTCTGCAAAGACACAAGTATGGCATTTATGTGTTGGTACTGGTACACTCATAGGGTATCTCATGAACATCTAATATAAATCAATCCTTTGTAACAGGAATGGATCCTTGGAATCAATAGCAGCCAAAGCAAAATTTCTAGGTTAACAAGATTAAATGGAGAGGCTCCGCTACCATGATTTTGCTCTTACCAGCATGCAAGAATGCCTCAGAACATGATCTGAGCAACACTGGCAGCTTGACCAATATCTCACTCTACACTAGTATCTTTCTAAGTTCAGTTGGGCGGACGCGTGATTTTAACAATTATGTCGAACATGTATCAAAATGTAACACAGCAAATATCAAATAAAATAGAAATAATACTATTTTCGAATTTCCTATCTTTTGACAATTTTCTTCCATTCTTAATTAGTATATTGCCATTATTGCAATTAAGGGGGCAATTTGTTCATAAGAGAGTGAAGGTAGAACAGACATTGATGCATGATTTATGGGCATACTTAAGCACAGTTATCCAGAAATGAATTTCCTACTCTTAGTGCCCCAATTGCACCACCTTCTTCCCATCCCCAATAAAAAAAGGGTGATACTTCAGAAAACTTGTAGAACTCTATCAAATAATGGTATTAGTTCTCCAGACCTGCAAGAAAATACTGGCGCTTAGTTTCGCAGCAGAATTCCCCTATTTCTTTCTCATGTTTCTCACTGTTTTCTACTATTGTGTCATTGCTTCCTGTTTCTTGCTTCAACAAGTTTGTCTAACTGTAGCATTTTCCTCCACTCTTACATACTGCTTCCTATTTCCGCTTCGAAGGTGGCAGCTATGGTTTTAAGAGACGCATATGATTGGAGGAGAGAATTTCTCAGAAAATGATCTGGTTGACAAAGAGTGCTGTTGACAGTGCATTTTGGGAGGTTGTTGATTGAGATATTCATGGCCCTAGAGAAAACATACTGGCAGATTTCTAAAATAATTTAATAGTATTACTGTAATTCTCCATTACTATTTTGTTTGGCACCATTAGCATCTGGGAATAGGAGTAATAAACATAGACCTGAATTAATGCAGCATATAATTTCATATAAGACCTGACACGATTCAGGTCACTCTCAGAGATTTCAATCTTCCCATCTTCTCCATGGTAGCCCATCATTTTCAAGTTATCTCTGGTTTCCAGTGCTGGCTGCAATGAGTGAGAAATTGATTAAAAAACCTTTCAAAAATTCTTCCAACTAGAAGATTTAACCAATACATAGAAAAGAAATCACAACTATAAAAAATGGAATATTTGCATTTTGTATGGTATGAAGTTAGATTTTTGCAATAAAAGGCTTTCATCATAATTCTAAAATTCACTGCAACCATTAAATCTATTGCAATTATCCAAACTATATTTGGGAAATCCTACATAATTAGTTTGTTTATATCTTCCATAAAAGAACAGTAGTATCCAGACTTCGGAGTCACCTGAGAAGGCTAATCAAACCAATTGGCTTGTTTGAGTTACCGCTCTCAAAGATGCAGAGCCACTTGACAAACTTGTGCTTTAGCACAAAATAAATTTCATAGTAAATCTATATAATGTGATTGGAGGATGTAATAAGATAAAATAGCCTACCAGTCATTAAAATTGATTATATTATTAATTACAAATGCAGTTAAATCAAATTATTGTTTTCTCAAATAAACTGTATGTGATGATTAAGAAATTAGTATATTAAATGATTTTTCTTTTTGAATATTGAAGAAAAGCATAAGCTCATTTGGAAAAAAATAAGAAAGAGGCCAATCAAAGTTGGATATCGCTTTATTGTTTTGGCTATAGATGCAGACAAAAAGTAGATCGTCTAAGAATTAATGCAATACAAAGTAGATAATTTACAGTCAGAAAAACAATAGCTGGTCTTACATTTGAACTCTCCAGATGCTTTGGAACAGTGTAAATGCAAGCTTTGTGGAACTCAGCCAGAACAAGATCCATTGTAACTGGGAACTGAGGATGATCCAAATAGTCAGTTCATTTACTTGAAATGTTAATATGCATAATGATACATGTGAAAACAAAATGATGAATCTAACATCTATTTGAAACCAATATTTACCAATAGGCAAATAGAAATCTAAGACTTTTGACAGCAATGATTTCCTATCTCTACTAACACCACAGGTTAAAGTTTGTAATGAAGTTTTCAACAAAGTAGATAATGATTTGCAAATTAGAATGCATAACAGGACAAATACAAGCAAATGTACTTATCATCACTCTGCATGGACAATATGATATTTACCTCCATTATTTTATGTATAAATGTAATGTGCCAAAACAACCAGGTAATGCAACCAATCATTCTCATGACATGTATGTCTGGCAAATATCTTATATTCAAACCAGTCGATATGTATAGAACTTTTTTTCCAAATCATTCTAACCATGGTGATCAGGAGCATTCCAAGGTGCACCAAATAGAAACCCCATTATCTTGCAGTAATATGTCATATTGATTTGTTTTTGGTGCTAAAGTTTTAAACAAAGAAACTATGAGGTAATTTTTAGTTTTGGGAATTGAATTCTGTTTTCACATAAAACGAAACTCAAACATTTTCAATAAACCTGGATCAATGGATTTTTCAGTCAAAATTGTGGATCTCTTATTAGTATAAAGCAAATTGAAATTGAAAGTTGCCTTTTATTAAACCATCTGCCATATCTAACAAGTTTAAAATAACTCTGACCGGAACCTACCAACAGGTGTTAGATTTTTGTTAAAAACCATCTGTCATGCACAAAGATGAGATAAATTAGTATTATATTTCAATTAAAAGGTGCGATCTAAAATTGCTTTTGAAAAAAATACAAAACTATAAATTTTCCAAAAATCATGCTTAGTATTTATTTGAATTGATGAAAGTTTTATGACATATCAATTAAAAAATATATCACAAGCAAGCTCACTTACTCGGGATATATTAATGTATCATAGTCAATACTGTCTAATTCATCTTATTTGTTCCATAACTTAATATAGTATATTTATCTATGTTAATATTATTTGAGTTGATGAAAGTTTTATGAGATATCAATTAAAAAATACATCACAAGCAAGTTCACTTACTCAGGATATATTAATGTATCATAGTTAATACTGTCTAGTTCATCTAATTTGTTCCATAACTTAATATAGTATATTTATCTATGTTAATATTATGTTTCCAGCAGACCATCACCTGGGTGAAGCCTACTGGGTTGACTGTGCTGCATCAGCAAAAGATGCAAACACTGTATAGAATCAGTATTGTGCAGGCAATGCACATATAAGAACCAGGCTCATGTAAATGTGTTCATATAAGATGCCTCGATGTCCTTTGGGAGGTCTATGCAAGAGTATTTGGTCACTTGGAGAACAAATCAATTAATGCAGATAGTCGTTGGTTTCATATAAAAGCAAACATCTTGCACAATCGGATACGGGCACAAAGAACAGAAGGTATGAGCTTGGTCTTTTGAGGCATCTTCATTTGGATCATATGGACCAGTGCAGCATGCAAAGAGCACAGGGCATGCGCAAACCACATAGATGCTTTCCAGAAGTTTGTTTTATCACAAGAGAATTGCTGGTGCAACTGGGCACCACTTATGATTTTGAGGAAATTGTGAAGAATGTTTTCTATGATTTTATGTTATATATTTACACCATTCCTAAATGAGAATTCTTCCACAAAAATATTTTCTTATGAAGTTGAATCCTTTAGTTTGAACATACTTTTGTACTTTTGAAGAATAAAAAAATAAAAAAGAAAAGCACTATAGATTCTTCTTTGATAAAATCATTTTCAATTCAAAAATTTTACTTTTGCATCTTTGGAAAGGCTTATATTTTTCAACAAAAAATGCCATAAATTATAAATTATAGTCTGTTGATTTCTTACTGGGCTTGGTTAAAATGGTCCATCTTTTGATGGTGCAAATCAAAACAGAATGAGGCAGGGTTTGGATGAATATTCCGAACAATAAGCAGAGAATCCATTAGAAAACAACGAGTCTTCATTAAATGACATAAATTTGAGGCATATTTTATATGTAATGTTATTGCATCCAAGTTTCCATGCCAGGTGCTCTCACAAGTTGATTGTGGCTCTCCAATAGCGCTGCATAAAAGGCATCATTAGACTTGTCACCCAGCAAATGCCACTTCTATGAGAAATAATATTTCTTAAATTCCACTAGCATTAACATCTTTATTATCACTCATATCACCGCTTCTAAGCATGCTTTGATAGAAGTATACATGGACATAGTGGATTGCTGACTTGTTACAGGAAGGAAATAACTAATGTGAAAATAGACCATCTTATACCACTTCAGGATGTAGATGGTGTGGTGCCCCCAAGCCTTGGAAGGCCATGGGAAAAGCCAGGGCACTGGCTCCGGAGATTCTAGGACAGGTGTGTAGGATTTGGTGTGGTACTTTCAAGCCTTAGGGGGGCCACAGAAAGAGCCAAGGTATTGGCTCCGGAAGTCTAAGATAGGTGTGAATTCTAGGACTAGGACAAAAGTTGTCCTAGGATGAAGGCAGCGTGTAGCCCTGCACGGGCTCGAGGTTCAAATGTGATGACCTTGACGGAGCTTGGTAGGTGCTAGGTGCTCCAAAAACCTAAGACACAAGGGGCAAAGGACCAAAGCCAGAAGAAGAATCAGCCAAGACAAGGGGCTGACACACAGACGGGCTGGCTCGGATACGCAGTCCAGCCGACTCAGGTTGAGATCGAGCCAGCTCGGAGTGCAGTCGAGCCGGCTATCTCAGGCAAATAGAAGACGGTTCGGATGAGACGCAGTCGAGCCAGCTCGGCTCCTGACAGAGCCGGCTCGACGGTGGCGAACAGAACTGGATGGAGTTTTTTGTTTGGGGTCTTAAGGCCTGGTCCAATAAGGTCTTAAGGTGGTTAACTCATATATGGGTCGGATTTAGATCCAAGGGATGAGAGCATGGGAGACATACGTGTACATGGGCTCGATGAGTGCTTTCATGTATTGAGTTAGCCTAGGAAAGTTTTTCAGCTGGAGTTTGGATTTATTAGGATTCGTGTGGTATAGCAAAAACCCTAAGATATATAAACCCAGGTATTGTAATCTTTACAATAGAGTGGAATCAATATACAGCTTTTCTTCCTAACTCTCCTCTCTTTTCTCTATGGTTCCAACGCCAAGCCCTAAGTGCCATCATCAACTTTTGCTCTTCTTCATATTTCTGGATTAACACCCAGGTTCACACAAGAGATCGGATCTACGACTGTAGCTCCGAGCAACCGTAGGCATAACAATTGGCATCAAATCAGTATCGATTGTTCCAACACTTAGTATCGGAGCCTGATTCAGAGTCCAGTTGAGCGTGAAGGAGGAAGATCAAGTTTCAGCAAAAATCAGCAGCAAGGTTCAGATCTAAGGTTTTCTCCAGACTTCGGGAGAAAGAAAGTGATCTAAGGGATGTTGTCCACCATCCCTAGTCAAGGTAATTTTCAGATCTACGTGTTGATTGTTTTTTATTCGATTTGATCATAGAGAGCAGCGGATTGAAGGTAGGATTTGAGAAGTTTGATGGAAAGGATAGTTTCACGATGTTGAAGGTTAGATGGAGGATCTGCTGATTCAGATGAGGCTAGATTCGACCTTGGAGAATAGGCCCAAGGAGATGATAGATAAGGAGTGAAAGTCCTTGAAGAAAAGGGCATGTGCTACAATTAGAACTTGTCTGGTAGATAAGGTGCTGTATGGCGTGTTAGAGGAGAAGACACCCAAGGGTTTATGGTCGAGGTTACATCAGTTGTATATGGGGAAAAACATGTGCATTAAGTTGGTGCTAAAGAAGCAACTGTATAGCCTTTGGATGCAAGAGGGTGAGGATATTGTGGGATATATTCAGCAATTCGACCGGATGAGTATGGACTTGCTCAACATTGGGATGGAGCTTGAAGAATATGACAAGAGTTTATTGCTGCTATGTTCGCTACTCAGGAGCTTCGATCCATTGATAACTATACTGCTGTATGGTAAGGAGACATTGGTGTATGAGGAGATCGTATCAGTGCTAAGATCCAACGAGCAGCGGGACTGGATGACGAAGAGGGAGGTCTTCCAGAAGGGTCTCGTGGTGTCAGAGAGGCCCAGGCAAGGAAAGAAGAAGGATCAGCGAAGAGGCAGCAAGGAGTCCAAGAAGTGCTTCAAGTGTGGTGAAGCAACGTACTTTAAGTGAGAATGTCCGCTTTGGAAGAAGTGCAAGGGAGGAGAAAAGTCATATTCCATCGTTTCAATCGCTGAAAGTAAGAATCGGATGAGCTCTTGGTGGTTTTGGAGGAGCCTACAGGGTGCAGTGTATCCAAGACAATTTCAAAAGGATCCACGGAGTGCGGAGGGTCCGAAGGAGCAGCGAATGTGCTCGAGGTGCAGCGGCAGGTTTAGCAATGCAGCATTGAGTGGTTGGCCTCGAGAGACTCGATTACAGAGTCAGCTTCTGCAGCATCAGGGAGACTTCAGTTTCAGGTAGAGCATCAGATAGGGATGGCTTCACAAGTGAAGAGAGTTTTGACACGAGTTCAGAGCGGAGTGTAGGACCAATATCTTAGCACCAATGCCGGAGATGCACAGTAACAGGCGTAGTTCTGAAAAGACCGTGTCAAGATATGCAGCGGGTATCGGCATAGGATTACTGCAGATTCTTCATGAAAGTCCAGGACAAATGATGCGGCTGCCAAGCAAAAGAATGTTTACAACTCCAAGGATGGTGCATAGATGCAAGCCAAGGTCTTCAGCGGTGGAGGCGGTCATCCAAAAGGCCTCAAAGAAAGCTCAGCAGCTGAAGAGAAATGGCAGTGACAAGGTGTGCACAAGTAGCTATCAGGGCGTGCAACGACAGCAGGATCGTGCAGGAGAACATTGCAGGTGTGCCAAGACTTGAGCACATTGTGGAGATTATAAGATTTGGTATGATGCTCCCAAGCCTTGGGAGGGGTCACAGGAGGAGCCAAGGTATTGGCTACGGAAGTCTAAGATAGGTGTGAGTCTTAAGACTAGGACAGAAGTTGTCCTAGGGTGAAGGCAGCGTGTAGCCCTACACGGGCTTGAGGTTCAGATGTAACGACCTTGAGGGGGCTTGGTAAGTGCTTCAAAAACCTAGGACATAAGGCAGAGCAAAGGACCAAAGCCAGAAGAAGAATCAGCTAAGACAAAGGGCTAACACAGGTGCACTGGCTTGGATACGCAGTCGAGCCGGCTCGGACTGAGATCGAGCCGACTCTAGGTGCAGTCGAGTCGGCTGTCTCAAACAGACAGAAAATAGGGTTCAAACGAGACGCAGTTGAGCCAGCTCGGCTCCAAACAAAGCCAGCTCGACGGTGACGAATAGAACTAAATGGAATTTTCTATTTGGGGTCATAAGGCCTGGTCCAATAAGGTCTTAAGGTGGTTAACTCATGTATGAGTCAGATTTAGATCCAGAGGATGAGAGCATGGGAGACATGGGTGTACATGGGCTCGATGAGTGCTTTCATATATTGAGTTAGCCTAGAAATTTTTTTTCAACTGGAGTTTAGATTTATTAGAGTTCATGTGGTATAGCAAAAATCCTAGGGTATATAAATCTAGGTATTGTAATCTTTATAATAGAATGGAATCAATATACAGCTTTTCTCCCTAACTCTCTTCTCCAGGTACTGTAATCTTTACAATAGAGTGGAATCAATATACAGCTTTTCTCCCTAACTCTCTTCTCTCTTCTCTCTGGTTCCAATGCCAAGCCCTAAGTGCCATCATCAACTTTTGCTCTTCTTCATATTTCTGGATTAACACCCAGGTTCGAGCAAAAGATTGGATCTACGATTGTGGTTCTGAGCAACCATAGGCATAATAATTGATATCAAATCAGTACCGATTGTTCCAACAGGGTGTGGTCCTAAGGCTACAACAAAAGTTGTCCTGGGGTGGAGGCAGTGTTTAGCCCTCTACAGGCTTGAGGTCCAGGTGTTGAGAACCTTAAGGAGCTTGGTTGGTGCTTCGGAGATCTGGGACATAAGGTAGAGTAAGAAACCAAAGCCAAGAGATGAGACTGCAAAGAAGGCAATTTCTGCAGGTTAGCCAGCTCAGTCTGATACTGGATCGGCTAAGTCTCAGTAGACAGGCCAAACAGAAAGATGCGCATTCGAGACTGTAGGCACGGCACGCAACTCGGTCTAAAACTAAGTTGATCCAGTCTCAGATTAGATGGCTCAGTGCACGAACAGAATTACGCAAAAGATCTATTTGGGACTAGGATAAGAACTTATCCTAGAGGTCTTAAGGCTTGATTTGAGAGGTCTTAAGAGGGCTAACTCATGTATGGATCGAATTTAAATCCAAGGGATGAGAGCATGTGAGACATGGGTGTATATGGACTCGATGAGTACTTTTATGTATTGGGTTAGTCTAAGAGAGTTTTTGAGCTGGGGTTTATAAGGGTTCATATGAAGATCCTAGGGTATATAAACCTAGGTATTGTAACTTTTACAATAAGAGTGGAATACAATTAAGCTTTTCTCCCTCTCTTCTCTCTGGTTCCAACACCAAAATCCTAGGTGCCATCTCCTTCTTTCTTAGATCTTCTTCAGTTTAGTAGTTAACACCCAGATTCACGTAAAAGATTGCTTCTGTGGCTGTGGTTCCGAGTAGCCGTAGTTACAACACAGGATAAATTATTAGCCATGATGCTAGCTGATTGAAACAAACAAGCAAAAAGAAAAAGAAGAAAAAACTTTATCTAATGTCAGTGCTTGTTATTCATTTTGTGGTACTGCCTCCATCCCCCTCAATTTCAATAATGTAAAAAAGTCCATTTCTTCAAGCTCATCAACATGGAGAGCACAAATATCAAGGATGCTGCATGTGTGATTTCAATACATCTTGCTGACACAAATACAGTGAGCTTAAATACTCTTCCTTAAACATTAATGAAATGCTAACATAAAAATATGCACCAAATGGCATTTGCATGAAATATTTGATGATACCAAGAGACTTTAATAAGGGGACCTCTGGAATCATAATATTAGGCTAACCACAACCATCATTTTCATTTCTGTTTCCAGCATATAGGGGTCTGTAGTTTCAAACTAACTTTAGCAATATGCTAGCATCAGGTACCATCATTTGTCCTCAGTGAGGTGAAGTATGATTCAAATGGTTCTAAAAGAATGCTTACAGATTCAAGTTGGCCTTAGGAGATCTCCAGAAAAGAACTCCAGAACTATGAATTATGTTAATCTCGAAACAGCTTTTTCTAGCATATAGAAGTCTGTAGATATAAACCAATTTCAGCACTATTAGGGGTAAAAGCGGTATGGATATTATTCATCCGGATCCATTTTCGTATCTGAATCAATATGAATATAAACAGAAATTTGAGGATCCAACTAATATCCATATCCGCATCCATATCCATTAAAGAAAAATAGATGTGGATATGGATAGACAACTATACAATTCGTATCCGAATATCTGAATCTACACGTAACCCTATATAATTTTATATAGTACTTATTAATTTTTAAGAAAAATATACAACCATATAAATATGTTATTAACTTAATTTATTATCTATTTAGTAATATCTTTGATTTGATGCTGTAGTCATAAAGTTTAATTATCTAGGTTATATTCATCATTACATCCATATTTCCAGTATCTAAATTGTATCCATATCAATTTAAAACAAATATGGAAATGAATTTTGCATCCGAATAATATCTATATCCATATTTGTGTTCGTCAAACAAAACAAATATGGATATGGATATGGATATGGATATGCTAATATCCGATCCGTATCCAATCCGGTTTCAGCCCTAAGCACTATGCTACCATTAGGTACCATTAGTTTGTCCCTGGGGAGGCAAATTATGAATCAAATTGCTCCATTAGTCAAGGTTCCTTAGAGATCCAACAGGTTACATAAGCCTTATATAGTTTCAACTTTCAAGAGTATCTAATTGAAAATCCATCACAATCATCTGTATGCATGTATATGTAACCATGATAGAAAGAACGGGCCAAACATGGAAAAAAAATGATATATGTTTAACAATATTACAGAAAAAATTGATATATGTTTCCATAACAATATTACAGAAAGGGATCAATAAAAGATGTCCAGAACTTTGCTTTATAATAAAAAAAAAAAGAGTATACATCCTATTAGGCAGCCAAAAAGAGGACAAGACATATCACAGGAAAGAAAAGGAACAAAATTAGTTGATAGAAAGGCAAGGAAATACCCTACTATTTATAGAATATAATTTAAAGAATTCAAGGATGATGAAAGATTTAGCAGACTTAAGACTTCCTAATTACTAGTTGTATAAATCTGAGCTAGGAAGAGCAAAACCTGTGATGTAACAAGGAGAATGACATGGCCACGAGCAAAAGCAGTGCGATCAAAAATTTCAAAGTTTTCACATGAGACAACCTATTAAAAATGGTTAAATATTAATTAAAGAAACAAATTATTGATTAGATTGTAACAAGCAACATGCATCATCTATAAGTGGTAATCAAATTTAAGTTATTAGCATTCATGTATGAACAATTTCAAGTTATAAATATTTCCTAATAAAGTAAGACTTTGTTTACTGGATGCCTACATATTCAGTTAAAATTGCCTTACTTGGGTTGCATGAAAAAGTCATATCATCATTTCTCTTTACGTGCTTAAGGCAGTTGCTTGGTTAGTTGGCCCATTTAGTTGAAATGTAGGATGGCCTTGGTTAGGTCTTCTTTACAAGTATGGGTTTTAAGAACAGTACGTATCCATTCATGTGCAGTATAATACATATGCAAATTGCAAGCCCAAAGGCTATTAAGTGCTTTTGCATTTTGCTTGATGCATCATGTGAAGATGTTAACTTTGAAGCTGACCAGTCACACCGGAAATGCCTTGCCAGTACGTTATCAAATCAAAGAGTAGGGTCTTTGCTCACTGTAAGGTCAGAATGAGGAAATAAGTTGATCAAAATTCATCGACATGATGGTTCTAAGTTCTGACCATGGTATTTTGTTGAAGTGCCAGTGTAGGTTCAAATGAGCTTCGGAGATCCAACTAGGCTTCACCAAATACAGGCATGGCCCCGAGATATTTACAAGGGGCATCAAAGCATACCACCAAAGTTAGTGGAGAAAGGGAACATGACAGCAAGTAGGAACATGCCAACATGGACTAAATATTGTGAAAGGGCAGGATGCTTGACAAGCAAGAATATATTAACAGTTCATAGCAAGGTTTTAACCCCTTCGATATTGTTTACATATAAACTTTTCAAATAATGCTTTACTGCTTATTTTCTTGTCACAGAAAAAGTAATTTATGTCATTGGCACCAAGTTTCAACATGCAACTAATAACAACGTATAAATTAGTCAATGGACAAGTTAATAAAAGCTTAGGATGACATGAAAGGAAGGGATACATGCAAATCAAAGATTTATACATTTTGGATGAAGAGCGATCCCACGAGCAATATTGACACCTAATACTAGGCCCATACCAAGTACCAAGCAAGTCACTTGCTATCAAATGAAACCAAGTATCAAGTGAGCTGCCTCACACCACATGGTACCAAGCCAAAAGGGGGCCCTATGTTATTAAGTTATTTGTACATTTACTCTATTCTATTCTATTCTGTCTTCATCGGACTGCATGTTTTTTCAGCATAGAATAGCATAAAGTAGTAGGCACATGCTAGACATTGCCCAGCCTGCCTCATGTTAGTAACATTTAAATCTTTGGTGTATATGCACTTTCGGCATCAGCCTGACCACGTTGAGAAATGAACAGCTGGTACTATAGTAAGCACTATTGAAATACGTATTCCTTTTAATCTGTTTTAATTGCTTTCGCACTGTCATGGCAAGATATATGGCTTTTCTGAAAGATAAACAATTCACATTGCCGAGATACAATATCATCATCTAATTATTTCTTTTTTTCCTTATTTTATAAAAAACATCAGCAGCACCTTTAATTCTTAAATTACATAAAAGCAAACAAAAACGTATCTTTTACCAATATACGCAGAAATATAATTGGGGCTAATAACTTTATATGCAAAATTGATAAAATGATTGAATAAATAAGACAACATATGTGAGGAAGAAGTGTAGTCAAGGATTTAAGACCTGGCCTTGGTTCGTACCAAAGAGAGACCATCTTCTAGGACAAAGTCAGGATCTCAGGTCCCTCTAGACCATATTTGTTCAGTCTATTCCAGTGCATCCTAGCATAACAAACCAAGAAAAATGCATCTTGATGCATGGAACAGCTTGGCATCCCATAATTCATTAGGACACCAGTTTTATTATTTGTTTTCCTACTTTTTGTTTCTTTCTTGCTTTAAATTTTCTTTAGAGATTTTCTTGTATCTTTATGTGAATTCATAACTTTTGTCCATGACATGATAAATAAGTGGCATTTTAAAATTTACTATTATTTTTTGAAGTTTTTTCAACCATTAGCACCATAAACCTAGCAACTGGCTTGACAAACCTATTCTAAACCTTACATTTTGGAAACACCTAAAACCTCTAAATTATAATTATATATATATATATATATATATATATATATATATATATATATATATATATATATATATATATATATATATATATATATATATATATAATACAATTAAAAACAGCATCTCAGTGAATCACCGGGATGCCAACTTTTCCCAAGCTTCGGAACAAAAGCATCCCGACCCAGCCTCGAACTGATATAGGTCGCAAGGATGTGATTTAAACCCTACAATGTGACAGCTATATACCTTAACCTAGGTCTAACAGAGTCAAAAAAAATTCATTCCAATAAGATATTTAAATCTTGGACAACTTTATTGGCCCAAACCAGCTAGGTGCTGGTACTATCACATCGATATGCCCTAGTTTGGCCTAACTAGGCCCAAATTGCTTAAACCATCTAGAATTGGGGCACATCAAGATAGGACCAATACCTCTTAGTACCTATCAACAAGGTTTTAAGTCCCAACGGGACGGAGGGGCATCATGGCCATCTCATCCTGTTACTATGAGAAAATAGGACCAGGACAAGGTCGGGACTCGAAACCTAACATGTGGGAAGAGGGGAAAAAAAGAGGAAAGAAAGGAAGAAAAGGTGAAAGGAAAGAAAAAGAAGAAGGAAAGACAAAAAGAAGAAAGGAAACAGGAAGAAGAAGAAACAAGGAAAAAAGAAATAAAGAAAGGGAAAACAAATAGAAAGAAAAAGAAAAGGAATGGAAGATAGAAGAAAAAGAAAGAAAGGAATGAAAGAAGGAAGAAAAAGAAGGAAAGAAAGAAGAAGAACAAAGAAAGAAAGAAAGGAAAGTAGAGAGATACGGAGGATATCTACCGGGATGCATAACTAGGTCCGCCACCAGCGGGATGGGGCGGGACAGCAGGGGCTCCCGTACCATGGAGAAACCAAGACACCCACATTCCACAAATTTAAAACCTTGCCTATCAGAAGCCTCTTAAACCCCTTCGTTGTGTTCTCCACCATTTAAAGGTGAGAACAACCATGAAGAAAGAAGAATATCTATAAGCAAGCATATAAGCTAATAAATGCAAATTTATTTACATGAATGTCATTTAATTTTTATATTTATTTAAGATATTACATATAAGGAACAGCCCCTTATTTGAGTTCAATGAAAATACTCAAAAGATTCAAATTTCATAAGAATAAAAATGTTGATTTCTCAACTTTACTTCATATTCTAGATTTTTGAGGTTTGGTCAAAATTTCAACTTTCAAATGTTAAGCCATTTCTTAAATCTTAAAGGCTCACAATTTTTATTTCATGCTAAAACCCAAAAGTCCAACAATAATTCATATGTCTGTCTCTAAAGCATCTCAATAAAAATGAAATTAAATGTTTAAACATATTAGTATTAATTGTGACACATATGCATATATAGCCTTTTAAGTATATGGTGGGTTATTACACACCTATGAGCCCACCAAGCATCAAATATGATCAAAACATCATCATTGTTGTTCAACAATATGCAAAATTAATTTTTTTTCTTTGTTCATTTTTAAAAACCAATGCTACTAGTAGATTGTTTAATCTTGAATGCATGGCAATTTTCAAAATCATTCATTAACTCATTAATTTCCATAACCTAATTACTTTTGGATTGTTAATGCTCATATAGTTTTTAATAAAGTTATGAGTGCAAGTAACGTAATGTGTTAAATTGGCAAAAAATATTCAATGTACATTAAATTGGATTGTTAGGGCATTAAATTAATACTTACATATCAACTATGCAGAATTATAGTATTAAAACAAAAAAACAAAATCAAAAAACAAATTGGTAGGCAAAAACAAGCAATACAAAGGATGCCCCAGCCATAACAAAGCATACTTGTTGGTGCCCCTTGTCAATACAGCATGCAATACAACTCATACCATAACAACTGGCCATAACTACACCCTTCTGCCTTGATATCTGAATCTTCATACTGATTAAGTTCATAGGATTTTTTGCTCATATCATAGGATGATTTTTTGTCACACATGTATTGCGACCAAGCCTTGTTAGCAAGAAGTTTGTTGCTCCCTCACAAATTACATTTTTCTAGGTTTATCATAATTCTGAGCAAGAAAAGAAGGAAAATGCAATTCTTAGAAAAAAAAATATCCATTTTCCATAAGATTCATACATATATTCATTAATCCACTCAAGAATAAGTAGATTTACATTATACGAAGCATGGAACAATTTCTATTCAAAAATATTTGGAGTTAATAAGAACTTATATGTAATTTTGACCCATAATGAACCGAGATTTCACATTGTTGATGTACAACAAATGAAAACAGAATGAAACAGAAAAGCAAGCGCAAAGATTTGAAAATAGCTGGTGTACATAAGTGAAAATAATTCATTTGAAGTAAAAAAGCAACCTAGTTGTTATTATCAGCATGTTAACAGGTCACAAGGAGGTACCATCTACCAATATCAGCATTCCAACATTAGAACCAGATTATGAAGACTTATGACCTTAAAAAATTTGGTGGATAAATTACTTTCTGATTTGAATCCATCAATACCTTAATTGATTATTTCTAATGAACACCATGACTAAACCTTGAATATGATGCATATGTAGCCTATTTGCTCCATCATAAAACTGGTGCCCTTGGATAAATACCATCTAATTCCATCAAGAACGCACATTTCTTTAGTCCATTAGTCAACATATCCTCCACTCTAAATTAAACTCATGATGTGCAATGAGTCCATGAATAGTTCAGAAATGATCTTGCTACAGGTGAAAATGAGAAATCAGAGAAGATTGAGAGCTAAATTTCTAATGATACACTTACGCTGTGCAAGATCACTAAGATGACCCCTGAATATAGCTTATTCTCTTACAATTGTATCACATGACATGTCCATGCAAATGGGCCATAGCCCAACAGTTGCACGGTTGAACCCCTCATGGTTATCCATTTGAACCTTAGAAGGTGTTTTCCAGGTTTTTGACTTAGGAATTCTAATTGATGGTCCTCCAATGGATAGCTTGACTAGGCCTATTAAACAAAATATTCTTTTATCAAAGAAAAACACCAATGAGCAGCAAATTAATGTGGTAATGAAGTTGAAGTTGGAACCCTAATGTATAGAGACAACGGTAGAATTAATAAAATATTAAAAATTTACCAATCCTGCCATAAAAAACAATTAGTAAAGTTGGATACCTTCTTTGCAAATAACAAGATAGAGATAGGAGGAGGGCATGCAGGGTCCTTGATTACATTTATCAGCGCCTGTGCCCTGGCTCTGTAAATAAAAATGAAACAAAAAGGAAAAAAGAAGAAAAATAAAAAATCTACCTAAGAACCTTGGCAATTCCATTACATTTCAAGAAAGCCAAAAATTATACAGCATAAAAATATGCTTCAAAAGTGAGGAAAATTAAAAAGTACCACCACCACTCCAAAGATTACATGAATACAAATAATTTATTTTCTATTAAAATGATAAATTTACAAAACACAAGCAAGCAACTATCATGCGGCTTCTCACATTTAAGCTATAAAATTATAATGCAATAAGATAATTGCAGCAAATTCCTGAGCACAACTTGCACAAGGAGTTATATATATAGATGAATTGGAAAGTAGATAAGAGAAGTAAACACCTTTGTTGCTTAAAGATGAAGTTCTGCATTACTAGTTTCTTCACTATCAGAGCTCAAATTAAGTACTTGAAATTGATATAACTAATTATCAACAATGCACATACCACTCAAAGGAAAAGTAAAAGAGAGTAATGCTAAGCTAAGAAACATGAATACTTCAAATTACATCTCATGTCCATATTCAATACATATGAGATATAGATACTAGTTGCTACGGTTATGATACATGTGTGCATGTACCCATAATTCTTTATATAAAAAAGGTTCAGAATCTTAATGGATATGATCAGATGCTCTTCAGATGACTTCAAAGATGCACAAAATCCCAGAACCTCACCGAAAAAGACTAGCCAGAAGGTATTATTTGAGTTTCTTAGTCCTGTATAAGTACCCGAGATCTACCCATTACATAATCAATGTGGGACTAGATATACGCCCACACAGTCCTCACATACTTCTCTCATTTAAGCCCTAACATCCTTGCCAGGCTAAGGATCCAAATCCATTCAAATCCAATCATGCAGTGTCCTCTAGTCCATATGGGATATAGACCAAGTCCACTCAGATATCATTTGTAACAACCTAAAATCTTACCCAAAAAGACTAACCAAAAGGTATTATTTAGATTCCTTGATCTTGCATAAATACATATGATTTATCCATCGCATAGCCAATATGGGACTAAACGCAAGCCTACACGGTCCTCACATATTTGTTACAATGTAGGACCTCACCCAAAAAGATTAGGCAAAAGGTATTATTTGGGTTCCTTGACACTACATAAGTACCTAATATCTACCTAGTGTACAACCGATGTGGGACTAAACATATGGGTCTTCACATACTCTCCTTGTTTAAGCCCTAGCATCCTCTCAAGCTAAAAATCCAAATCCATTCAAATGCAATCACAAACACCATGATCAGCCTGTGGTCAACTTGGATGGGCCCATATTGCAATGTCCCCTAATCCACATAGGCCATGAGCTAGGTTCACTCTGATATCATTTGTAACAACCCAGGACCTCATCTAAAAAGGCTAGTTGGAAAGTATTATTTGGATTCTTAGGCCCTATATAAGTACCCAGGATGTACCCCATGCACAGACGATGTAGGACTAAACACATGCACACGAGTCTTTACAAGTCCAAATAAATACTAAACACATGCACAGACGATTTCAAGGTGATTTTGGCTCTCAACCAGACACTAGCATTGATGCTTGCAGCATATATGAATTCCATTAAGAAATAAATACTAGAGAAAGGATGGAGAGAAAAGAACAACGGAAGGTGAGGGAGGAAAGGCAGTGAGTTGCAGCTGTTAAGTTCATATTTATCATGTGAGGTTCTGAAAGACCATTAACAAAAGAGGAGGCTAGCCAGCAACTTGAAAGGCAGGTAGCAGTGAAGGTACTCAAATTATAATTACGCAGCTCAAGCTCACACAACAAGATAACAATGCTCTAAGTTTTCCATCAAGTGCAAATTAATATATAACAAGACAACTAACTAACCTTTCTTAAAAATATTCAAATGAACTTAAAACAAATGAATATTTTACTCATATTTAGAGCTTTGTTTTATTTATCAATCTTATGGGTAAGGCTGGTGGATTTTGGAACATAAGAGTTACCATCAAGTATCAACTTTAATATGCCTACAGGAGAATTTTATGCTAGGGTTTCTTCTATATATTTAAATAAAGTTTCTTCGCATTATTGAATTTTTGCTCATTATTAATTGCGGACAGATGTGATCTAATTCAGTGAGCAAAAAATAATTTTCAAGCATAAAAATAAAGAAACAATTATGCGGTTCACAATAATGAATGTTTCTAACCAGCCATTTTCATCATACATTAACTAAAATTGAAAACTTTTAATTATTTATATACAAATGCTAGACTAAAGGAACTCTCTGAAGTAACCAAAGATTGATACAGATACAGAACTTCATTAACAAAGAAGAGTGAATTGAAAAAGAACATGCAACTAAACAATATTTATGGTATCAACTACCAAAGTAGTGTTCCTCACCTTACGTTCTCTATAGTTCCAGTTATTTGCCCTGCATACTTGATGATCTGTCTTTCACATCGAGCAAAATCCTGCCCATGAGCATAGAATTGTTGAAGAAAGTACAAAAGTGCCTTCAAGGAAATTTAGCACTATAAAAATGGTTCAAAAAAGAATGTGAGTTATATAGAGAAACACATAAATTATCAGATAAATGTATTTCTAAGCTTTCAAATAAGTATTTTATATAAATCAGTTCTGATGTTCAGAGTATCAACAGACCTTAAGAGTTAAAAAGATGGCTTTCCCAATCATAAGAATTAAGTCAATCAAATAAAATGGGGCACAAGTTGATGATGAAAATAGAAATGACTTGAGGGAACAAGCTAAACCTTCTGAGCAATTATATGGATTTTTCCTGCCACTTCATCATACATCTTTAGTCTGTTCGCCTCCAATTTTAGTGCAGCCTCAGCAGCCAGAACTTTGACTCCTGTCATGCACAAATTTGACAAATTCTGTTTCTTATAAGCATTGTAATCCTAAATGCAAGTATTGCAAACATTATATTTACAATTTGAATTAAGTTATCATACGTTATTCTTAATTAGAAATGAATAGATATGCATCATCTGATACTGTAAAATATAATGTTTTCTTCATTGTTAAATCATGCTGCGAGCAGCATTATTTTCAATTATTTCCTGGTACCGTGAGAGGTAATAAGGATATGTCAAATGGCACACCTCCAACTGAAAGCTCATATATTACAGCTCTGCATGTAACTCAAGATAACTGCAGACAACAGCACATGCATTCCTGTGACAAACATTTTATGATCCTGGTCGACTGAATCAGAAGAAGATGCAGTAGTTATTTGGTTACAGGAGCAAGGATGAGAAAAAGATTAAAGGCTCCTATTGTTACATGAACTTATCCAGAAGTTTTTTGTCTTATATGCTGTCTTCTCAGGTTTCAAAATGGTAAGAGACCCACCCTTTCAAGCCATCAAGCCAAGAGCAAACATTAATCGATGCATACAGTAAACCTAAACTCTAGACTAGTTAACAAGACCACTATGCACTTGCGCTGGCTTGAATTGAATTGACAAAGGTGGTACATGCACTTCAGATAAGCTTCGTAAGTGTTGGTGCGGAATCTGATCGATGCTGGAACTGGCTGGAGCTGGAGAAGCCGATGTCGCCGCAAGGACCTGCAAAAGAAGTCCAAACCGGAGGAGGGGTGGCTCCGGTAGGACCCTCCGACGGTCAAGTCAGCTCTTCCGGCCAACAGAAATGGAATGCTCAGCAAAGAAAATAGCAGAGTTTTGAGAAGGAGAATGAGAGCTTGGAAAAAACGTATCTGAAGGATCTCTTTTACAAACGGAGCCTGTAACAAACTGATGGTGACAGCCGTAACTGCCTAGTAGTAGACCGTTCGGGGCCACGTAAAGTTTGTTGCGGAGAGTAGTATCTGTTGTCGCGACATGCCAGTCCGTTGGGGTTTAATAGTTGAAGTTCGGAGGAAGTAGGCGCTGGCAGCGAAGAGCTTCAAGTTTCATCAATTCAAGAGGAGTTCGAACACCTTCAGGGTCGTCTGTGCATAAATGGGTTCATGCTGTGCAGATTGCTGGATCCGCGTAGGCATGGAGGCCTTTCCAGGCGACTGCATGGAGTTCAGCCAAAAGGGGTTCGAAAGCCCACTGAAGAAATCCTAAAGGAAGTCCGCTGGAGGAATTCGAAAGAAGGTCTGCTGGAAGGATTCGAAAGAAGTTCGACTTACGGAGAAGTTCGGAAGACTCGCGATCGAAAAAAATTGGCTGAAGGAATGTCGAAAGGAGGTCTGCTAGAAGGATTCGGAAGGAGTTCGACTGACGGAGAAATCCGGTTGAGGGTGAAGTCCGGAAGACTCGCGATCGGGAAAGATCGGCTGGAGGAATGTCGAAAGGAGCCTGCCTAAGATGGAGAAGTCCGATTGAAGGAATTCAACTAATGGAGAAGTTGCGATTGAAGCTCTTCTATGATTACAAGCTGCATTTGGCTGAACATCAGGCTGAACTTCGGCGGGAGCGGGGTTTACCCTCAACAATAGTCTCCCTATTCTCGAGTTCAAAATTCGAAGGAAAGGAGTACAAAAAAGACGACCGTCGAAGTTTTTTTTCGGGCTCTGCACCCAGTGAGGTTGAAGCTCGGAGGAGATCTTATCTTCTATTTAAGTTGAAGCTCGAGGGAGATCTTATCTCCAGCCGAGGTTGAAGGAGATCTTATCTCCTGTTGAAGTTGAAACTCGAGGAAGATCTTATCTTCGGTTGAAGTTGAAGCTCGGAAGAGATCTTATTTCTTGTTGAGGTTGAAAGAGATCTTATCTTCTTTTGAAGTTGAAGCTCGAGGGAGATCTTATCTCCAGCCGAGGTTGAAGCTCGGAGGAGATCTTATCTTCAGCCGAGGTTAAAGAAGATCTTATCTCCTATTGAAGTTGAAGCTCAGGGAAAAATCTTACCTTCGGTTGAAGTTGAAGCTCGGAAGAGATCTTATCTCCTGTTGAGGTTGAAGGAGATCTTATCTCCTGTTGAAGTTGAAGCTCGAAGAAGATCTTTATCTTCAGTCGAGGTTGAAGGAAATCTTATCTCCTATTAAAGTTGAAGCTCGAAAGAGATCTTATCCCCAGCCGAGATTGAAGGAGATCTTATCTTCCGATTGAGGTTGAAGAAAATCTTATCTTCTGTTGAGGTTGAAGCTTGGGGAAGATCTTATCTCCAGCCGAGGTTGAAGGAGATCCTATCTTCTGTTGAAGTTAAAGCTCGGAAGAGATCTTATCTCCAGCCAAGGTTAAAGGAGGAGATCTTATCTTCTGTTGAGGTTGAATGAGATCTTATCTCCTGTTGAAGTTGAAGCTCGAAAAAGATCTTATCTCCAGCCGAGGTTGAGGGAGATCTTATCTCCTGTTGAGGTTGAAGCTCGGAGAAGATCTTTATCTCCAGCCGAGATTGAAGCTCGGGAAAGATCTTATCTCCAGCCGAGGTTGAAGGAGATCCTATCTCCTATTGAAGTTTGAAGCTCGGGAGAGATCTTATCTCCAACCGAGGTTGAAGAAGATCCTATCTTCTGTTGAAGTTGAAGCTCGGGGGAGATCTTATCTTCAGCCGAGGTTGAAGGAGATCTTTTCTGTTAAAATTGAAGCTCGGAGGAGATCTTATCTCTAGCCGAGATTGAAGATCTTATCTCCTGTTGAGGTTGAAGGAGATCTTATCTTCTGTTGAAATTGAAGCTCGGAGAAGATCTTATCTCCAGTCGAGATTAAAGGAGATCTTATCTCTTGTTGAGATTGAAGGAGATCTTATCTTCTGTTGAGGTTGAAGCTCGGAGAATATCTTATCTCCAGCTGAGGTTGAAGAAGATCTTATCTCCTGTTGAGATTGAAGCTCGGAGGAGATCTTATCTCCAGCCAAGGTTGAAGGAGATCCTATCTTCTGTTGAAGTTGAAGCTCGGAGGAGATCTTATCTCCAACCGAGGTTGAAGAAGATCTTATCTCCTATTGAAGTAGAAGCTCGAAAGAGATTTTATCTCCAGCCGAGGTTGAAGAAAATCTTATCTTCTATTGAAATTGAAGCTCGGAGAAAATCTTATCTCCAGCCTAGATTGAAGAAAATCTTATCTCCTGTACCAGAAGCCCTCTATCTGGCTTAAGAAAGAAGTCTAGCTTAATCTTTTCCTGTTATAGTTCACAAAAGACAGGAATGTTAAAATAAGAATTCTTTATTAAAAAGTGGTTAACGATATTGCAAGTTTTCAAAATTTTAATATTGACATTACGTAGCTCCTTTATATCTTTTCTTGCCGATGTCCCCCGACCATGATATTGATGCTTCCACGCAGGAATTGGTTTCCTTGAGACCCTTCCCCCTGGGTCTCCCCCGGTTGCGAAAGAGCCCTTGATTGCTCTCCTATCGCAGGAATCGGTCCAAACGACCATGCCTGATCAGTTCTTCAATTTCGTCCCGAAGCTGAAAACATTCCTCAGTATCGTGATCGTGATCATGATGATACAAATAGTACTTGCTTCGATTGCGCTTGTTTGGGGGAGATCATAATTCTTCTGATCTTGGTGGTTGATTCTTAATTTCCATCAGAACTTGAGTTTTAGGAGCATTAAGAGGGCATAGTTGTGGAACCTTCTGGGGGGAGAACTTTTTCGCGCCCTTTTGTCGGAGCTTCTTTAATGACGAGCTCGAGGGAAAGTTCGGGCTCGCCTGTGCTCAAGGGGAGTCCACGAGCGCGGCCGAACTTCCTTCAGCTTTTCTTCAACTGCGGGCTTACTAGATTTGTCCGTCTGCCGCTCTCTCGTGGCTTCATCATCCTTTAGCTTGAAGGCTTCCTCAGTTCGGGCGTAACCTTCTGCTCGGGCCAGCATGTCGACGAAGTCCTTGGAATACTTCTTCTCCAAGGAGAAAAGCAGATCATTCTTCAAGAAACCGTCCTTCAGTGCGGCCATTGCAACGAACTGGTCCAAATTACAGACCTCCAGGGCAACAGCATTGAAGCGACTGACGTGAGCTTCGATGAATTCTCCTTCCTTCTGCTTGATGTTGATGAGGGAGTCCGAACGTCGCCTTGGACGTCGGCTGCTAACGAAGTGAACCGCAAACTGACAACTCATTTGATCAAAGGAGCAAATCGTACTCGACTTAAGGCTCGAGTATCAATTCCTTGCTGCTCCCTTCAGAGTTGAGGGAAAAGCTCGGCATAGAACGGCATCTGGTACGCCATGGAGCAGCATCATGATCCGGAAGGCCTCGAGATGGTCCATCGGGTCCGAGGTCCCGTCGTAGCTTTCGAACTGAAGAAGCATGAAGTTCGGTGGGATGGGCTCCTGAATTATTTGGAGAGAGAAAGAAAGGTCAGTGCAGATGTTATCGATTTGAGCAGGAGCAGCATGGCGGAGCTCCTCAATTCGCCGGTTCATTTTTTGAAGTTTCCAATTGAGATCTTCTCAATCACAAATCTCAAGGGTTATCTGGCTAAACAGTGGCAAGGATCTTTTGGGGATGGAGTCATGGTCTGAACAAGGACTCTCTGTCCATCGCTTCCCCTTTCCGGGGGTCGCCTGATGACTAGCCCAGGCAGGCTGTCCCAGCATCGGATCTTGATATTCCGATGAAGCTCTCTCCGGCAGAATTGATGCTAGTGGTTGTTGCTACTGCATGGCCTGCACTATTTTGGTGAGGCCTCTAACTTGCTGGATCAGCAGGTCAAACTGCTCTGGATCCATCATTGTTGCCGACGGAGGAGGTTGAGGTGCCTGTGAAGCAGGCGGATTTAGCTTAGATCTGACGGCAGAGGTGGTAGATCTTCGAGTAGTCGCCTTCTTCGGAGGCATTTTGAGGTCGAGGGAGAGAATGGAGATGACTCTTTAAGGAGAAAGCTCACGGGATCGACTGAGCACTCCTTTTTGAAGAAGGGCTCAGGGCTCTTCCTCCAATGCCAATTCTGTTGGAGCGAAATCTGGTTAACGTCGGAACTGACTGAAGCTGGAGAAGCCGAGGTCGCCACCGGGACCTGCAAAAAAAAGTCCAAACCGGAGGGGTAGCTCCGACAGGATCCTCCGACGGTCAAGTCAGCTCTTTCGGCCAACAGAAATGAAATGCTCAGCAGAGAAAGTAGCAGAATTTTGAAAAGGAGAATGAGAGCTTGGAGAAAACGTATCTGAAGAGTCTCTTTTATAGACGGAGCCTATAACAAACTGATTATGACAGTCGTAACTAGCTGGTAATGGACCGTTTGAGGCCATGTGAAGTTTGTTACGGAGAGTATTATCTGTTGTCGCGACGTGCCAGTCCGTTGGGATTTAATAGTTGAAGTTCGAAGGAGGTAGGCGCTGGCGGCGAAGAGCTTCAAGTTTCATCAATTCTAGAGGAGTTCAGACTCCTTCAGGGTCGTCTGTACATAAGTGGGTTCGTGCTGTGTAGATTGCTGGATCCGCATAGGCATGGAGATAGACGACTGCATGGAGTTCAGTCGGAAGGGGTTCGGAAGCCCACTAGAGAAATCCTAAAGGAAGTCCGCTGAAGGAATTCGGAAGGAGGTCTGCTGGAACGATTCAGAAAGAATTCGACTGATGGAGAAGTTCGAAAGACTCGCGATTGGGAAAGGTCAGTTAGAGGAATATCAAAAGGTCTGCTGGAAGAATTCGGAAGGAGTCCGACTGATGGAGAAGTCCGATTGAGGGTGAAGTCCAGAAGACTCAGGATCGGAGAAGGTCGGCTAGAGGAATATCGAAAGGAGCCTGCCTGGGATAGAGAAGTCCAGCTGAAGGAATTCGGCTGATGGAGAAGTTGCGATTGAAGCTCTTCTGCGATTACAAGCTGCATTTGGCTGAATATCGAGTCGAACTTCGGCAGGAGCGGAGTTTACCCTCAACAGTAAGAAAGAACCTTGAGAAATTAGTTTATCTAGTTCGAAACAATTTGAATGTTTCTCATTTGACTTTCAATATGAATCTAAAAAAAATGGTGATGATCCTATTATTACATATAGAAAAAATTCAGGCATGGTTGGATCTTGATAAGAAAATCAAAGAGAACTATCTATTATTCATAATATGTGATAAAAAGCATGCACTAAAAGGGGGCTAGGGGGCATAGAGAGAAAAAGAGAGAGGTAGAGAGAGAGATGCATGAATGCAAGGAAGCTTTATGTTAAATTACAGAAATTTGATAGATTACTTAGAAGAGCTCATTCAAGGTTTATAATTTTGTATCATGTAGCAAAAGAAGCATTGAGGTGGTTGTCAGGATGAACTGGAGAAACAATATAAATCTACCTGCTATCCTTTATCTCATTAGTTAACTTGCTAAACAAAAAGACTATCCATCGATATAGTGACATATCTCTCACAAGACTCTTCCTATATCAAGGCCTGCAAGGCCTTTTATGCACAAGCCATCCATCTGAACTAATTACGACCCTTTTATCCTTTAACACTAACTTTTGCGATTAATTTCTAGTCTCATCCTTTTGAATTTATCGTCTATTTATTTTATATTTCTATATTATTCCTGTTCTTTCTTTCCAAAAATACTAAAGCTTTCAAATACATGTGCTCCATGTCAATATTATAATAAATGAACCACTTAATCAAGCATCAAAAAATTAAAGCCACCTCTTTTTTAGGTCAACTGCACTTACAAGCGTTTAAACCCTAGTATTGGGGCCATCTTGGTTTGGGACTTGGTATAGTGTCAGGCCAAACTGGAACAACCATTAGCAACAAGATGAAGAGAGGGGGAAAAGAAACTAGTGTCCTCGTACACCATGCCATCCTAAGTGTCAAGACAACCATCTTGGTCCATTTGAGCAAGGATGACCCTATCTGAAGAGTCCCAGGGTTCCAAATGTATCTGAGGACCTAGATTTTCTTCTTCAGATATGGTCCCATCAAAATGGACCAAGCCCTAAATCCTTAGCATGTAGAACAAGAAACAAGATAAGATGAATCCAAAAGAGATATAAATGCATTCATCCAAAAGACGATTCTAAAACAGTCAAAAGAAAATAACACTAATCATATTAATAAACAATACAGTCACCCACAATGATTGAAATAACTGAATAATATATTTACCCATCTAGCAATTAAATTTTCAATCAAAGAACACCTTTCAAATCCTATTTTGTAACTTACATCTAAATTTTCTTACATATTTGCCATAACTTAAAAACTTGAGGACTTATTCCAGCCCCTCTTCCTCCTAAAGCATCCATGTTGCTGCATATCAATATACTAATCAATTTTATTTTGTTGATTTGAATGTTCAATTTAGAAATTGGACAAGGCAACAAGAAAGTATAATCATTCTATGTTAGGTGAAACTTAAAAAACAAAGGTAAAAAAATTATATATCAGCTTTCCATGGTATTACCAATATGAAGTTGATTTGAATGTTCAATATAGGAATTGGACAAGATAACAAGAAAGTATAGTCATTCGACATTAGGTGAAACTTCAAAGAACAAAAGTGGAAGATTATATATCAGCTTTCCATACTATTACCAATGTGAAGCATTAAAATACCAGCAAAATATGTAAAATACCTACAATGTAAAGTCAACTGTAAACACAATTAGCTACAATGCAATATTACACACACAGAAAACATTGTTGGGGGGTTAATTTTTAAGCTTGTTTCTGTTGTTAATGTTTATACAAGTCTATGTAATGTTAGTTTGAATAATGAATTACACACCTTAAAAGGAAATTAAAAGATATCTAGGATGATTTATTATTGATTTCAATAGGTAAAAGCAAGATTCGCTGTACCAGTATGAACCCCATAAACCCCATACCAATACCATCCTATTACTGTGTTGGTATGCAGTACGATATGAGACAGCAAGGTGTAAAAAGTGTTGGTATAGTATGAGACTATATACCGGTTTGATACTGATATGGTACAGTATGGTACGATATCAATCAGTACAACAAACCTTGGGTAAAATGGTTATTTGTCTAAAATTGTCTACAATCTACACCCAACCACAAAGTAGTTCAATTAGCTGATATTTTTAAGGGAAAAAAATGAGTTAGTGCATACATTTCCTGATGGGTGCCTGCCAAGCATGAACACAACACCACACATTGTTCATCCTGCAACCTAGCAAAAGCATGATTCGCTTCACTTCAGCCCTTGCTATGAAGTCGGGCTTTTGTAATAAGATGTGCCAAATTTTCAGTATAAAAATACATGATAAAGGAGAAAACTGAAGTACCTGGCAATTGCATACTTTTTGGTACAGTAGAGCCCTCATCCTTTGACATTAAATTTCCAGCCATTACTTCACTAGTTGTTTCTGCATCAGTTGTCCATTTTTGTTCCATAGGCCCTTTCTGTGCAACTTCAGTGGCAGCTTTTTCTCTAGCTCTTGTAGCTTCCTTTTCCACAGCTTCTTTAGCTGCCCTTTCAGCAGCTTCTTCTAAAGCTTTTTTTTGTGTTTCAGCTAATTTTTCAGCCTTCATTTTAGCCTGCATTCAACCATTGGAAAACTTATTATACTGCAGAAACATATTTAAGCATCATAAACAGACAAAAGCCATTTGTTAGTAGAGTTATTAACAAATTCAAGATTCAATATCATTTTAATAAAAGGGTGCATTCATAATTTGGTTAAAAATCAAGAGAAATTTGGAGTAAGTCAAAAATTAAAAAACAAAAATGTGAATATTAATTGAAAATACTAAAAGCAATTCAATGAATAGAAGAAATTGAGAGAAATAGGAATTCACAAAAAAAAAAAAAAAAAAAATCTTGAGATATCCGTATACCACTATAAATTCAAAAAATCATTTTTTAAATCTGGTATAACCTCAGAAGAGAACCTCTATTGGGATAGAGCATCGAATCCTATTATAGTATCAGTATGCCCCCCATATTGTATATTGATTTGGTACTAGCATGGTACAGTATGGTCGGTACACACCGGTACAGTAAATCTTACAATGACTGTGATAATCTGATGTGCATTGAAAGGTGCAATATACTTAATGTTGAAGGAGATCAACATCAAGGATGATAAATAAAGACATTATGTTTTGACTTTTTCAGAAATACATATAGGTTAGTGTTATGTCTTACCAATGGTATTGTCATCAAATTACATATTCCTTGTCTGAACTCCAATCTCAATGATAATAAATACATGGCATCTTGAAAAAAAATTTTTAATGCCTACATCTTTGATGAAGCTCCATCAAAATCACTTCTAACATTGAGCTGGACTAATTAGATCTAACTCTCCCATTAACTATAAGCCTTTCTATTTAGTGCCTAAGTGTCTATAAAGGGTTACCTAGAGATTGATGCAAGTGTCCTTGGTAACAATACTTTAAAGCTCTATCGACCATTTCAGCTTATAGATTGATTTTTCGCATTCAGGCTTCTTTTTCTTACCAATTTTTTGTTCAACCATGATGGTCGTCTACCTTTCTTATTTAGATTGGCATACAACTTGTTGCTAGCTAAATTTGGGTCCTGTTCGGTTGCAACTTCCTCAAGATACCATTGTAGTACTAATAGAAATGTTTCTACTAGCTCATTAGGCATTACATGATTCAATCATATATTCTCAACCTGGATCTCTACCCCAACATGACTACTGATGCAAAGCCATCACATTTCCTCCATCCTCAAGGACAAGGTCTGTCATATCAACCTGTACCACCCCATTACTAATTGCACCATACCATACTGGTAAGGTACTCATACAGTATTGAGTTTCAGTTTGTTATATGAGCCGAGCAGTCCAAACCGAGCACAAACACCCCGTCCATCGGGGTATTGCATTATATCAAACTATACCTCTCGGTCTCACATGGTAAATTGGCTAGTAGTGAGAAAAAATTGTCAACAGACTGACCCACACAAGGTGTGTACCATGCCAAACTGAACTAATAACATAACAGTACAATCGATGGGAATCAGGATTTACGCACATATTCCAGAAAAAAGTGCTATTGAGAAACCCTAACCCTATTTTAATTTTATGGGTTTATTTAGAATTTTTTTTTTGTTATTGAGATTTTTAATTTTGTTAGGATTCTATTAAAAGAGTTCTGTTGGGGTCAGGAACTAGACTTTTGATAGGATGCTTTCTGTTTCTTTATTTAAAAGCTTTACCTGTATGGAGAAAGATAGATCTGAATAACTAATTGATTAATTGAATCCTTGAGTTTGAATCTTTGTTTTTATTTTGTTCTTTATTTTTCTTTTCTTTTCTTTTGGTTTACGTCAATTTGGTATCAGAGCCTAATATCCTGCAAACTTTTTTCCATGGTGATTTCTTCCGCTCTCTTCCTCTCTCTGTCTCTCAGCCCATTGGAGCCCATAACCATTGTCCTGTTCCATCCCCCCTCCTCCCTTTCTCTTTCGGTCCAAACCGCAGAACCCATTGCCGGCCGACCACCATCGTCATCAACACCTCCCCGTCCGACGTCGAAGTTCTTCCTTCCAATCCCCATTGAGGAGATTCAATCAAGGTGAGAGGCTCGAATCAATCACCTCCCCCCCCGTCGCAGCCCACCCGGCCCCGACGAATCGTGTCCTCGCCTTCTTCGCTGCCGATCGTCACCGCTGCATCATCAGCCGACCCGTAGATCCGTCACCCCATCACCGACCGATCATCATCATCATCATCATCACTCGACCACCGGAACCCTCCGTATCGCAACTGCCCCACCGCCGACCACGAACATCCTCCGATCTCTCCCATCGCCAACGTTTCTTCCCCCTCTTCAATCTCCCACAGGAGCTTCAATCGGTCGGGAGGTTCCGATTACAAGCCGACCGAATAACCGCAAGCCACCGCCAGCCGACCACAGGCAGCAAGTATCTCGTCACTGTCTCCCGTCGCCAATCGCCGGCCGCTCGCCATCGTCGACGTCGTTTCCAACCCGGCATTGGTCTTCTTTTCCGATAGTCTCGATCGGCTAAAGAAGCTCCAGATGCCTGCGCCCACGCCGCCGTGCCCGCCGACCCTGCCTTCCCCGTCGCCCTGCCGTCATCTAGCTGAAGTCCACCATACACAGATCATAGGAGCCCTATAAGCCCTCGATGCAGAGAAATGAAAGGCGCCATCTTCGCCTTGAAAAAAACACGCGATCTTCACCCTGAAAAAAAACACGCGGCCTACAGACCGCGTGTGAAGCAGCAGTCTATAGACCGCTCGATCTATAAACCCAGTCCACAAACCCCAAAAAAAAAGAGATCTTCCTTGTCTTCAACCTGCAAGCACCTTAAGGTGAAACATACAATCCCTCCATTAAATTTTGAATTTTTTAAAAATCTTTGGATAATTTATTTTGCTTAGGCCCTTATTTTATTCTTTTTCCTACATATTTGCTATTTCTTGCATCAAATACCCACATAATTTAACATTGCACGCACCAGAAACATAGACAATAAGTTGAACCCTATAATTTTACTGTGAGCATCATAGCTAAAATTTTAAATATATATAATATTTAATTAATATTAAAAAAAATTTATTATCATGACTATTAGAAATCTAAAAGAAGCACATGCAGCCATGGAAAAAGAACTAGAATCTATTAAAAACACTTAAACAACCTTCTAAAAAACTTTAAACCAGATCTGCCAGTCTTTAGACCAACTTCACACTAAGATTAGTGAGCTTCGTGCTATCTAAGAAAATAACCGTGTAGACATGGCAAATCTCATAGGTTAATAGATAGAACGCCAATTATCCCTAAGAAAATCAAGAATAGATAAATAACCTATAGAAGATGATCTTCCAAGTAATTAACCTATTCAACGATCTCCTTCATGAAACCTTAAACCTATTGGAAGCTAAAGTCATGTCATGCACACTGATCAGGCATCCTCGATCTATACAACAATCCCTTCGATTATCCACCACTCCACGAATAATTTTGAGGGTTCTCTTCTATACAACAATCCCTTCGATTATCCACCACTCCACGAATAATTTTGAGGGTTCTCACTATCATAGGGGAGATGAGTATGATAAAGAAGACTTTAATCCTCTAGAATCAGCTAATTCGAAAAAAAAGATATGATGAAGAATATGAAAAATCAGGAGATTGTGTTAATGTCATGCGATGTATAGTCACCACTCCTGCAGACTCTGAGGCATAAAAACACACTAATATTTTTCATACATATGCCCATTGTGGGGATAAAGTCTGTAAACTTGTCATTGATGATGGCAGCTCAATGAACGTTGTATCTAAATCTGCCGTTAATCGACTAAAGTTGAAACCTCAACCCCATCCTCATCCTTATAGAGTTGCTTGGGTAGACAAAATCTCACTTTCTGTTAATGAGTGTTGCCTAGTACCAATTCAGATGGGAGGTTATTCTACCAAGATGATATGCGATATTTTACCTATGGAGGTAGCTAGTATCTTATTAGGTCAACCTTGGATTTATGATATGGATGCTCATAATTTTGGTAAAGAAAATATGTGTTTACGCATAATGACAAGAAAATCATATTAAATCCTACTAAGCCTAGCATGCCCAAACTTGCCAAAAGGGATAAGAACTCTCTTCAACCTCCTGAAAAGAAAAATTATCACATTTCGATTCATAAAGAATTTGAAAAGAAAAATGGAGAATCCGAGACAATGTTAGTTGTCCTTCCTAGGATTGAGATTCAACTGACATCAGTCTCCCAAAATATCTCACCTCCTGAAATTGAGCAATTAAAAGAAGAATTTAAGAAGGTAACCCCAGAAGACATACCCGATGATCTATCTTCCATGTGTGACATCCAACATGCCATTGATTTAGTCCCGGGGTCATAGATATTTAATCTTCCACATTATAGGTTGAATCCTAAGGAGCGTGAGAAAATGAGAAAACTAGTAAAGAAGACCATAGTTCTGATTGTTGATCGATTTTCCAAAATAGCATATTTCATTCCTTGTCAAAAGAATTCTAATGCTTCTTTTATTGCAAAGTTGTTCTTTAAGGAAGTCGTTCGACTTCACAATTTGCCTTCTTCCATAATATCCAACCGTAACGTCAAATTTATAAGTTATTTCTGGAAGATCTTTTGGAAACTATTTAGGACAAATTTAAATTTTTCTTCATCCTTTCATCTACAGATTAATAGTCAAACAGAGTTTGTAAATAGTAGTCTTGTTAATTTACTTAGATGTTTAATTGGAGATAAGCTTGGAACATGAAAATTATCATTACTAACCACAGGATTTGCCTATAATAATTCAGTAAATAGGTCAATTGGTAAAAGTCCTTTTGAAATTATTTATGGCTTCAATCCCCTCAACCAATTGATCTTGTTTTCTTACCTATAAATAATCATACTTCTAAGTTTGTCACTTCTTTTGCTAAATACATTCATGATATTCATACTAATATTAGACAAAAGATTGCTATGAGTACTAAAAAATATTAACTTGCTGCTAATGCTCACCGTAGAATAGTGGAGTTTAATGAGGGTGACTATGTGAAGGTTCGTATTCATCCTAAACATTATGCCCGAACTTTATTCAAAAAGTTACATGCTCAAGCCACTGGTCCATTTCGTATTCTTTGTAAACTTGGGCCTAATACATATTTTATAGAATTATCTTTTAATTCAATTTTCAATGTTGAGAACTTGCTACCTTACCGAGGCACATTCGAGCCTCCTACCATGCATGCAGATAATAGCAGGGATCACACTCCATCTCCTTCTATGCCAGTTCCAGTTCTTCCATCACTTTCACCATCTTCATCAAATCAAATTGAACGTATTATCACGGATGAGATTGTTTCTTCTGCTGATGGAGGATTTCGTTGATTTTTTATCAAATAGCGTGATCGTCCAAACCCAGATGCTACTTGGATCCTCGAAGAAGGATTATAACGTATTGATCTAAACGTTTTAGAAGATTACATCAATTTCGAGCCTGAGTCAAGTTCTTTCCAATCAAGAGGGAATGATGGAAATCAAGGTTTACGCACATATTTCAGAAGAAAGCACCACTGAGAAACCCTAATCCTAATTTAATTTTATGGATTTATTTAGGATTTTTTTTTGTTATTGAAATTTTTAATTTTGTTAGGACTCTGTAAGAAGAGTTTTGTTGGGGTTCAAGTCAGAAATTAGACTTTTGATAGGATGTTTTTTGTTTCATTATTTAAAAGCTCCACCTATGTAGAGAAAGACAGGCCTGAACAACTGATTGATTAATTGAGTCTTTGAGTTTGAATTTGTTTTCATATTTTTCTTTATTTTTATTTTCTTTTCTTTTGGTTTACGTCAACAATTCATAAATCAGTTTTGCAGACCATGTTCTAGGGTTTACTTGTAAAATAAAGCTCTCCATTCCTATTTGTTAGTAAGTCCACTTTTCATTCCTTGTCTGAAACAGTTGTAACCAATTTTGTGCCCCAATACTCTTTCAGTACCAAACAATGTGTCTCAGCATGGTGATCTTCATAAGAAATAATAGGGTCTATAAACAATCATCCCCAAGCCTTTACCATCCTCCTCAACATGTCTATTACCTTCTTTAGGCATTCAATTGTTTCAAGCAAGTGCCAAGCATAAAGAAATCTAGTCATACAATCCTAGCAGGCAGCCCCATTTTTGACAAGAATGATCATGCCATATTCTTCTATACCTCTTCAAACAATTATACCATTCAAACCCACAGTGATAACATGACTAGTGTTAGTGCAATGCTTCTAACACTTGGCCAGTTAAAGAGCACCTCCAACACTTTGAGATGAAGGATCCTAAGTCACCATGTCAACTTCCTAGTACTTGATGTCACCTAATTCAACAAATGCGCTAGAATTATCTCCTCTCTAATATGCCTGAATTAGAGTCACTATTGACAACAATGAATTACTAAGTGATGCCACCGACCATAGAGACTTGGTGAAGAAATTGCTTATCTCATTATGGTCTCACAATCAACAGTACATACTGTGACTTCGTCACATCATTTAACATCCGACATCAGATACATGGTAATCCATTAGATCTTAACCCTGATTACTTTGTAGCTGGAAAGTACTTAAGTATTCATCTATTTCAAGGGCACAAGCATCTAAGCATTGATAGTTTGCTAATACTCCTGATCTCCTAGCTTCAATTCTGTGTATATGATTTTGATTGGGGCATTAATAATATCAAATAACTTTGTGTTGTTGGATCAGTGATGTCACTGAACTAAACCCTAGTTAGTATCATTCTTGGTGACTTTTCATCTCCAAGAGAGAAGATAGCAGGACATTGCGTCATTCTAGTCAACTGAGCCATAACATTACACTATTGCCAACACTACTGTTAAGCTTGTCCATATCCAGTGCCTTCTTGATGACCCACCAATATCACATACACTGCCTCTCTTTCCTGAGATAACTGGCCATGCAAGTCATCAGCAATTCAGTGCTCAACTAGTGGTCCAAGCAGATCAATTTTGTTCCCACATTGTCCATCATCGTGGATGCACGGTAGACTGAGGATTTCTTTACAAAGTACAATAATCACTGCTTATTATTCTTAGCAAATTCTAGTACTCAAAGAGTGGACTGAACACATTAAGCTCAATTCCCACTTGGCGCATCATCTGATGCAAGACCCGTTGGGAAGGCCTGCTAGGGCATTCATGGACCTTAAAATTAAACAAAATTGAGTGAAGTTTTCTTGTATAACAAAAAAGATAGAGAATGTGGGGTCAAAATTTTTTTCATGGATTTTGTAGAAAGTATGAGAATCTAGTGTCAACTAGGTGATCAACAAGGGTCAATAGTTGATTTGCAAACAATTTCTATCATAGGGTGAAAAATCTGACAAGTGATACCAAAATACATACACATGCATACATGTGCCAATGTTTATTGATATATATGCATCTGTATTTATATGTGTGTATATGGGCAGAGATAGAGTGCTCTAGGCAAGAAAGTCACAAACTGCTCCTACTCAGAATGTCACTTTGATTCTTAAGGAATTACAACGGGCAGCTTTCTTTGCACGTATATTTTGGTCCATTTTATCCTTGCAATCATGACATCGAAAGTGGAGCAATTATTAGAAAAAGAAATAAAGAATTTCCAACTGTAGCATGAATTAAATGATCAAAACACCCCAATCTACATAAAGCTGCTCAATGCAATTCTCCAAGGGTAAAAACTAATTTTCATTAGGAGCAACTGCTATAGCCAGCAATTTAACTCTATCATGGATATAACATCTATGCATGTATGTATGAGGTAAAGTGCAAGTAGATGATCAAAGGCGAGTATACTGTCACAAACAGTAAAAACCTGCATATAGCAGCCAAATTAAAAGGAATATGAACAATCAGGAATTGGCAGGAAGATATTGCATTTGCAACATGAGATATATTGGCATATCAGGGAATTGCAGAATGGCAAAAAGAGTAATATAAACCAGAAATTAAGGGAAAGAAGGAATTTGGACAATTATTAAAGCAAGACAGATCAGAAGCCAGTAAGGGAAAGGAGGAGAAGAGGAAAAATTTAAAGCAAGAGATATGAGGAAACAAGGGAGCGGAACCAGACCCAATTCTCTGGCAAACGAAAAGGAAAGGCAAAAAAAAAACCACTCTGCCACATTTTTCCACATAAACAGGTACAATACCAGTACCGACAGCAAACATTAAAAAATGGAAAAATTGGCAATCTGGCATGCATAGGTATGGTCAGCATGATAATTGGTATGCACCAGTATGCACCAATACAAACCAGTGAAGCTGTTATGTCCCATAAACAGGGTTTCAGCATCCTTTCACCCCTACTATTTCCAGCCTCGCATCAGAAAGGTATGGAATTGGTCATATAGTCCCATTCAAGTGATTTCTAAATCCATAATTTTAATCCCACATTGACTTGTCTTCAGGCAAGCCTCATGATAAGTACTTGATATATTGTAATAAAAGGCACTAAATGTTGTTGCATTGTATGTTTATTAGTTGAATTTGATGCTTCTTAATCTCTTTTGCAGGTAATTAGGAGATCGGGCTCATACAAGCTAATCTAGATTCAAATTGGCTCAACCAAGCAAAAATCAGATATCTAATGGGCAAAGAGTAAATAACTCAAGAGATTAAGTCACGATCAATAGCTAGGAAGCAATTCATTGAAGATCCAAGGGCCAAGAAGAAAGATAGTTGCTTTAAGGATTTGGATCGAAAATAATTGATCAAAAAGCTGAAAATTGATGCACGTATCTATGAAACTCTAACCCAAATTGGAGCCTAATCCAAAAATCCCACATGATCCATCCCAAACTGATTTAGCATGGATCACAGAGTGGAAAGAAAGGAGGAAATGCCAAAGAGAAAAATAAATTACAGGCTATTCTCTTTTTACCTTATTTTTCATGCCCTAATTAGAAATCCACACCAAATCAAAGATTTCTTATGCACACTACATCTCATCCATCCATTCCTATCATATCTTTAGTCCCACATTGCTTAACCAATAAATCCTCCTACCTCCTAGCATCTATAAAAAGCCCCTAAGTCTTCAACCAAAACCATTTTTCCATCCATCTCCATCTAGCCCTAGCCTTCACACCTCCTCTCTCTCTCCACTTAAGTCTCCACTTTTCTTTCTTTCTTCTTCTTCCTCCACAAAACTCTCTTCTTCCTCTTTTCTTCCTACGGGTTAGAAGCAAGAAGATGGTAATAGCGGACGGCATCCCTACCATGCGTGGCTAGGCTCCATCATCTCAGAAGGGAAGATGAATCTTGTAAACAGATGATTTGATGTTCATCTATTTTATGTATCTCTTTTCTTATATTAATAAAATTTCTGATTTATTTAGAAATTAAAAGTGCACTGTTTTATTTTGCTTCATTTATAAGATCTAGATTTTGAACAATCTATGCTCTAAGAGATGCATTGTGATTTGAGGATATGATACATGCTCAAACAAGAGATAGATTGTATCAAAAAGAATAGATCCTCTTTTTTTTTACTTGTGAGATTTAGTTAGATAGCTTACGCTCTAAGAGACTGACCGTGATCTGAGGATACGGTCCATGCTCAGAAAGAAGATAAGCTATACTAACCAAAATCACAAGTAATGGTACTGCAGCAGAAAATAGATATGACATCTGTTTTACAAGGAGATTCGATCTCCTGAGGCTTCTCTTCTATATTGGACTCATTAAGTTTCTTTTAAATATTATTTTATCAATCAGATTAGTTCTCCAATTCTTAAAAACAACCAAGTCTTCTTTTAATTTTCTAAACAACTGCCTTAGATCCCTGAGGACTCAACCCGATTCATCCTATTCTACGGAGTAGTCGTCGGCTAATTTTTATCTTTAATCGCTCTCACGACAAGAGTGTATCAAATTTTGGCGCCGTTGCCGGAGATCTTGGCACGGTTGATTCAAAAAATAATAATAATAATAATAAATAAATAAATAAATAAAAGTTTGCAAAATTGCAACTTGGAAAAGGAAATCTGGTCGACTTATGAGAATTGAATCAAACCCCATTTCAAGTCAAAGAATTGTTGAGACCATCATAGGTGAACCCAAATTTCTTAAAGACCTATGCTACCCTATGGGCTCTGCCCAACCATCCTGTATAAGACTCCCCGAGATTACGGTTGATAATTTCGAAATTAAACCTCAAATAATTAATATGCTCCCCAAATTCATCGGAATTGAGGATGCCTACATTTTCATTAGAGAATTTGAGGAGGTTTGTGAAACCATGAGAATACACTAAATGTCACAAGATGCCATAAAACTTAGGTTGATCAATTTTGCACCTCAGGACAATGCAAAAAAATGGTTATACAGCCTGCCCAACCAATCAATCACGACATGGGAAGGCTTCGTAAAGATGTTCTTAAGAAAATTTTTTCCCCATCACAAGACAGCCAAGTTTAGAAACAAGATTAACCAGTTCTACCAACTAGGGGGAGAGTCTTTCTGGAAGTGCCTAGACCGATTTAAAAACCTCCTAAGTCAATGTACACATCATGGTATAGAGATTTGGAGGTTGTGCCAAATTGTCTATGAAGATCTAGACCCAAATTCCAGAACAATGTTGGAATCAATGTGCCAGGGCCAATTCATGTATAAGGAACCCGACGAGGCCCGGCAATTTTTGGAAGATCTTACAGAAAAGAATCTGCAATGGGAGTCGACTAGGAAAACCGAAAAACCCACACCAGCAAGAGGTGGGATGCACCAAGTCCAAACATCCCTAGCTACGGAGGCCAGAATTGCGACCTTGACCCATAGGATTGAAACCTTAGAACTTCAAGGACACCCCCAAGCAAAACAAATATCCACATCCGTGTGCAATGGATGCGGTGCACCAGACCACATCTTGGAAGAATGTCCTTCACTAGGAAACACAGTCAACGATGGGCTTGCACAAGTAAATGCAGCCTATCAAAGACCTATAAACGATCCTTATGCACCAATGTATAACCCGGGATGGAGAAACCATCCAAATTTTTCATGGTCACAAGGTTCCAATTCAGGTAGTCATGTCCGAAACCAGCCTTATCTAAGGACCAACCAAGCACTAGCTAACCCACCAGGATTTGGTCAAGAGAAAAGGTTGAACACTTTAGAAAAGAGGTTGGAAGTCTTGCTTAAATCAACTTCCGAAACCACATCCACACTAAACAATTTTATGCAAACCACGAGCCAATTATTAAATGCAAATACCCAAACAATTGCCCGTCTAGAAATGCAGCTAGGTCAGTTAGCCACCACAGTTAGTGAAAGAGAAAAGGGTAGATTACCAAGTCAACTCGAGGCTAACTCCAGGAACCAGAACAACCAACTACCCCAACAAGAACCCCAGATCAACCAATTGAATGCCATTCATACATTAAGATCTGAAAAACAAATAGATAACCATATGGACACACCCGAAATAGAAGAAGAGATAGAAGACCCACTTTCTGAACCACTGTCTGACCAGGGCCAACTTGAAAAATCCAAGGCATCAGAACCTGATACAACACCAAATTCAACAGCAGAGCCCTTACCAGGAGTTAATGGACCAACTACTAAGGTTGTAGCACCCTTCCCTAACAGACTTAGGCCTAACCGAAACTCAGCCCAATTAGATAAGATCTTGGAGGTCTTCAAGCAAGTTAAGGTGAACATTCCCTTACTAGACATGATCCAACAAGTCCTGCTTTATGCTAAATTCCTTAAGGATCTGTGTACCAAGAAAAAGACCACCAATGTACCTAAGAGAGCCTTTCTAGCAGCTGGTGTGAGTTCATACTTGTCAAACCACATACCAGTAAAGTACAAAGACCCAGGGTCCCCCACCATCTCATGCATTGTGGGAGAAACCTTAATCGATAAGACTCTATTAGATTTAGGGGCAAGTGTTAACATATTGCCATATTTCGTATATGAGCAATTAGGGTTAGAGAAACTCAAGCCAACGGAGATGACTCTACAACTAGCAGACCGATCCTTAAAAGTTCCAAGGGGAATAGTTGAGGATGTGCTAATCAAAATCAGTGACTTCATCTATCCAGTGGATTTTGTAATTTTAGAGATTGAACCTATATCAAATCCGAAGTGTCAAATCCCGATCATTCTAGGCAGACCATTTCTTGCCATAGCTAATGCTCAAATCAACTGCTGAAATGGATTAATGAAACTTTCTTTTGGCAACATGTCAATAGATTTGAACATCTTCCATCTGACTGAAACAAACGATCTAAACTAGATTCAAGATAATGCATATGACCCCATTGACCTCAGCGATGAAGAGTTCAACTTTGAACTTTTGATGGACCAAGAATTTGAAGAGGTCGATGAAGTCGCTACAATCAGCAAGCATAGGATGGAATCAAGATGGGAGCCCCCAGTGGAACCACTTGAGTTAATGGATGAACCACTGCCCAAACCATCGGTTGACGAAGCACCAAAGTTAGAGCTAAAATCACCCCCAAGCACCTCAAATATGTCTACCTAGGTCTATCAAAAACCCTGCCAATAATCATTTCAGCATACCTAGACCCATGCAAGAAGAAGAATTATTGACTGTCCTTAAAGAAAATCAAGAAGCATTAGGTTGGACCATGGCTGACATCAAGGGGATTAGCTCTTCAATCGTTCAACATCGAATTTACCTAGGGGAGGATGCCAAGTCAATTAGAGACCCCCAAAGAAGGCTAAACCCTACTATGAAGGAGGTAGTAAAGAAAGAAATTCTCAAGTTGTTGGACAATGGAATTATCTACCCAATCTCGGATAGCTCATGGGTTAGCCCAATCCAAGTGGTCCCTAAAAATTCTGGGGTCACAGTGGTCCAAAATGAAACAAATGAACTTGTGTCAATGAGAGTTCAAACCGAATGGAGAGTCTGTATTGATTATAGAAAACTGAATGCGGCTACAAGAAAGGACCATTTTCCCCTGTCATTCATCGATCAGATGTTAGAGAGGTTAGCCGAACATGAGTTTTATTGCTTTCTGGATGGATACTCCAACTACAATCAAATTCCCATAGCACCTGAGGACCAAGAGAAGACCACATTCACGTGCCCATTTAGAACTTTCGCCTATAGATGCATGCCCTTTGGTTTGTGTAATGCTCCATCTACTTTTCAAAGGTGCATGATCAACATCTTTTTAGACATGATCGAGCGGTTTCTTGAAATTTTTATGGATGATTTTTTCATTTTTGGCTCCACTTTTTCTGAATGTTTACACTATTTAAGACTAGCTTTAAAAAGATGTAAAGAAAAACACTTAGTGCTTAATTGGAAAAAATGCCAATTTATGGTCAAACAAGGCATAGTTCTTGGCCATGTGATCTCAAAGAAAGGCATTGAAGTGGACAAAGCCAAGATAGATCTAATTGCTAATCTTCCACCATCTAAATCAGTCAAGGAAGTACGTTCGTTTTTAGGATATGCTGGTTTCTACAGGAGTTCATCAAGAATTTTAGCCAGATAACCCGTCCACTAACAAATCTCTTAGCGAAGGAAGTCAAATTCGAGTTTACTCCTGAATGTCTCGAATCCTTTGAGCATCTGAAAAAGAAACTAACTTCAACCCCAATTGTTCACCCACCCGACCGAACTCAGTCCTTCGAACTTATGTGTGATGCATCTGACCATTCTATCGGAGCCGTTCTAGGGCAAAGAATCAATAAGCTGCCGCGAGTCATCTATTATGCTAGTAGAACCCTCAATGACGCACAGCTTAATTATTCAACAACTGAAAAGGAATTCTTGCCCATCGTCTTTGCACTTGAAAAGTTTAGAGCCTATTTGATTGGGTCGCATTCCATTGTGTACACTGATCACTCAGCCATTAGACATCTCTTAGCCAAGAAGGATGGCAAGGCGCGCCTAATCCGATGGATTTTACTGCTCTAGGAATTTGACTTAGAAATCAGGGATAAGAAAGGAACAGAAAATTTAGTAGCTGATCATCTATCCCTATTAATAAATGCACCCTCCAATGAACCACCAATTAGAGAATTTTTTCCTGACGAGCAACTTATATCCATGACGATCGAACCATGGTACGCTGATATAGTCAATTACTTAGCCACCGATGAGATCCCCATGCACTGGACCACTCAGGACAAAAATAAATTCTTTTCCCAAGTGAAGTACTTTATTTGGGATGATCCTTGTTCAAACAATATCCTGACCAAATCATTAGAAGATGTGTTCCGAACCATGAGGTTATAAGTATTCTATCGTTTTGTCATGACCAAGTATGTGGTGGTCATTTTGGAGCCAAAAAGACAGCCACCAAGGTGCTCCAAAGCAGATTTTATTGGCCTAACCTATTTAAAGATGCCTATTACTATTGCAAGAGTTGTGTTAGGTGCCAACAAGTAGGCCGGATCACAAAGAGAGATATGATGCCAATGAATCCGATTTTGATTGTGAAAATTTTTGATGTTTGAGAAATCGATTTCATGGGACCATTTCCAAAATCTTTTAGGAATGAATATATTCTTGTAGCCGTGGATTACGTGTCTAAGTGGGTAGAGGCAGTGCCATGTCGATCTAATGACAACAAGACTATTGTCAAATTTCTTAAAAACATATCCTCTTCCATTTTGGTATTCCAAGAGCTATCATCAGTGACCGTGGAACACACTTCTGCAATTGAGCCTTTGCATCACTGATGAAGTACCACATTACGCACAAATTGGCCACACCCTATCACCCTCAGACCAATGGGCAAGTTGAGGTCTCAAATCAACAAATCAAACATATCCTAGAAAAGACGGTGAGCACAAATAGAAAGGACTGGTCACTGAAGCTAGTAGATGCACTTTGGGCATACCTCACAGCTTACAAAACCAATTTAGGTATGTCACCATTTAGGATTGTGTTTGGCAAGGCATGTCATTTGCTTGTAGAACTCGAACATAGGGCAATGTGGGCAATCAAGAAATTGAACATGGATTTGGATATAGCTGGAGAATAAAGAAAATTACAGATAAATGAACTTGAGGAAACTAGGAATGAAGCCTACGAGAATGCTAGAATATATAAAGAAAAAACTAAGACATTCCATGACCAAGCAATTATTAGAAAATCTTTTAAACCTGGACAAAAAGTTCTCCTATATAATTCTAGGCTTCACCTCTTCCCAGAAAAATTAAGATCGAAATGGACTGGGCCATATACAGTCAAAAAAAATTTTCCACATGGAGCAGTTGAAATTGAAAATCCAAATAATTGTACTACCTTTAAAGTAAACGATCAAAGAATAAAACCATTCTTGGAGCTAGCCACTGAAGAAATAGAGGCGGCTATGATATTGTATGAACCTCGAGATACCCACCTTCAAATTATTATTATTATTATTATTATGAAATAAACTTCGGACTTTCAAGCCAACATCACACCAGATCACCTTCAACATGAAGCATTTATCACCAGGTGTATTCTTTTCTTCAACTCCTATTTATTTTCTTTTTGTTACACTCTTACTCTTTCCACTCCATTGAAGACAATGTCGATTAAGTTGGAGGGTGGGGAATAAAAACTTAGAACTTGAAAAAATGAGAGTGTCCATAGACCTAGTGTGCTTTAAAATTGAGAGGAATTAGGCATCTCTGTAGCAATTGATGCACAGTTTAGATAAGATGTAAGATGTCAAGGGACTGCACATTAAGAAAACCCAACAGATGGTTAAGTATAGAATAAGAATTGATTTCTAGACCCTTCTAATCACTCCGGTATTAATGTCTAAAGGAGAGTCTATCTTTTATAGGTATAAAGGGGATGTCCTGATGCCTACGACACTTTCAACCAAAAAAAAAAAAATGAAAGAATGAGCAGGCAGAAGTACAGACCATAAACCTATCTTAGATTAAGACAAACCAAGGATAAAGACAGGAGTACACCAAGAAAAGGTTTAGAAAGAAAATTCGATATTTTTCACTTAGCTATTCTATCGGACAGCCTTAATTTCCTAAGGACACACTTTACTAAGCTTCTTTCTGTACACCAATTTTTTTAGAATTACCTAAAGATGCTCACGACTTAACACACTAGTATTTGACACTAATCTTTCTTTTGCTCGAGGACGAGCAGAGTTCAAGTTGGGGGGTGTAATAAGTACTTGATATATTGTAATAAAAAGCACTAAATATTATTGCATTGTATATTTATTAGTTGAATTTAATACTTCTTAATCTCTTTTGCAGATAATTAGGAGATTGGGCTCATACAAACTAATCCAGACTCAAATTGGCTCAACCAAGCAAAAATCAGATATCTAATGGGCTAAGAGTAAATAACTCAAGGGGTTAAGTCACGATCAATGGCTAGGAAGCAATTCATTGAAGATCCAAGGGCCAAGAAGAAAGATAGTTGCTTCAAGGGTTTGGATCGAAAATAATTGATCAAAGGGCTGAAAATTGAGGCACGTATCTATGAAGCTCTAACCCAAATTAGAGCCTAATCCAAAGATCCCACATGATCCATCCCAAACTAATTTAGCATGGATCACAGAGTGGAAAGAAAGGAGGAAACGCCAAAGAGAAATAAATTACATGCTATTCTCTTTTTACCTTATTTTTCACGCCCCAATTAGAAATCCACACCAAATTAAAGATTTCTCATGCATACTTCATGTCATCTATCCATTCCTATCATATCTTTAGTCCCATATTGCTTAACCAATAAATCCTCCTACCTCCTAGCATCTATAAAAAGCCCCTAAGACTTCAACCAAAACCATTCTTCCATCCATCTCCATCTAGCCCTAGCCTTCACACCTCCTCTCTCTCCACTTAAGTCTCCACTTGTCTTTCTTTCTTCTTCTTCCTCCACAAAACTCCCTTCTTCCTCTTTTCTTCCTGCGGGTTAGAAGCAAGAAGATGGTAATGGCGGATGGCATCCCTCCATGCGTGGCTAGGCTCCATCATCTCAGGAGGAAAGATGAATCTTGTAAACAGATGGTTTGATGTTCATCTATTTTATGTATCTCTTTTCTTATATTAATAAAATTTTTGATTTATTTAGAAATTAAAAGTGCACTATTTTCTTTTGCTTCATTTATAAGATCTAGATTTTGAACAATCTATGCTCTAAGAGATGCATGGTGATTTGAGGATACGATGCGTGCTCAAACAAGAGATAGATTGTATCAAAAAGAATAGATCCTCTTTTTTTTTACTTGTAAGATTTAGTTAGATAGCTTACGCTCTAAGAGACTGACCGTGATCTGAGGATATGGTCCGTGCTCAGAAAGAAGATAAGCTATACTAACCGAAATCACAAGTAGCAATGCTGCAGCAGAAAATAGATATGACATCTGTTTTACAAGGAGATTCGATCTCCTAAGGCTTCTCTTCTATATTGGACTCATTAAGTTTCTTTTAAATATTATTTTATCAATCAGATTAGTACTCCAATTCTTAAAAATAACCAAGTCTTCTTTTAATTTTCTAAACAACTTGCCTTAGATCCCTGAGGACTCGACCCAATTCACCCTATTCTATGGAGTAGTAGTCGGTTAATTTTTATCTTTGATCGCTCTCACGACAAGAGCGTATCACCTCAAGTCCTATCAGGATTCATAGAAACAGAAATAAATCCCATTAGATATGGAAACAAATCTCATTAGATGCCTACAAGCCATTTACCTATTTAACTCATTGTGACTCCAAATTATGCCACAAATAATATAGCATCACTATGCAAGCTAAAATGACACGACCAGCAAGGATCTCCTTTTAAAATCACAGACTGCCCCTAGAACCCAATTTTAAAAGCTAAATACCAAGAATTCACACTGGATGAAGATGATGTTACCCTTTTGCAAATATTAATTGCAATAGGATGGTGCCCAAGGATGTGTCAGTTACTATCTGATCTCATGATCACATCACATCCCCTCATATTTAAATTCACCCACCTGCAATCCACAACAAATATTCTTCAATGTGGACTGGATTGAGTCATTACTACTTCCAAGGCCAACTTGTCCTCCATTTCTCATGTACTGCTCAAGTTTTAGACTAGGACTTCTTATAAATTTTGACAATATTCTGCACCGTCTAGAATCGGGTGCTGATATAGGAGCCGATGAAAGTCCAGATGCAGGTAAATGGATACCTTAACAACACTTTTACTAAGGAAATGCTTAGGAGACGTTTGCAGGATCAATATTCTGGGAAAATTCTGAACCAAGTTCATTACCCTAGATAGAAGATCGCTGTTACTAAGATCTAAACATGATCTAACCTTTGAACTATTTTGAAATCAGTTTTTGCTTCATATACCAAATTGTATTCACAATCTCATCCAAAGAACTGCAATGAAATGGGGACCTCACACCTCAAATAGTGTGAATTTAACAAGCAAGTTTTGCTTCTTATTACCAGTATAGTCTACAAAACCTAATTTGAGAAATTCCTAACTAAAAAAGACATTCATAGTATTCATATACATGTCAACTAGATGGGTAAAAAAATTGTGTCTAGAATTTTTGCTACTAGCCAAAAAATTATGGGCTACTCCCTCTTGTTTTACTAACTATTTCCTCCACCACTAGTAATAGGATTACGTTTCTCTCTTTTTAAGTAAAGATTCCAATGGTTTTTTTTCTAAAGAATAAAAACAAAGTTTGAGATAAGTTTCAAAATGAAATTACGCAAAGCACTATTTGCATAAAAAATAAATAAATTCTAATTACAAAAGCCACACTATTTCTTACCAACAAAAAAAAAAAAAGAAAAGAAAAGAAAAAAAGGACACACTGTAATCCAAATTTATTGAAATTTGGAAGGAAGACCATAAAAATAGGTAACAAACCCTAAGTAGGCCTGCAGGCCTTTGTTCAAAATATGGCTACGGACTTTCCTAAGTCATGCTTAATATCATTGCTTATAAAGAATGCAAATCAGGAATTTTGAATTCTAACTGGACAGCCGAGTATTTGAATATGATTTCTATAAGGGAATGAAATGCCATATAGTCTTGTACCAACATACATCCACCTAGCATGGTCTTTCCCTTGTACTGGTAGATGTTAGTAAAACATCAACACAAACTAGTACAAGGCAATATATACAATCCCTACATCATGGTATTTGAATCCTCGAGATCAAATTGAAGTTTTTTATTCAAATCTTCTTGTAAGCATAAGTGTTTCAAAAAGAATAATAGGATCAAAAATAATGCAAGAATTATTCAAGTTTAACTTAAAAAATCATTAATAATAGATTTTGTCAATGCTGCTACAAGTTAATTTTTCAAATAGTTGTACATTAGTGCAAGTAATTAAAAGGAAGATTCTGATCTGAGTTCACAACGGCTTATGATCAACTAATTACAAACATATTTCAAGACATGGTATCAGTCAATACCATACTGGAACCCATGGAATTCCGTACCAACCTGAACCGGCCGGTACACCCCATACCGTACCATACCGGTGGGGAACCAGGACGGTTCAGACCGATTTTTCAAAAAATGGCCTGAACCGGTCGGTACGGTACGATATAGTCCGGTACGGGTCGGTACAGTCCGGTATGGGATGATATAGGGTGGTACAGTCCGATACGGTGTGGTACAGCACCGATACGGTGCGGCACAGCACGCAAATTTTTTTTCCCTTTTTTTGGCCATTAGGAAGATTTTTTTTAATTTTTTTATTATCAGTACGGTACGGTACCATACCGTATCGACCAGGAACCAATACGGAAATCGGTACCGATTCTTAAAACCTTGCTAGAACCGAACCAGCAAGCTTATGAAGTATCACTACGCCAAACCGACCCCCCGTCCTGGGTGCATACCGACACTATACTGGGATGTTATCAATACAAGGTCTAATACCAAGATGGTGAACCTCGTTCCAAAAAGAGAGATGAACATTGTATTACTTTTAGCAGTAGATCAAATACGACTCTGATAAGTTATCTTTCCTCTTAACAAAAGAACATGCAAGGATTGCAAATGATACTAGGGGAAGTTTAACAACACATTATAGCTTACAAGTCTTAGACAGCCAATATGAAGTGCAAGAAAAAGAAAAGAAAACGGATAAAAGCCTACTGAAATGACAGTGGAATTTAAAATGAGAAATGAGATGTAAATGTAAAGGGGTCAATAGGAGTTTAGTATAGGGCTCAAACCAATTAGGCTGGATGCAAGCACTTTGTCCATCCACATAAATTCAAGTCACACTACAAAGTAACAAATTATAGAACTACAGTACCTATGTACAGTTTTTGCAAGGATTCATGAACCAGTGACACCAGCATGTCTGGTTGAGACTGTACCATTGAGATGTGAGAGAGAGAGAGAGAGAGAGAGAGAGAGTTACCAATGAATGAAATAGCATTAACCATTAAGTCTAGATACTCTAAATTAGAAAAGTCGCTTTTATCAGAATAAATTATCTCCAGTTGCATATTTTTGTAGCGCAAATGTGATTCTTATGTTAATGTGCTTACATGTGCTTATGTAGTAGGTATGAATGTCTATGAATATATATTTATGTAGCCAACCTCTGCTTCTGCTTTAGCTCTTTCTTGGCGCACTTTTTCCTCATGAAGAGCTTTCTCCTTTCTTTGAGCTTCTTCAAGAGCTGCATCATCTCTTATCCTCCGTTCTTCGATTTGGGATCTTTGCTCATGATCCCTTTGGATGGCAGATAAGTGTTCATCAAGTACTTCTGCACTAGAGTGAAGCAAGCAGGTGCAATGTAACTTTTTCCATGTAAGAACAGGTCGTACTACTCAATACTACCTATGCAACAAGAACATAACGGCAACCCTTAATCTTTAAGTATCAGTAAGTACAGGCCACGTTACTGTAATGCTAGCTGCTCCTAAATGTAGTGACAAGAGGCATGTAATCTTTCTGCTAGACAGAGTATATATTTATCCAGAGCATCCAGAGTAAGCAATGTAAACACAAAATGAGCAATGCAAACACAAAATGCAACTTAGCCAAACAAAAATAACTCAAATAAAATATATCAAACGTCTTAAGATCTTGATTCTGCTCCTAGCGGGAATATAACCAATCTATAAAAATAATGAGTGGATTAGAAGGAATCTTATCCAATTGGATTCATCCAAGTCTGTTTCTTTTGGCCAAGATATGAAGAACATGACATCAGTATCGGTTGAATTAGCTCAAACCTAATTGGCTTTTATAACGCAATGGCGTAAGGTGTAAATACGCCTACTTTTCGATCTCATAATCTAAGAAAATCATTATCCATTTGATCCATGATATGCTGAACCGCCTAATTCACCCTGTACTGAACTTGTGCAAAATTGGCATGGTTCAGTCGGTATTTTCAAAAAATGCAAAGAACCACTCCGAACCCGGCGGTTCCGAGCGGAACTGATGCAAACCGAGTGGTTCTCACCAGTTTAGCCCCCAACCCTCCCCCCCTCTTTCGATTACAGAGAGGCCTAAGAAAGCCTCCTAAGCCTTCTCAAGCCTTTCTTCCTTTTCTTTCTCAAAACAACCCCTCCCTCGGGCCAAAATCTGGGGTTTCAACAATTAATGAAGGATTCAACCCAGAATGAGGTAAGATGGCTCTTCCCTGCCTCATTTCTTCCCTCTGTGTCAACGTCAAAAAATGCCAAGAAAATTGGAAAACAAGGGAAGGTCGTGCCAAGATTTTCGATTTTGACATGAAATTATGACATGTTGTAGATCTATGGATGATCCATACAATGAGTCTAGAACCTTAATTTTTTTTAAATAGATAATTTTTTAAATTAAAAAATATATTTTCAGATTAAAAATTTTATTAAAAAATCTAAAAAATAATTGTAGAATCAGAAGCTTATTTAGGGGCATGCAAGCTACTCTCGATCTAAATTTTGCATCCATTTATTCATGTTTGGATGCAATCATGCACACAATGGCCTAGACTCAAATTTGAATAAAATTAAGAAATAAATAGTATTTAATGCATGCCCATAAGTATAGAAAAATATATATAGCATCCATAGTAGGATTCTAAATAGATCTAAGCTTAAATTAATCTTCTAAAATTTTTAAATTTAAAATTTATTTTTAATTTAAAAATTATTAAAACATATATTTAATACAAAAAACATGAAAAATTAGTGATATATATTTTATAATTCAGAAGTATTTTCTGAAGTAGAAAAAATATTTTTCTGAATTTATAATATAAAATTATTTTTAATTAAAAATTATTAAAAATATATAAAAACATATAAATGAAAAATTAGTACTATGTATTAGATAATTTAGAAGTATTTTCTGAAATAAAAAATATCTTTTCATGATAATGAAGTTTTACTATTTTTAAATAATTAACAAACCGACATACCTGATAAACCTGTAAGAATAGATCCATCAAGAAAAAAAAGATACAAAGCATGACATTGGTTAGGATTATAGGAAAATACTCTAATATTAGCATCATTACAGGTGCAACTAGTGCAACACAGAGTTCAATGGAAAAGTAAATAAGTTGAAACAGCACTTGACTATTGACAATTTCAATGACTCTGTGGAAAATGCTCATACGAGATCAAACAGCTAATGAACAAACACTTCACTGATTTTATAGCAGCAAAGGAAAGAGTTGCCAAGAAGAAGGCAGACATGGACCACCAAGCGGTGAAGCCATCTTCCTATCACTCCAGTGAGTCAAAGAAGGCCTCCTCCAAATGACTAGGAGGCACAAAGCTGCCATTCAGACGAGTCTGGATAATCAGTGGTAGGAGGATGAGGTGATTAGGCATAGGCCTTGATCTGGCCATCATATTATAAGTTGAGCTCTAGTTTTACAACCAGTGGAACAGATCTAGAGTTCAAGAAGAGCTCCTCAATTAGGGAGGCCATCAGTAGAGAAGGTGGTTGTATTGTCACTATGCTAGGAGCTTTTGGCAAGAAGAAGAAATCCTTCAAAAAGATTCCACCATAAGCCAACATCTATATTAGATACCAACGACAACTATTACTTGACGTTAGATGGTTACTAATATGATACTATCTTATATGTAATTTTCTTCACTACATTTGCAGTTGAACGGTGAATTCATTTTGATTTGTTAGCAATAAATCTTAAGCAACTAGCCATCCAGATCCTCTCCCAAACAATCTCATTGAGTAGCCGTAAATGCAACTAGCCCATATTTGTCTTTATCCACAGCAAGCAATAGAGGAGCCTCAACAACCTCATATATATTCATTACAATCTAAGGTTGAGACTAAAGTGCATTCAGGTGGAAGAAGACCTAAAATACACGGATCTGATCCACAATGCTTTTGTTCAGAAATAAAGATGATCTTATGATCGGAAAGCTTGCGGGCCAGCAACAAGAGCCAAAGCTTGATGAGCCAGGATCGCCTCCACAGTGGCCAGTTTTGTAGCCAACAAGATTAGGTTGGATATAAAGGAATGGGCAAATTGCAACATTCCACACATCTTTCCATGTTCGAGACATCCGACCAAAGATACGACCAGAGTTTTTTTGATGAGGCCATCGTGCTATCCGGTCAACTCAATCACGAGAACAATATCCTTCCTCCCAACATAGCTCGGCAAAGAGGGGCACAAAAGGAAAGCAGGCAACTGCTCAATGCAGCCCGAAAGGAAAAGGAAAGGCAATTATAGCCCTAATGGAGAGAGTGGAGTTGGTCCGCTCAAACTTAGAGACTAGGAAAAGTAGTAATGAAAGTTCTGGTGATCTTGGATCCAGTGGCCAAGGATAAAGTTGACATAAGACCACCATTTTTGAGACACAGTCACAAGATATCTTCGATTCACCTGGGAGTCACAATTTACGTATGCCACACAAGATAGAGACCACAGTGCATGAGCTAGTAGAGCCTATAAGGATACAATTGCATATAGGACACGAACTACTCGAGATCGTTCAAGAGGATACGATGCAGCTATAGATAACCTCGCACGTGGAGTTGGATCCTTAGACGTATCAGGTTCCGATTGTATGCTGGATCCTAAAACCCACACTTATAGACAACCTATGACCCATACGGATAGGAGTATAGTGCATCTAAGGCATTGTCTTCCTGTGACTACTACCCTATATAACTTAAAACACCTTACAGATCAGATTTTGTTGCTGGTATATTCAAATGGAACCCTTCAAACTATATGATTAGCCAGAGGACACCTCTTAAAGCCAAAGCTTTATTGAGGGATCTGAGACCAATTATAACCTAGAGCACATACCTTATAGGATAAGCATATAGAACTACAATACCATTTGATTAGAGGAGTGGGCTTATATGCCTCCTGATTATGTTAATAATCCAAACATGACAGCCATTGCCACTCGATGAGATTCTAGATGTCGGTATATATATTGTACTTTAAATACATGCAATTGATTATATTATTTTATGTTTTGTGTCTCACTAATTGATTTTAGAATATTTTATGCTGCTTCTTCTAGCATGCAAAGCCAAGATTGCTGGCTTTTTTCTTCACAGTTTGGTTTCTAGCTGACGCTAATGCAAAAGGCTTGGGGGTAGCAAACCCAATGACATATATTTTCAGGTTTTTAGCTCCCCAAGATAGTATTATTTCAGTGCAATGCCACAATGATGCAGAAAAATCACTCGAAAATATCAAGAAGCATGATTTAAGGTATAGATGATAGAAATATCAAAAAACATCAAGAAACAGCAAATACCGAGATGATAGGAATATCAAAAAACATCAAGAAACATCAAATTAGACTTAAAATCACTCAAAAAAACGAAAAACATCAATTACCTTTCATTAAACATCAAAAAATTTGAGGAAAAAAAATGGCATGCCGGTTCGGAACCGGCATGCCATAAAGTACCATGTGCCAAGAGGTACTATACCAAAGTGAGCACCAATCTATATAGATGCTACTACCGGTTTGGCTAACCTTGATATGATCAATCAAGTGGAAATTTCATGACTACATCACCCATCGAACAAGCATCATCTCATTGGCATTAACACCAATCAAATAAGCATTACTCAAAGAACTTTTATATATTGTTAAGCATCATTGGAAATGAAAAAAATTATAAGTGGAACCCAACTAAATTTGATTGTACAATAAAACTAATAAGGTAACACTAACGTACTAGAAAACCTGCAGGTTGACGATTCAACCTGACAATGCATATAGCAATTGAATCTTACATGTGCACACCAACTTCTCCGCAAATAATTTAAAAAGGTTTAATGGTTATGGTGATGTTTACGGTTATATGCAAAACAACTTCCATATGTAAAACCCAATCCAAAAGCTAGGCATACTTTTGAACCAAGAGGACCAAGAGGGATATTACAAAAGAATCTCCTTCCAACATTTCATGTCCTATTCTTCCTCTCATAAATGAATTGCTCCTCTAATCATCACATTTCATATTTACATAGTACTAGTGCATTTTTCTTTTCTTTTCTTTTTTTTTTTTTTGGTTTTTCACATGTTGTTCAGTTTTCAAATTATTAAGCCATTTATGGATCATATATTGCTTATAGACATCATGTGTTACAAAGACACTACTGAAGACCTTGATAAAGAATCCTTGGCCAACCTAGTTCACATACTTGTAAAACTTACCAGCAAGGTAATGAGTGAGAAATTAAAAAATATTGTCTTGTATGCTTGCTAGGTTTGAAACAAGTGCATTTAAAAGAAAGCAAATGCACATGTTAGCACTAGATCATGCTGAAACGGATAGATAGTGTCCTGACAAATAACCAAAAGATATAACAAATGAAGGCAAATTTTAGTATCATACTAAAAGGAAAATCAACTGTGAGTCTTTAAAATTTATTTAACAGCTCATAGGATGCACTAAAAGCTTCCATCCAAAACCACCATTAACAATGAAGACCGTTTCTGAACAATGTAATATCATCTTATTAGGTTATGACTTGCAAGCAAACACCTCCTATACCAATAACCATACAGTAAAGCTTTGCAAAAGGCATTGTGTAATATTAAAATTATGAAAACCAGAAATGACCCAGGAAAACAAACATACATCTTTCGTTGATATTGCCTGTCTAATCTTTTATCCATCTCCAGCCTTGTTTCTGTATATTTCTCAACCCGAGCCATGGCAGAAGCCGATCTCTCAATTTCAGTCTTCTGATATGCTTCCAGTTCATTTAACTTACTCCTAACTTCCTCCTGGAAATTGAAGCATTTAGTTAGGTAACTTTCAACAAGGGAACAATCAAGCATATCCATCAGTTCAGGTCTTCAGGATATTAGATATCACAAAAACGAACTATATATATCGCACATATCTTTAGCATGTAGAAGTGTAAAAGCATATTCATAAAAGTAAAAGACCAAATGGGTCAACCAATGGTGACAGGTTAAGCAAAAATAAATCCTATTTTATGGGTACACGATATTTCTATTTAAAAATGATCTTTCATTCAACCAATTCAGATATACATGTGGTCGGCCACTAGAAATTCATTAAACATCAACAAGGGGGGTCCATTCTTGCCAGTGAAGTGTAATAGTTCACTCAAAAACAGAAATGTTGCATGGAGCCAACTATGGTTTGGGAGCATGGAAATGATGCATCCACATCATCAAGGTGCGGAAGCATCTAGAAATGATTTTGATAAAATACTATATGTTTCCCTTTTTGCTATTCATTTTTTAAATCAAACAAGAAAAAGAACTCAAAAATTGATAAAATGACAAAAAAACACTCTGAAAATTTTTTTTCTATTTAAATAAAAGATAATGGATCAAGGTTCACCACATCAGTGATTGTTCCATGATTGTACCGAATTGAGACTTAGTACAGGGGGCATACTATGTGTTGGTAGGCCAGACCAACCCCTATACCGGGCATACCAACACTGTTCCAGCATGGTACTAGTATGGCATCCATTACCGAGATGGCAAACCTTAAATGGACTGATGAGAAGGTTCAAACTTCAAACTTTGAAGCATCAAGAAGTAGTGTAGAAATGAAAGTGAGATATTCAGGTGGATAAGACTACACAGGTAGAAGACTCTTGGCAGCAAGGCATGAAATAAATAATATGGCCAAGCTGAACAATCCTGCAATATCAATTCTAACAATAAAAGAACATGATCCAAGGATTAGGGTCTTGTATCATGCATTTATCACGAATGACCTAGAAAAATTGGTGACATCTTCACAGAAAAAGACATCTCAAATTCTCGCCTGTTGAAGATGCCCATCATACGTTACAACCATTGCCAGGCAATATGCATGTAGATATTAGACAAAGATATGCAATAAGCCTCTTTGAGGATTGAGTTTTCTTACTATGGATTAAAAATTTCAATTATGTTGACCCAATATAGCTGCAATACAAAAATGGACAACTGAGTATAGCAACAGGACAATGTGGCAGGAGAGCATATTACAGAAAAATTGGTGTATTTCTCTTAGATGCATTCTCAAGGAAAATGACCTCACATTAAATCCAGCTCATATATGGTCGATAAAACTATCAAACATTATGCTTAATAAGAAATAAAGCAGCATCCCTGGTGTAACTGCTAATGTTATGCTCAAAAAACATATCTAAGTTTCATCATACTAATAAATAGTAAGGTTATAACTTAACTATTTCAGTTATACAACAATGAAATTTTTGATTTAACTACTAGTGGTTTACTTGATTTTTCTATAGGTGATTTAAATGTTTATAACTTCATAGAAGTACTTACTATTTAAGTAAATAGATTCTTATTAATGGGACATGTTATAATGAATCCACTGCTTACTCTCTTAAAATAAATAGTTTATCTTACTTAAATAACAAATTAGTTTAAAGCTTTAAAGCCTTCAAAGAAAGAAAATCAATGAATATGCCCCCCACCTAAGACAGTGGCAGTCCCAAGGTGCACAGTATTAACCACCTAGGTGGTAAACTAGGTGCTTGGGCAGCCATCTTGCCTTGAGGCCTAGAAAGTGGTATGCGCCTAGGCAGTAGGGGTTGTCCAAGCACCTATGGAAGACTGCCTAGGAACCTCTGACAACCTTGCCAAAAGTGCAAAGTAGTTTAAGAAAATCTTGTAATGTTAATTGATATAAAGACAATTAAGATATGTAATAATTAATAGAAGTGCTAAAATTCATGGCAAAAAAACATGTTTGAGACAGATTATTTTCTTGTGCATTATCAAGACTTGTCTTCCTGCATGATATATCACAATATAATAATATTAACTCTTGATACACACCTTTACTTTTAGCTGGTGCTCACAGTCAAGCTCAAACAAAATGCCTTCCTCAATGCTTCTTTTGTACAACAAATGGGATTCAGTTGCTTCAGTACGCATTTCATCATCAGACTCACTGAAATGGGAAAATCAGCATACATTTTAAAAGGAAGATAAAACCTATATGCAAGATGCAGACAAAGTAACAAGATGTAACACATCTAAAGATATGATCAAAAGGTTTTTATTTTGTAGATATAATTTCATGATATATGTTCCAAGATATAGTAGGAAAAAGGAAGTGAAATCTACAAAAAATATCCAAACATCATTACAGATATACACAATATTTGCATTATAAATTTGACTACATCACGGGCATAAGCTCCACCAATGGCAAATAATGAGTATTAGAACATAAAATTGTATAAGTCATGAAAGATAAGTCAAGGGTTTGCTACCATGATCTACTCTTTTATACATCAGAAGTTCATATTTATGTGCTCACAAGATGCCCTTGGCTATGTCGGCTAACTTTACAATTGCAATTGCAATTTTACTAGCACTCATTGTATAACACACTAATTGTTAAACCTGCAATATGCCACCATGTTATCACAGGTGAGGCCACCAAACACATAAGTTCACCTAATTTTTCTCATATTATGCAAATCCTTTACAATAATGAGGTCTGCCATGTATCCCCATGGTTTATCACGTGTCATCTGTAATTTTTACAAATTATTTTGGATTTCTGAGAAGCTAAATATTGATATTCTTGCCATAATTCTAGAAAATTCTTGATAGCATATAAGATAATTCTCACTAGCAAACCATTCTCCACCATCATATCTGCAAATGAAATTCACTAAGATGCCAGAGTTAGTATTCCAAATAAATCATCTACCAAAGATAATCATTATAATGTTCGAAACATCTCCTTACACATTGATAGAAGAAAAGAAGCAACTTATACCACAAGACTGCAACAGAGCTTAATAGGTTGACTTACACTTCATGAATCATGATAAGTTCAGCGAACAACAGAAGAATATGATATGGCCCAAACTAAATGTTGCTTCATGGATACAAGACAAGAAACTGAGAGATGATGCTATGAATATCCTCAGGAGCGCAGATCCTCTGCGGTGCATCGCACTGGCCCTCCAGCCCCATCCATCACACGATGGATGGCCAGCAAACAGCGCTCATGGGCATGGGCACGCGGCATGCATTGTTTGCCGCCGTCCATCGTGCGATGGACGGCCAGAGCGATGCACTGCAGCGTGCAGTGCATCGCATACACCGCAGAGGAGCCGCACTCTATCCTCAGACCCATTGACCTTGGAGATGAAAATACAAGATTCTAGACTTCTGATAGGGAATGTTACAGTCATTGTTAGACCAAAACAGAAATTATTAAGAAATGAATGGCTTTCACAACCCTAATACATGAGGAAAAAATGGATAGATAGCAACAACATTCAACAGGTAAAGTGGCAGAAAGAACAGACTACCATGCTAGAATAAAAGAGGGGAGGAACAAGTGTCACAATCAGACACATAATGAACTTTGTTAAAGTGAGTGAACTATAGGTTTCTATATGTCAAGAACTTTTTACAAGGTTCCTCCATAAGGACTAGTGATATTTTAATAGGATTCATCGGCTATGTCAAGTTATCATGGAGACCAATCAAAAGATATTCAGTTATCAGTGAAGTGGCGGCTTATGATAAAGGGGGTTAGATGAAAACCAATTAGATATTACAGGTTAAGTGTCTAACTTGCAATAATAAGATTAGTCAAGCTTTAGATAATGTGAAAATAGAGACACAGGAAAGATGGAACAGAAATTTTTTTGTTTATAAAGTCTTAACCCAGACCATCCACATCCAAGCTGAAGAGCAAACAAGACTCCTAGATAAGGTTCGCAGTCTCGGTACCAGACCCTATACCGTAAGATCCCACTTAGTGCAGTACGCGGTATGGTATGGTACACCTGTGTTGGTACATGATAGTTTGGCGTGCCGATATGCAACCAATACGGGGTGTACTGGATGGATCGGCCGGTACAGAATTCCATGCTCCTATACAAGAGACCAGAAGCTTACATACTCTCAACAACAGATGGAAAAATGTCATCTTGCCAGTATAGGTACTAAAGTAACTATATAGACTCAGATCAAGGGGTTATGATGTGGAGCAGAAGACTTGATATTCACCAAGTTGAGGATACCATATAACTGAGATGATAAACAATATTTACCGCACCAAGTTTACAAGCCACAGGAAGAGCACCGTAAGTCTGTAACTAGTCAAGATGGTGAGATAATTAATTTTGAACTAAAAGAAATTCATCATGGAGCAAGGTTTAAAAAACCATCCATAACAGCCCTGTACCAGCTGAGCATGGCACTATCAGGGCTGGGATGCTCTGATTTGGCAAACTGAGCCTGAAGGACCTAGATTTCCCTAATATCAGGGTGACTCTGGCCCACATAGAAGGAAAACTGCTTGGTACCACCTGGTATCAAGTGCGCGGCCTGTTAAAGGGACCTCTTTTTGCAGAACAACTCTGAGAGGGAGTATAAGGTGAGAACTATGAGGCATTGTGCATTTAGAGCTCCAATCACCGAATTTGGGGTCAGAAGCAAGCTTCTAGCTAGGTAATGGCTCTCTTTCACTCTTCTTCTAAAAAAATGGACTCTAAATCAAGGGAAAATTGAGAAACTAGATAGGGATCATGCATTCAAATCGCAAGGTATGTGCACATACTGATGGCTGGCTGGTGGAATACATATATTGTGTACCATACCAACAAAGAATATCAACCACTACACCTTTAATACGGCCTATTTCAGTTTCCATTTTTTTAGTCTTTCCCCCTATGTTTTATTGTTTTAATGGTATGCTTTTGCATAAATATGGTAGGCTTATTGATATAAATGCTCTTTCCATTTTATTTGATGTGCATTTAAGTTTTTCAATTGTTAGTTTAATATATAATTTCACATAACTCGAAGTTAAAACAAAATTAAAAAACTAGAGTTCTGCATTAAACAATTGAAATGTAACTAGGTTACTAGAGATTGGTGAGTTAATGAACGATACTAAAAACTGTAGTGTGTCCAAGATGAAATCTAAACATAGCCCATCTCTTGATGCGACATCGAGCATTGGGTGGACCAATAGATGTAATTGCTGGATACACAATTCAAATTGTGTACCCACTAGAGGTAGTCATGGTACAACTAGAGTGTCATGTATTGGCGGTACCACTCATACCAATATGACACTCCAAAAGTACTAGGACTACCTCTATTGGGTACACAATGCAAACCATATGTATCCAACGAGCACGACTTTGAGTACCCCAGACGCTATACGTGCCATAGAGGTGAGGGACTTCATTAAAATGCCAAAACACAGTTATTGTTATAGCTAATATGTTATTTCTTGGTTTATCAATCAAATCAATCAATCTAGTACATTATTTCATTTTGGATGCATCCAATATTATCTAATTTATATCATAATGATTTAGTCCAGTTGGTGGTACATTTCTATAGCATCAACTAAACAGCCAATATCTTCCAACATAGGTAGAATATATTTTCCTGCATGCATGAAAGCACTAGGTTCGTTCAACGGACCATTGTTTGAGACCTTCCCCAATATTCCCACAACATCTTTATGGAAATACAGACTTCCTCCAAACAAAATAAGCTTGAAGGAAAAGAAAAAACACCTATGAAAGCCAGAAGTCCCCTTCTCCAGCCAAAATTTATCCAAAAAAAATCCCAACTAACAGGCAGCTTGCTTTCTCAACAAACATTCATGTCATTTCTTGAGTTTTATACCCCAGAACAGAAGTACACTAACCTGGTTGGGCATTAATCTCCTCCAAATCTTTCCATATTCACCAGACTTAAACCTAGCAGCTCATCAAAACCAGCACATAACAGCCCATATCTCTACTCACCTATGTTACCCAACCTTGTATTTAGCCTAGAATATGCACAGCTGACACTTAAACAAGAACATGGGTATGACGCTCTAAGAAAGCCGCATGAAAAGAAATTCTTCGACATTAAAAGGATCTGATGCTTAGACACATACCAGAACCCAACACACAAGAATATGAGTCCATGCAGCATAGCAACTTATACATCTGGCATGGAATCAAAACAATTTCATATGGTGTTAAAAACTAGTCATGCCTCCCCAAACCAAGATAGATTGGCTAACAGAGACCTATCCCAAGGAAGGGCAAGAAATGCGATCCTATATTTCAGTAGTGATCTACCTCAGTCTAGACAACCTGTCTTTTTCCATTCATCAGCCTTTCCTTTTGACAGTATCAAAGACATCCTAATTACAAAGCTGAACCAAGTAAATACCAGTTCTCAGCTCCTTTTCCTACTCACTTTATCATGGTCATTTCTCGATTCTCTCTCACCGCCGCCCCCCCCCCCACCCACACAACACACACACTCGGGTCCCTTATTCTTCCAGTCATCAGCCCAATTTTAAAGTTTGGAATAGAGAGGTTTTTAACAAACATCAACAGCTGCAGTCAATATTATCATCAGTTTTAAGAACTAGGTAGTTAAATAACCGAATCATATGACAGAATAGACACACACCTCAAATAAATATCATTGCAAGAAAATCGTGTTCCTGTCACCAAACTCCCATCAAAACTCACTTCATCACCGCTTTCACCTTCTTCTATATCATCATCAGAAACGCACATAGCAAAGGGCTTATTAGCACTCCCACCTCTGTCTTTTCTTTCAGAAAAATTCCTGGGCAAAAAAAAAAGGTCAGGTTACAAGATACATGAACCCAGCTATGCCTAAAAAGCTAAGAAAAATGAGGAGGATGAACGACTACCAGTCTGATAGTTTTAGAGGCACAGGAGGACCAAGCTGCCGCTCTAACGAGTTCAGCTCTGAGAGGAGATCATCAAGCGTCCAGCGCGGCTCGGGATCGGCCGAATGTACCACCGCCGTGCTCTTAGGGCATGGAAGCTCTAATTTAACGAAATCCCTGCAACAAAAAGAGGAAAATTTAGGATTGTTCAAGTAAAACTCCAAGAAAAGAAAATTAATTTGGCTGAGAGAACACCAGTCACCAGGTTTTGATCCAACTTACATATTCCAACAAAAATAATCTCTGTAAATAGAACAAATGCCGAGAAGGAGGGAGGTAGAGAGGGGCAGAGGAGGACGAGGAGTCGGCGGCGGAGAGCTTGACGAACTCGGCGGAGATCGGACGGGTTGTAGGAGGCGGATTGGGAGATGAATGATCGGACGGCGGTGACACAGGACGGAGGGAAAAGAAGGGGAGGGAAGATAATGACGATGGCAGCGGGTAGGGTACCCGCAAAATTCACCCTAGTCCGGACCCGTTTAGAATCTTACTGCCTGATCCGTCGCAAATCCGGTTATGAAATTAACCAAAAATTCTAAACCCGCCTCGTTTAAAATTGGTACACCGCCGGGTACCCGCCCAAGTAACCCTTGCTCATTTTCATATCAAAAAAAAATCCTTTCGATCAAAAATTCTCATATATTACAAAATATCATGCTTCTATCGAGATTAAGCTCTCAAAATATCATTCTATCAAAATTAAGCTCTCAAAACCGTAAGGAATTAGAGCACCACAACTCGCACAAGATCCCATATTTTTGAGAAAAAACCCCAACTGAAATCTAAGACACTCCTCCGATCTCCTTCAGATACTCTCCTTTCCCGTGAGATCTTCGAGAAAGAGAATGAAATGAAAACAAAAAGAAGGCAAAAGAAAAAAAATGAACAATCTATATGAAAAAAATCTTAATTTTTATTTTTTTTATTTTTTTATTTTTTATTTTTTATTTTGCTTTTGTTGATTTTTTTATTTTTTTTATTTTTTTAAATTTTTTCCATCTTCAACGGCTATAATTGAGTAGAAGAATTGGAGCAGCGGCAAAACAAAATCCAGGCCGATGGTTTTTGCTCCAACAAGGATCCTCTGATATTTAAGTCAGAAATCAAAGTACAATAGGAGCAATCGGTGATTCTTTGAAATGGATTATTTATCTAGATCCTCGAGACTTTGGTTATTTATAAAGAATATGGTTGAACAATAGTGAGAACGTACAGTTCTGAGATTATTGGGCTGTTAGATATGCTGTTATGGACGAGATATTCTAGTCCTTATTTGCTCATGCGAGATTAAGAAAGTTAGTTACTTTTGAGCTTATCCATTTAGAATGGACGGTTACTGCACGTACCAAAAAACTAATTGATCGAGATAATGGAGAAAGCTCATATACCAGATGGCCTACTCATCAAACTAGATGCAAGTAGCTCAAATCTATGTACTTCAGTTCAATATTTAGGTCAGCAACTATCTAGATAGCTAGCTTAGATGTTCTGAGATATTCATGATAGCACACTAATCCGAGGTATCCACGGTACCACCATAATGGTGGTGGTTAGGCAATTCGAGAATTAGAAGTTCAAATTTATATATTTTATACAATATGCATAATCCGATAGAGATAAATTTCAAATTGAAATATATTTTAATTTTAAATTTTAAATCCATCCCAACCCCTATAAAATATGTTAAATATGTCCTATTAAAACTTAGAACATGTTGGCTATCCAAAAAGCCCAGAAGAATTAAAGAGAGGGGAAACTCAATTAACGCTATCAAATCTCAATAACACTTTAGATTCTCCATAAATATTTATAAATCCAAAATTTAATAAAGCTCCAAAAATAAAATTTGGAAGTCCTTACAAAATATTAATCCTCATTAAAATAAAATTCTTAATAATTTTTTTTTCTAATTTTTATATATAATAAGATTATTATAAATAAAATAATTTTTTCTAATTTCTATATTTGCACCTAATGATAATATGCCTAGATCTCTCATAGGATGGTCCTCCATTTTACTTCTTTTCAAATTCTCCATTAGGAAAGAACTCGACTCCAACTAGTTTGACTGTAAGTATGATTTATAAAGCTTTGAATTCAAGGCATAAAACTCGTCATTTGTAATGCAAGAAATGGGAAATGAAGGGCGAGATTTTCATTGGATAAGATAACAATAGAAACCATCATTAAAAGAAGCAACAATCTTATTGCTTAAAATTATTTTAATTTTATCTCACAATGGAGGAAAATATAGCGCCTAGGAGCTGAAGTATCTACATGATCACTAGATAGCAAAATAGGAGGCTCAAAGGTGCCTCGATAAGAGAATAAATCCTCCGTACTGAAAATAGAACTATTATTCATTTGATCAGGTAAATCAAGTAGATATACATTAAATTCAAGTTTTCTAATAATAAGGAATGAACCCATGGCTCAAGCATGCAATTTCTTAAAAGAATTTTTAAGCAATCACTCTAGATGAATGTGAACCATGATATTTTCCCCTACATTAAACTCTTTAGCCCCATGATGTGCTTTATATTACTCATTGCAATTTTGTACCTAATCTCTATGTACAAATCATGCATGTGTCGAGCAAAATTTTCAGCATATTCAGAAACATAGGTATCAAGTGATAAAATAATAAGATCAATAAGACTATGGGGCTGACATCCATAAACATGATCAAATGAGCTCTTATCCATAGACCTATGAATACAGTTATCATAAGCAAATTCAGCAATAAGTAAAATACACCTGATGATATCACCATGGTGGTCAACTACCTTTGAATCATATTGAAACTCTTTACCATCTCTAGAATATTCTACGAGATCAACTATTTGGTCCTTAACCTCTTGAAGGTCATCAAACTCTTATTTGGCCAAAGCATGTTGAGCATCTAGTCATATGACTCTTAATAGTAGTAATGATACTGTACCAAAGAATCACTAGAGTAAGAATCATTGACAAAGCACTAGAATAAGTAACAAACTAAGGTTCCCTACTTCTAGCAGTATTATTCCTAGAAACTGTCTGGGAAACAATCCTAGATTGGATAAGTGATCTCAATTAGGAGACAGATCTAGACTGCTGGGAGTCACTCACCTAACAAAAGAACCGACACTAAGGAGTCCTAAGATATCTTTCTATAGCAATGGCCTTTTGATATGCCTCTCTTAAAGAATTAAGTGCATATGGTTCTATTTCCCTTCTAACATGTTCCCTACACCCATTAACAGATCTCCTATTTGCATGGAATGGGTCCTTTTGTATCCCAGTCCTAACAATGAGCTCATCAAATCTCTCCATATACTTGGAAATAGTTGAGGTTGGTCTGGGATCCAAAAGCTAATCAAATAATTTATTTATATAATAACAAGATAGGTATTTCTCCATTAACTTTGTCTCATAATTGCTGATTAGGTGATAAGCAGTTCATCTAAAAGTTGAAGGTTTTACTGGACACGTTGCCAATATTTCTTAACAGCACTTACTAGCTTTATCTTAATAAAATGAACTCTCCCTCTCTCTCTCTAGCTCTTTCTATTAGTTATATCATTTTAATCAAGATAATCCTCAAACCCATCCAACCAATCTAAGAAAGTGTCAGGATCAAAGTTACCATTATAAGATCACGTATCTACTTAACCAACCTAATAGTGCCACCAATATCCTCTTGTCATATCTATGAGATGGAGAGATTGCTTATTGACCATATTAGGAAACCTAACATGCTTATCAACTAGCCTATAACGGACTTCACCTGGACGATTATGATTTGACTACCTAGGTCCTGCCTACACTAATACATCAAAATTTGATGCTCTTCTATAAACTCATCCTTCTCATCAACACTAGACTCCATATTATAATAAGGATCTCTAGGTAAAACTCTAGCATGTCTAGAAGCATAACCCATCTTATTAGTAGCTACGACTAACTCTAGAGTGGGAAGCATACCCTAGATTGACCCATCTAAACAAGGGGATCCATTAAGTTGCCTAATAGACTCATCTACCCCTAAATCTTCTAGGGCTTGAACTACCTGCTGACTCAATTCCTTATATTGTTGATGCATTCATTCACTTTTTTGATTTATGAAGTTTATAAAAGCTTAAGGGTCATGTAGAAATGAAGGGAATGGGATTTATGGTAATTTAGTCCATAGTTGATAGATGGTCACTTTGTTAATTCTTGATAGCATTGCAAATGGGTTGGGTTGACTCATGACCCGACCTACGTAGATTCGACTTGAATTGTTTAAAGAACTTGTGGATCTAGAATGGGTTCTAAAATTATGGATTCGACTTGAACTGTTTAAAGAACTTGTGGACCTAGAACGGGTTCTAAAATTGAACTCCATTTTTCAGGTTGGATTTGAATTTATTGAATTATGATCTAACCTGACCTCTCGAGACTTTTCGATTGATTTGAGTCTTAAGATAAATAACCTAATCCAATTTGATTTGATCTGACCCGAACTCAATATGGGATCCAAACACTCATTTAAACCCAAACACATCCCGAATCTCTCTCTCAACCTTTTAGAATCGCTCTTTTAGAATAAAATGTTGCTCTTAAAATCTCTCTCTCTCCATCCCAAATCCCTCTCTCTCTCTCTCTCTCTCTCTCTCGGGCTTCTTCCTATTTTCAATCGATCTTTCTTCTTCCTAGTGAAACGGTGACAATTTTGGTGGCCAGCGATGTAGCAACTTTAACGTGTAGTGCATGCTTAACATCCATCCTTCTTGCCATGTTCTTGCTTCGCTGGCACCTCCTTTGCCACTCCATTCATCCTCCTCCACCTCCACCTATGGCTACCCCCCTACACCTCCTCCCTTCCTCCTATTCATGAAAAAAAAACCCATCCCTTCTTAAATTTGAAAAAAAAATGTTCATCATGCTGATTTCTCTTACAAAGATTGGATTAGATTATATTAGAATACAACTATAGTTTGACATGGCAACCATCTAATTAGGTCATAAATATGTTGGAGTCAAAAAATCCAATTTGAGCATGGATATCTTAAAAAATTGATCTCCAACTCGAATGGCTTTGACTTTATATAGCATATTATTATATTATCCCATATAGTTTAATGAAATAACCATCATGTATATTATGATTTAAAGGGAAAGAGAATCTATAATCTCTTATGTTGCATATCTTTTTTTCTAGAGAAAGTTACCAATTTTATGGGTTTAAAGTAATGGATATGGTGTACATGAAAAAAAAGGAATACAAGAAAACTACTAAAATATAAGTTGGGGATGAAAAATAATAGTTTAATAATTATGCGACATGCTCTTCTACCCTACAAGCTAAAGGCACCTAAAGATATTATAGAACTATGCTTCGTTAAAAGTTCTACTCTAACCTTTTCTTTTGCTTCACTTTATTAGTGCTAGCTAGTTTAGTTGATAAAGTTATTTTGACTTGCTTTTCATATAATCAATGAATTTCAATCCCACACATGTCTCAAAAAATAGCACATTTATTTGATATTCAAAATCTGCTTGGGCAAATGTAGCCCTTATAATTATAATGGCATAGGAGCTATCTATTTGGGGCTTTTTTTCATTTTAAGTGATTGAAATTTAAGCGGAAAAGGAAACTATCTCTTACCAAAAAGGAGGGTAGTGGGAAAAAAAATCATGGATGAATGAGTTAAGGAATGAATGAGAAAGGTTCATATTCAGGGAATGAAACTAGTATTAAGTAGAAAAGATCTAATATTCCAACAAATTTACTAAATAAGAGCATTGATATTAGATGTCTACTTTAATTCTTTAATATTATTTGGATTCTGGATTTCCAAATTTATGGTTGGAAAGCTAGTGTCTTTTTAATAGTCTGTGCTTTTTTCTTTTTAATTTTTTTAATAAATTATTTTTCAATACTTAAAACTCTTTTGATATTTTTTCTTTAATATCTAAAATTTCTTATCCTTGATTATCTTTCATATTGATTTGTTATGTTGTTTGAGTATCATCTATTATATAAAGGTGGTTATCTTCCTTGTCATTTATTTAATATATGATGTCTATAGCATGTGTCTATTTTCTTATTTTTGGATTATGTGGTCTGTCATGAAAGCTTCTATTTTTCTTATTTTAATTTGATACTACGATATATTTGAAAGGAACAATGAGTATAATTATTTTTTATTTCTAACATCTTTAGTTGCATTTCATGCTTATACATTTTAATTTAATTCTATAAGAAAAGATTAATGTCTATGATGGGTAACAATGAAAACATAGTTGAAATTTTAAGTGCATTTGATTGTAGTAGTTCTCAATGTACACAGCCTTCTAATATAGATAGCTCCAAAGCAAGCACAAAAAGGTGATCAGAGATATATGGAATCATTATTCTAAGATAGAAAACCAAAAAGGCAAGACTAAATGTAATTATTGTCATTTTATATTTTCAACCAATCTTAAAAATAGAACAAATCATCTTCACAAGTATACAAAAAAACTTGTTGGGGACAAACTCGCTCTTGCTGAAATTCAGCCAATCTCAGGATGACCACATCCGATAGTGGCAACCATGGATGAACTTCAACCAGTGAAGGTTTTTGCTTTAGTTCATCCCAAGACGGCCAATCTTCAATCCGTATCTACCAGATGACCCTCTCGGTTATACAGGTTAACTCCAGAATTTGCAGGACATTATAGATTTCACCTGGATGAGCTTGAATAATACAAGTAGCTAAATTCTCCTGCGATGGGTAGTTAGCTTCCTCCAGTTGAACCTCCTTCAGACGAACTTGAACAGTGAAAGCAGTCGCTTAAGCAGTTGAAGTGCTAAGTATCCATTCACTGGATAGTATAGCCTAATCAACTTGGAAGCGGACCGAACTTCTTTCCAATCAGGTCTCCTTCAAACCAAGTCTTACTATCACCGTTAGGTCCCATATCAAGGATCCTAGGCTAGAGAAGCTTCCCCGGGATGAACTCCTACTCCTTATTAAGTGTGGTGGATCTTTGCGAACCATCTTGAGACCTTCGATCAAATTTCCCTCAGGCCGCCAAAAGATCCCTCCCAATCAAATTCCTTCCAATCATCTAAGGATGATTCCTTTTAAGCTGAACTCCTTACGATAACTCGTGAGGACCTCATCATCCATACGTGCCTCAATTCCTTCCGGTCAAACTCCCGCCAACCATAAGCCTTCCGAATTTCTTTCGGACTTTTCCTTCAGATGGGCTTCTCCACCGGTCGAACTTCTTCTTCATATAGATTTTTTCTACAGTCGAACTCCTTTCGAACTTCTCCTTCAGTCGAACTCCTTCCAGACTTTTCTCCAACCAGACTTCTCCTCCAGTTAAACTTCTTCCGGACCTCTCCTTCAATCAAACTTCTTCTGAACTTCTCCTTCTAGATGTCCAAAAGGACTCTTTCTAGAAAAACTTCTCTCTACCACTAAAAGGACCTCGGCATCTACTCTTGATGCAGCAAATATCAGTCAATGCATGATAGATCCTGAGGACATCCGAACCTCACCGAAACTACTATAACTAGGAGTTCTTCATCACCCATGGCTGTTCTATCCAAGCTTCAACTATTAAATCCCACAGACTGGCATGTCACGACAAACAACCACTCACTCTCCGTAACAAACTCTACGTAACCCTGAATGATCTACTATCAAGTGGTTATGGCTGTCACTATTAGTTTGTTACATGCTCCATCTATATAAGAGACCCTCTAGATATGCTTTCTCTCTTAAGCTTTCATTTTCTATCCTAAAACTCTGCTTTAAATTTTTTTGAGTACTCCATTTCTATTGGCCAAGAGAGCTAATTTGATCGTCGAAAGATCTTATCGGAGCTACCATCCTCGACTTCGGATGAGACTTATTTTGCATATCAATAGTAGCAATCTTATCTTCTTCGACTCCAGCATCGACTCAGACGTCAACCAAATTTTGCACCAACGGAATTGGTGCTAGAGGAAGAACAATTCAAGATTTCCTTATTCTCAAGGGAGTTCTTAGCAGAAGTTCTTCTTCTTCCTCTTAAAGTTCTTCTTCTTCAATTATTCTTATGGAGATGCCTTCCAAGAGGGCCTCGACCTGGCGGTCAACCACCTCCATGGCTAGATCTCATCCAAATCTGCCCGCCCCTATTTTCTTTCCGACATCACGGGCTCCACCAATAGTAATGGTGGATGTAGAACAGTTCAACCTACTGGTCCAGTAGGTTAGAAACCTCATTGAAGCAGTGCAGGCCATGCAGCAGCGGTAGCCTCCGACATCGATTCGATCGGAGCAAGTTTCATCGAAACTTCAGGATCCAATCTAGGGACAGTCGACTTGGATGAATCGGCCTGCAACCTTTGGAAAAAAAAAGTAGAGGGCAGAGAGCCCTTGTTCCGATCATTACTCAACTCCTGATGGATCCTTGCCGCTATTTTGCTAGAAAACTTTGAAGATCCATGATCGAAAGAACTTCCAAGATCAAAAGCTACCAAAAATAAATCGACGGATTGAAAAACTCCGCTACGCTCCTCCCGTTCATAGCAATGACATCTGCACTGACCCTTCTTCCTCCCAGCAAATCATACAGGAGCCAATCCCGTCGAATTTCAAGCTCCCTTAATTTAAGAGTTACGATGGGACAACTGATTCAGTTGACCATTTGAAGATCTTTCGGATCATGATGCTGCTCTATGGCACGCTAGACACCATTCTATGCTAAGCTTTTTCATTCACTTTAAAGGAAGTAGCAAAAAATTGGTCCTCGACTCTCAAGCCTGGTACCATCTTCTCTTTTGATTAGATGAGTCATCAATTTATGGCTCATTTTGTTAGCAGCTGATGCCCTCGATGAGACTCAGACTCCCTTATCAACATCAACCAGAAGAAAGAGAAGTTCATCCAAGTCTACATCACTCGCTTCAATGCTGCTACTCTAGAGGTCCAAAACTTAGATCAATCTATTGCAATGGCCATACTAAAGGGCGATCTTCAGAAGAATAACCTACTGTTCTTTCTAGAAAAGAAGTATCTCAGAAATTTTGCTGATATGCTAGCTTGGATCGATGGTTATGCCTGAGCGGATGAGGCCTTTAAGGCCAAGGATGGTAAAGCCACAGTAGAGTGGCGCACGAGTGAATCAAGCAAGTCCACTGTTGAAGGAAGATCGAGTGAAGCTCGATCGTACTCCCGAATTCTTTCTGAGCGTAAACGAGCCTAGACTCCTCCTCGGACTCGAAGGCAAAGGAGCACTGATAGAAGGGCATGATGAAGCTCTCCCCCAAAAGATTCCACAACTATACTCCTCTTAATGCTCCCAAGACTCAGGTATTGATGGAGATTAAGGAGCAGCTATCGAGGCCAGAGAGGATGCGCACTCATCTCGGTAGGTGCAATCCTAATAAGTACTGTCTCTACCATTGTGACCATGATCACGATACTGAAGAATACATTCAGCTCTAAGATGAGATCGAGGAGCTCATCAGACGAGATAGACTTGACAGATTTCTATGGCATCGGCCTGAAGGATAGAAGGATCAACTGAGAGCCCCCCATCAGAACCACCCAAGGAGGGAGGAGCAGCAAGAAGATCAACCATCCCTCAGTATCATCAATACCATCTTTGAGGGACTTTAATGGAAAGAAGCCAATGGATCGACAGAGCCTATGAAGAAGCGGAGTACTGAAGAGCCTATAACCCTCACCAATGAGGATTCCCAAGGGGTTCAGTTTCCGCACAACGATGCAGTTATAATTTTTTTGAACATTGCTGACTATGATGTATGTTGCATTTTGGTAGATAATAGAAGCTCTGCTGATGTTTTATTTTATGATGCTTTTTTTAAAATATCCATACCTAATAATCACCTGGGACCTATGAATTTTTCATTGGTGGGCTTCACTGGTGATGCTGTGCCAGTTGAAGGGATAATAACATTGACTATGGCTGTAGGACAATATCCAAAGCAAGCTAAGGCACAGATCGACTTTCTGGTAGTAAAGGCTCCATCTACATATAATGCAATTCTCGACTGATCTAGTTTAAACATACTCTGAGCTGTGGTAGCAACTTATTACTTGAAAGTGAAGTTTTCAATAAGCTACAAAATTGGGAGATTAGAGGAGATCAAACCCTGGCAAGACATTGCTACTCAATTGCTCTGCAAAAGCATGGCCAATCCAACCCTTGCCCAATTGATGGGTTGGATGTCCATGACGACCTTATTGAGGAATGGGATGAACCCATGGATGACCTCGTGGCCATACCTCTGAATGATGGGAATGCAAAACATACTGTGCAAATCGGTGCCAACTTGAGAGAAGAAGTTCGAAAGTAGCTCATCGACTTCTTGCAGAAGAACACCGATGTTTTCACTTGGATTTCCATGGATATGCTAGGAATTGATGCCGAAGTCATGAAACATCGACTGGCTATTGATCCCAAATGTAGGCTAGTAAAAGAAAAAATTTAGGGCCATGCACCAGAAAGGCAGAAGGCTATAGTAGAAGAAGTAGACAAACTTCTCAAAACGGGTTCATCCGAGAAGTCAACTATCCGAGTTGGGTCTCTAATGTAGTCCTGATCAAGAAGGCAAATGGCAAGTGGAGAATATGCATAGACTTTAAAAGATTAAACAAGACCTACCTAAAGGATAGCTACCTCTTACCTAGAATTGATCAACTGATGGATGCAACTTCGGGTCATGAGTTTCTCACCTTCATAGATGTCTTCTTCGACTATAATTAAATTTGGATGGCATCAGAGGATGAGGAGAAAACTACTTTTATTATTGATCTCTATTGTTATAGGATCATATTTTTTGGGCTAAAAAATGCAGGCGTGACCTACCAGTGCCTGGTCAATAAAATCTTCAAGGAGCAAATCGATCGTAATATGGAGGTCTATGTAGACAACATGCTTGTCAAAAGCTAAACCTCTGCAAACCACATTGCTGATCTTGAAGAGATCTTTAATGCCCTTCGGAGATATAAGATAAAGTTAAACTCAATCAAGTGCACTTTTGGAGTAATCTCGGAGAAATTCCTGGGGTCATAATGTCGAAGTGAGGGATTGAAGTCAACCCAAAGAAGATCCGAGCCATCCAGAAAATGACTGTCTCAAAATCAATAAAAGAAGTTCAGCGCTTAATAGAATAGGTAGCATCTTTGAATCGCTTCGTCTCAAAATCGATTGAACGGTGCATGCCCTTCTTTCAAGTCCTCAAGCAACCAAAAAACTTCTACTGGACTGTAGAGTGTCAACGGGCATTCGAAGAGCTCAAAAGCTACCTCAGCTCACCCCCTCTATTAGCAAAGCTCGAACCTAGAAAAGAATTATTTTTGTACCTAGTAGTCTTTTCGATAGCCCTTGCGACGGTTTTGGTCAAGGAAGAGGCAAAGGTACAGTGGTCGATCTACTATATCAGTCGAGTTCTGAGAGATGCTGAGACTAGGTACACTAAGTTAGAAAAATTAATTTACACTCTTCTAGTTGCAGTCAGGAGACTTCGATCCTACTTTCAGGGGTGCACCATAATACTCCTCACTGACCAACCAATCAAGACAGTTCTCCATCGAATAGACGTCTCTAGGAGAATAACAAAATGGACAATTGAACTTACAGAGTTTGACATCAACTATCAATCTCGATCATCAATCAAAGCTCAGATATTGATCGATTTTATAGTCGAGTGCATAATTTTGGATGATGTCGGACCTGAGCAAGATGGGGCCAGCCTCAATGGTTGCAACTGAGCTCCTTCGAAGAAAGAACGGACCTTTCTGAAGGCCTCTAAACCCTGTATGTGGATGGCTCTTCCAATGCTTCGAGCGTAGGTGCTAGGCTGATCCTGGTCAATCCCATAGGAGTCATCGCCGAATATGCACTGCACTTCAAATTTCTATGATAAATAATGGGATGAAATATGAAGCCCCGATAGCAAGGCTAAAGATAGCAAAAGAATTACAAGTAGATTGGCTCTGAGTTTACAATGATTTCTAATTGATGGTGGGGGGACAAGTTGGCGGCAATTATGAAGCTTGGGAGAAAAATATGATAAAGTACCTTAAAAAGGTGAAAAGCTTGATCCCGGCCTTCAACAGTTTCGATATCCAGTAGATCCCAAGGGTAGAAAATGTTAGGGCCGACCTTCTCTCTAAGCTAGCTACATTCACCCCCAATGAGCTTCCAAAAGAAGTATACTTCAAAGTACTGAAATACCTAAATTCGAAAGAGCCACAGTCTACAATGCAGATCGACCATGAGCCTTGCTAGATCAACCCGTTGGTTGCTTATCTCAATGTTGGAACTCTTCCTCATGATCCAAAGGAAGCTTAAAAACTGAGGAATCAAGCCTTCCGGTATATTCTTTATGAAAACAAACTATATAAGTGATCATATTCCTTGCCACTTTTAAAATATCTTCGATCTTTCGAGGCCGATTTTACATTATGGAAGGTACATAAAGGAATTTATGGTAGCCATCTGCGTGCTAGATCTTTATCCCACAAATTACTCCGGCAAAGGTATTACTGGCTAACCATGTATCATGATTCTATTGAATATGTTAGAAAGTGTGACCATTGTAAGAGGAATGCAAATATTCAAAGGCAACCAACTGTTAGATATATATATCCTAGAAGCCAGAATTGGCTGACACTTGTAATACACTTCTAGGGGCAAAATTATAATTTTGACTATAATGAATAAAATGGATTATTTTCTATCACATATGTGTATTTAGTATCTGTGATACATCCTTTGAGTTAATGGTAATGATAATTCATATTTTCAAGAGTTGAAAATTTAAGACATGAATAATCATTGTTAACTCATAAAATGCTTCCGACCATAGGATCATCACGAGGATGGTGATTGATCCGAAAGGTTGGTGTACAATCGCTTCTCTTTAGTAGATGAGTCTTGAGTCTACGGTGTGGAGACACCGGAGCGAGAGTATAGGTACTCGTTAGAGAACGAGGGCACTGAGCGTGACCACCTCGAGTAGTCATTAGGGAGTCTACCTTCTCGTCAATGACTGACTCGATGCTGCAGTAGTGTGTCTGGTTCTTTGACCTGAGGTGCATCGACAGTTCACCTTGAGGGTGTTATAGTTTGACTACACCATTACTCGATCTCCTAGCCATATGGAACCCTGAGGTGTATGTTGGCTATAGCATGTTCATTGTAGGAACTGGATGGCATCAAGATGGAATCTATCTACCTCGGTGGTAGAGGAGCAGCCCTATGATAATCATGAGAATCAAGTCCAGAAGTCCATGGCCATGGCAGAGTGAAATAATAGAAAGAGTTTCTATTTAGATTTTCACATTGGACTCGAATCGAATGATTACATCATATGACAGAGACTAGGGTTTGACGAGTTTACCTTAACCCTAATCTGATCGGAGGCTCAAGATAGAAGAACTTAATCACACAGGTAGCTGCACCAAGAGGTTCACATTCAGCTCTGATGGGTTGCCACCATATACTGCTAGGTGTCACTGGTGGATTTTGGGAGCAATTAGAATGATTTAGATGATCGATCATTCTAGCTGTTCGAATCAGAAGAGTTCTGATCCATCGAAAGGAGTTTCGATGATGTCGATGATAGAGATCATGACATATCCCATTACCATACAGAACTGAACCTAACTGGATCACACAAACAAGGGTTTGAATCTGGTGATCATCAATTGAACTGATCTAGTTCAATTGATCTGAATGAGATTCAATTAGGTTCAAGAAAATCGTGCTAGCACTCGATTGAACCTAACGTTCTTCTTTTACTATCATAAATAAGTTGTCCTGACTGAGCCAAAGAAGTTTGTGCTCAATCAGAGGCCTTCATATGGTCTGACTGGAGGTTGTCCAAGTCAGAAAAGGTTGTCTTATTTTGTAAGACATTACCTGCCATTTTTGGTCACCTGCCATTTCTTGTTCTTTGACTTTGGTCAAAAGTCTACCTTTGACTGGTCAAATGTTGACCATTGACACTTTGACTTTTGATCCACATGTCACACACCTATTGGAGAGCTGGTGGGGGCCTGTCCCCCTACCAGAACCTAGGCAAGGAAAGAGGCGCACGCCACCCTAGGCGTGTGCCCAAGTTGGAGGCGCCTAGGAGTCCTTGTTGGACAAGGACTCCATCTCCTTTTTGGATTCCAATTAGAGTTCTCCTAAGAACCAACTTTGACTGGTCTTAGGCACCCTCTAAGGAGGAATCCAGGGGACTCTATTCCCACCAATCAGATTTAGATCTGATTTCACAAAGAGGTTGTGATTGGTTGGGAAGAAGAGAAGTTGGATCACAGTCAGTCTATAAATAAGACCCTGTGCCCAACTCAGATTCTGATGAGAAGAGAAACCCCACGCCCCAAGGCTGCCTCTTCCCTCTTCCTCCATGCCAAAACCACCTTCTCCCTCTCCTCTCCACGTCCAAAAGGAGTTTTGGACCTTGGTTGGTGCAATCCAGATCAAAGAAAGGCGACTGAAAGCTAGAAGGCTGCGCTGCTGCAAAGGACGACTGCTGATCTTCAAAAGAAGTTTTGAAGATCCTCCAGATCAGATCCAGATCTGAATTTTTGGAGATGTGATAGAGAAGAAGAGGATCTCCAGATCCAGTCCAAGTGGATACCGGTAGAGGCCAGGCGCTTGCGTGGCTAGATCCAGAACCTTCCGCTGCAAACAGGATCATCAACGGGTAATAGGATTACCCAAATCAGGTAAATTAAATTTGATTTAATTTATTTATTATTTTATTTTATTTATTAAAATAATAAAATTAGATCTAAAATATCTTCAGATCTAATTAGATCAAAGAAAAAATTTTTGAAATATATCTCTTGATCTGATCAGATCTGAACGAACCTGGACCGAAAAAATCAGGATTTTTCCTTCAACTGGTATCAGAGCCAAGGTTCTAAAAGTATTTAGATCTGAATTTTAAATTTATTTTAATTAGAAAAATAAGTGATTTCAGATGTCACATGAGATGTGATCAGATCTAAAATTAGAAAAAATTAAAATTAAATGATTTGGATCTAAGATTAGAAAATATGCATGACTAGTTCTAAAATAGAATAGTTCTATAGAATAGTCTTGCATGTTTTTGAATTTAATCTTGATTAAATCATATTTTAGATCTATTTATTTACTATTTTTTGATATTATAATTATTATAATAACATCTAAAAAATAGCAAATAAAAATTATTTAATTTTAAACATCATATGAGATATGATTGATGCATGTCTAGACTAGTTGTAGAATAGTTCTACATAGTTGTCTAGATTAGAATTTATTTTGATTAAGATCAATTTAAATCTAATTTTTTAGATTATTATGAGATAATTTAGATCTGAAAAATATGCATGATTCGATACATGAGATGTATGCAAAATATGCCATGATTAGATCTAATTTGTATATGAGATATATGATATAGATCTAAAACTGTTTTGTAGTATTGCATGTTCCTGATTAAGGCGTTCCTCTTGGCCGTCCGGTCATAAGAATGAAGAAGGGTTTAAAGGCCCTCTCTTCCCATTCGATGGGGTGTTCTTATGATGTGTAGGGGTGCTGCGTGTTCGTCCTTAATCAGAAATCCAAAACTTACTTTCTGCAAAACCCTAGATCCTGAAACCCTAGGATTTATTATGCATATTTTATTTTATGAACCCTACTTAATTAAAAATTAAGATTATGGAATATTAATTAGGTCTAAAATTGAGAATTTTAGATCTAAGACATATTCATAATACTGGGTTCGGGCTTGGGTAGCTCAATTAGGTCTAAGCGGTTGATCAAACCGAATCAAGAGTTGGTTAGATGGGATCAACAATGCTTAAATTGACCAGCCTAATAGGATTAAGTCTGGGTCAAGATCGAGTCACGATCAAGCAAGACCTAATTAGGCTCAGAGGTTAGAGTCTGGATTGTAGGCTAACCCAATTGGTTCTGGCTCAATAATTTGGTGTCTAAGGTAAGTTTGGCACATACGACCGACTGATTTTTAATTGGAAGCTACTCGACCTGAATGCATTCTTGTACGAGTTAATGGCATATTCCTTCCACCGGTCTCACTTACCTGGCCATATCTGTTGACACAGTTCTGATCTGAGGTGGTCAATAATCCGAGCTAACCCATGCCACTAGGTTAGTCATAATTGTTATGACTATGACAAGTCTAGTTTAATGAGACCTGAATCAATTCTCCCTAAGAAAAGATTAAGTCTGAGGTCTTCCACCATTGTAGATGTGCGGGCCCTTCCCGGGGTTGATTGTTCTCGACTGGATACAGTGGCTCAGTTGCACCGAAAGATGCAACCATGTCTATTAGGCATTGGATGCTATGGGCTGGAGGATGAGTTGGGCTCAATATTTTGGATACGGTGAGAGACTCAATTAGGAAATTCCAGTCTATGCAAATGGTGGGTCTGACTTAACTAAGGAGTGGATCAATATTTCGGATACGGTGAGATTCATGAATTAGAGACCAAGTTTGGGTGCACCATGATTAGAGAATCATTGAACAAGAGTTGTTCACTCATTGGCTAACCCATCACCAATAACTGTTAGGTGAGGTGATGAGTCAGTTGGTGAGACCGCACCACCCACTAGAAATCATTAATCATGGAGATTTTTGCATCTCTACAGAGGGAGTGTAGGGATCCGAGAAAATAGTGGAAGCTAATTTATTTAAAAATAAAATTTCCTAAATAAATTGGTCAAGTCATAATTACAGTATCTAACTAGAATCTTTGACTCTCTATAGAAAAATGTCTGCGTCCAACCCATTGGCACGTATCCTGGACACACATAGACTGACCGGACCCAATTATAAAGATTGGCTCAGAAACTACAAAATTATTTTGGGTTTCTGAGAAGTTAACCCATGTATTGGACCAGGACCCTCCCACCTTACCAGCCCGTCCATCCACTGAACAGAGAGCATCTCTGGAAAAAAATGGATAGACGAAGATAATAAGGCCAGATATTACATGTTGGGCTCGATGTCTGATGAGCTCCAGCGCCAACATGAAGATATCGGGACTGCTCGCCAAATGTTGGCTCACCTACAGGAGATGTTTGGTGAACAGAGTCACAGCCAAGTATCAAGTCACGAAATGACTTTTTAAGGCTAAGATGCGTGATGGGCAGTCAGTCCAAGATCACTGTCTGATGATGATCAAGGACATGGAAGAGCTTGAGAAGCTCGGTGTGAAGTTAGACTTGGATCTGCAGAACGATATTATTCTGCAATCCTTGACTGATGCATATGGGCAATTCATCATGAATTACCACATGCATAAACTTCAAAATTCCTTGGCCGAATTAATGAATATGCTGGTTACCGCTGAGCTTTCTATGAAAGGTTCTAAAGGCTCAGTTCTTGCTATGGAACGGACTTCTTCCAAAAGAAAGTCTTATGGAAAGAAAAAGAAGTCTGCGAAAAAGCAGAAAGGTGGAAGGAGCAAAGAAGAAGAAGGCAGAGCCGAAGAAGAAAGGCCGCTGTCAAAGGAAAAGTATTTTCCATTGCAACAGCGACGGCCATTGGAAGCGAAACTGCCCTACTTACCTGGCCACCCTGAAGAACAAGAAGGAAGGTCCTTCTGGAGGTATGCTCGTTATTGAGTCTAACCTTACGGTTTCTTCTGCATCCAGTTGGGTGCTTGACTCTGGTTCTAGTGCTCATCTGTGCACTTCCATGCAGGGTCTTGAGGATAGCAGGAGGCTGAGGGATGGAGACATGATCCTACGCATCGGTAATGGAGCAAGAGTTGCTGCAGTAGGCCGTGGGAACATACCCTCTTCGATTACCATCTGGTTTAGACTTAGTTTTGAAAGACTGTTATTATGTGCCTGCAGCTAGCAGGAATTTGATTTCTGTTTCATGCTTAGCACTAAGAAGGCTATGTGATTACCTTCTTTAAGGACCATTGTAACATTCTTTATGAAAGAAATAAAATTGCAAATGGTTTTCTTATTAATGGTCTTTATCAGCTACATATTGATGTACCTATTCTAACTATCGAGCAAAACGTGAATGCCAAACGACCTAGGGATAGTCCAAACGATAGATATCTATGGCACCTAAGATTAGGTCATATAGCAGAAGATAGGATCAACAAATTGGAGAAAAATGGGCTATTGAGTCCATTGACTTTCGAGTCATATCCAACTTGTGAATCTTGTCTTCAAGGCAAAATGACTAAACTCCCTTTTGTTGGACATGGGGAGAAGGGCCACAGATCTCCTTGCCCTAGTACATACTGATGTGTGCGGCCCATTTGATGTGCCGGCTAGAGGCAATTTTATGTCTACTTCATTATCCTTTATCGATGATCTGTCTAGGTATGGGTATGTGTATCTTATGAGACACAAGTCTGAAGCTTTTGAAAAGTTCAAAGAATTCAGACATGAAGTAGAAAAACAAACTGGAAAAATCCCATTAAGGTTCTTCGATCAGATCGAGGAGGTGAATACCTTAGCCGAGAATTCCTAGACTATCTCAAGAAAAATGGCATAGTCTCTCAATGGACTCCACCAGGAACACCTCAACTCAACGGAATTTCAGAATGGAGAAATCGGACTCTATTGGATATGGTTCGATCCATGATGAGCTTCACAGACCTTCCTGATTTTCTTTGGGGACATACTCATTGTTAACTTCAATTTATCTACTGAATAGGGTTCCCTCTAAAATCGTTCCTACCACACCGTATGAGATATGGCACGGTAAGAAACCAAGTCTGAGTCATCTCAGAATTTGGGGTTGTCCGGCTCATGTCAAAAGACAACAAGCGGACAAGTTAGAGTTTAGGTCCTTTAGAGCTCGATTCATAGGATATCCTAAAGAGTCATTAGGATACTATTTCTACATTCCAGAAGACCACAATGTGATTGTGAGTCGACATGCCATCTTTCTTGAAAAATAGTTTATTCAAGATAGCGGCATTGGAAAGTAGATTAAGCTTGATGAGAAAGTCTCACAAGTACAACGAGCTAAGGACCAATTGGAACCAAATCAGGTTGAGCCAATAAGAACACTACCTCCTCCACCTCGTAGATCGGAAAGAGTTTTTCCATCCCCTGAAAGATACTTAGGTATTATTTCAGAGGAAGTAGAGAAAATGTTCCTCGTAGGTAATGGTGCTCATGGTGATGATCCCAAAACCTACAACGAGGCGATATCAGATATCGACTCCGAGAAATGGCTAGAGGCAATGCAGTCAGAAATTGACTCGATGCACTCAAACCAAGTCTGGACCTTGGTAGATCCACCAGAAGGTATAGTACCTATTGGGTGTAAATGGATCTTCAAGAGAAAGATTGGTGCAGATGGGAATGTGGAGACATTCAAGGCTAGACTAGTGGCAAAAGGTTATAGTCAACGCGAAGGCATTGACTATCAGGATACCTTTTTCCTAGTGGCTATGCTAAAATCCATCCGCACATTGCTTGCCATTGCAGCCTATTTCGATTACGAAATATGGCAAATGAATGTGAAAACAGCGTTCTTACAAGGATATCTTGAGGAAGATATCTATATCGAACAGCCGCTAGGTTTCACATCCAATGATACTGATCACAAGGTTTGCAAGCTGCAAAGGTTCATATATGGACTTAAGCAAGCATCTCGGAGTTGGATTCCAATTTGGTTTGATCAACCGCTTTGGCGTGTGCCCAAGTTGGTTTGGATTCCAATTAGAGTTCTCCTAAGAACCAACTTCGACTGGTCTTAGGCACCCTCTAAGGAGAAATCCAGGGGACTCTATTCCCACCAATCAGATTTAGATCTGATTTCACAAAGAGTTGTGATTGATTGGGAAGAAGAGAAGTTGGATTACAATCAGTCTATAAATAAGACCCTGTGCCCAACTCAGATTCTGATGAGAAGAGAAACCCCATGCCACAAGGCTGCCTCTTCCCTCTTCCTCCATGCTAAAACCACCTTCTCCCCTTGCTCTCCACGTCCAAAAGGAGTTTTGGATCTTGGTTGGTGCAATCCAGATCAAAGAAAGACGACTGAAAGCTAGAAGGCTGTGCTGCTGCAAAGGACGACTACTGATCTTCAAAAGGAGTTTTGAAGATCCTCCAGATCAGATCCAGATCTAATTTTTGGAGGCGTGATAGAGAAGAAGAGGATCTTTAGATCCAATCTGAGTAGATACCAGTAGAGGCCAGGCACTTGCATGGCTAGATCCAGAACCTTCCGCTGCAAACAGGATCATCAATGGATAATAGGATTATCCAAATCAGGTAAATTAAATTTGATTTAATTTATTCTTATTTTATTTTATTTATTAAAATAATAAGAATTAGATCTGAAACATCTCAGATCTGATACAGATTAAAGAGAAAAATTTTTAAAATATATCTCTTGATCTGATCAGATCTGAACGAACCTGAATCAAAAAATCAGGATTTTCCTTTACCAACCTTTGAGCTTATATCCCTAAGGGCCCCTTGGCCATTTGCATAGTGGGAAATGGATATATTGGGATCCTTTCCAATGACATCTGAATTATTAGATATGTGTGCCTTAGAAGTCAGAATCAGTTGACACTTATAATACACTTCTAGGAATAAAATTATAATTTCAATTATAAATAATAAAATAAATTATTTTCTATTAAATATGTATTTAGTGTCTATGATACATTCATTAAGTTAATGGTAATGATAATTCATATTTTCAAGAGTTGAAAATTTAAGATATAAATTTTCGTTATTAACTCATAAAATGCTTCCGATCGTAGGATCATCATGAGGATGGTGATTGATCCAGAAGATTGGTGTACAATCACTTCTTTATAGTAGATGAGTCTTGAGTCTACGGTGTAGAGACACTAGAATGAGAGTACAGATACTTGTTAGAGAACGAGGGCACTGAGCATGACCACCTTAAGCAGTTATAAAAAAGTCTATCTTCTCGTCGATGACTGACTCAAAGCTGCAGTGGTGTATCTGATTCTTTGACCTGAGGTGCATTGGTAGTTCACCTTGAGGGTGTTATAGTTTGACTACACTATGACTCGATCTCCTAGCCATTCAAAATTCTGAGGTATATGTTGGCTATAGCATGTTCATTGTAGGAATTGGATTGCACCAAGAAAAAATCTATCTACCTCGGTGGATGAGGAGCAACCCTATGAGGATCATGAGAATCAAGTCCATAAGCCCATGGCTATGGTAGAGTGAAATAATAGAAAGAGTTTCTATCAAGATTTTCACATCAGATTTGAATCAATGGTTAAATCATATGACAGAAATTAGGATTTGATGAGTTCACCTCAATCCTAATCTGATCAGAGCTCAAGATAGAAGAACTTAATCACACAGGTAGCTGCACCGAGAGGTTCATTTTCAGTTTTAATGGGTTGCCATCATATACTGCTAGGTGTCATTGGTAGATTTTGGAAGTAATTAGAATGATTTAGATGATCAATCATTCTAGTTGTCTAAATCAAAAGAGTTCTGATCCATCGAAAGGAGTTTCGATGATGTCGATGATAGAGATCATGATATATTCCATTATCATACAGAACTGAACCTAACTAGATCACATAAATAAGGGTTTGGATCTGGATATCATCAATTGGACTAATCCAATTCAAATTGATTTAAATAAGATTCAATTAGGTTTAAGAAAATCATGCTAGCACATGATTGAGCCTAACGTTCTCCTTCTACTATCATTAAAAGTTATCTCGACTGAGCCAAAAATGTTTGTGCTCACTCAGGTACCTTTACTTGGTCTGACTGAAACTTATCCAGATTAGAAAAGATCGTCTTAATTTATGAGATAAATTTAAGATAACACCTACCATTTTTCATCATCTGCTAATTCTTATCTTTTGACTTTGGTCAAATATTGACCTTTGATACTTAGACATCTGTCCATGTATCATGCACCCATAGGATAGCAGATAGGGGCTTATCCCCTTGCTAGAAATTGAAAAGGAGGGGGCGCACGCCTTCATGCACCCATAGGAGAGCAGATAGGAGCTTGTCCCCTTGCTAGAAATTGGAAAGGAGGGGGCGCACGTCTAGGGAGGCATGCGCCCATGGATAGGGACGCCTGGAGTCCCATACAGATGGGACTCTAGGTTGCTTCTTGGATTCTACTTAGGTGGCACCTAGGAATAGACTTTGACCAGTCTTAGGCGCCATCTAAGAATGAATTAAGGGAGCTCTCATCTGATTGGATTAGGTGATGTCATCCTATCAATCAAATTTAGATCTGATTGTACGAAGCAACGTGATTGGCTGGGATGATATGGCATTGCATGGCGCAGTAGGGTCTATATAAATCCTGTCTGCGCCTAACTTTAAAAAGAGTTCTCTCTTAGCCCATGCCCCAAAGCTGCCCCTCTTCCTCCTCCATGCCATCTTTTGATTCTCTCTCTCCTCTCCACATCCAAGGAGATTTGGGCTCCAGTTTGGTGCAATCCAGGTAAGAAAAAGGTGACGAGAAAGGAAGAAGGTGGCACTGTTGTAGAGACGACTGCAGATCTTCGAAAGAAGTTTTGAAGATCCTCCAAATTAGATTTAGATTTGATATTTGGAAAGATGATAAAGAAGGAGAAGATGTTCAGATCTAGCTCGAGTAGATATCGATAGAGGCCAGGCACTTGTGTGGCTAGATCCAGAACCTCAGACAAACAGCAGGATCATCAAAAGATAATCTAATTACCCAATATCAAGATATAAATTAAATTAAATTTAATTTATTTTTATTTTTACTTATTAGATCTATAAAATTAGATGTAAAACATCTCAGATCTGATCTAGATTTATAATTTTTTTTTTTGAAATATCTCTCTTGATCCAATCAAATCTAAACGAACCTGACCTGAAAAATCAGAATTTCTCCTTCAACTGATATTAGAACCAGGTTCTAAAAATTATTTAGATCTAATTTAAATTTATTTTTGATCTATTAAATAGGAGATCTTAGATGTCATATAATATATAATTAGATCTAAAATCAAAAAAATTAAAATTAAATAATTTAGATCTAAGTTTTATAAGATGCATGACTAGTTGTAAAATAGAATTATTCTATACATAGTCTTACATGTTTATAATTTAATTTGATTAAGTTATAATTTTAGATCTATTTATTTATTATTTTTTGATATTATAATTATTATAATAAGATCTAAAAAATAAAAAATAAAATTATTTAATTTTTGGATCACATGAGATATGATGAATGCATGTTTAGACTAGTTGTAGAATAGTTCTACATAATTATCTAGATTAGAATTTATTTTGATGCGATTAATTTAAATCTAATTTTTTAGATAATTATGGGATAATTTATATCTGAAAACATGTGTGATATGATACATGAGATGTATGCAAAATATGTTTATAGTTAGATCAATTTTTGTATATGAGATATATGATGTAGATCTAACTAGTTTTGTAGTTTTGTATATTTTTGATTAAAGCGTTCCCCTTGGCCGTCCAGTCATAAGAACAAAGTAGAATTTACAAGTAGATGCTAAGATCTAATTAGTAGATCTTAGTACCAAATTTAAATTTCTGCATCTTTTAATTTTTATTTTCAATCTTCCGACTTCAGTTTTTATTTTAAAAATTCAAATCATTTTCTTTTTCTTCTCAAAAAAAATCAAAGATTTCAAATCAAAAATACTACCTTCCCTGTGGATTCGATCCGACTCACTGCTATCTATGCATTTTCAATGATTTTAAGAAGTCGGATTAAATTGATAAACACGATGTCTTAACGACAATATCGCGTTCTTATCATGTTTTTGGCGTCGTTGTCGGGGAAGATTTTTTGATTTTTGATTTTAATTTTTTGATTTATTAAAAATAATTTCGGCAAATGCATCAAGTTTTTGGCGCCGTTGCCGGGGAAGAATAGATGCTATTTTTTTTCTTTGATTTCTTTGATTTTTTTTTGTAAATTAATTATATTTTTTTTAATATTACTTACTAATTTTTTTATTTATTTTGTAAAAAAAAGAGAAAACGAAGAAAGCATCTAATTTTGGTGAGATCAATCCTAACCCTAGTCCTCTTTTCTTTTTATTTATTTATTTATTTATTTTATTTTTAAATTAATTTAAAAAATATTTATTTAAATCTAATTAAAAAATCTCATGATAAGATTAGAAATCTTAACTGCTTAGAGCATGCATCATATTAATTTTATTTTTATCTTTATTTTTATTTTTATTTTTTTTGGTGATTGCTGGAGGCAAGGTAAGCCTTTCAGAATTTAATTAGTTGCATGCATCTAGTTTAAATTGCATAGAACCCTTTGATTGAATTTTTTTTTTTTTTTGTGCATATCATATTAAATCAAATTAAGGGCATAACCCAATTAAACAAGATAAGGTGGGGATTTGATCACCCTTTCTTAGTCCACAAACAATCAACCAATATCCTGCATTGACCTAAGCCTTTAAATTAAAATTAATTAGACATCAACCCTAGAAACTCGAGTTCAATAGGACAAGGAATCCTAAGAGTTGAACCGGATTAGGATAAGTTAATTTGACTGGTATCTAGGAAAGTGGTTCAGGGACGACTGCGCCCGAAGGAAGGTGATTTCTAATTGATTCCATTCGCTTATCTGATCAAGTACAATTGGTGTTTAAGGCAAGCAACGGAGGGACTCCCACCGATCTTATACTTACCTGGCTAGTTGATTGGCTAATCCTACACTTGGAGGGCTTGAAGGTGACCTTGGCAGTTAGGAGCTGTCTAGATCTAGGATAATCCTTAGTCAGAATTGATTGACCAACTTGATTGCTAACCAACATCAAGTCTAATTAAATTTAATTATTCTCTTTCTTCTTAGTTCTAGGACTCCTTAGGACCTCTTCTTTAGAACTCTTCTTTCTTTCTTCTCCTTTCTCCTCTAAAAATAAAATAAAATAAAAATTAAACTAACTAAAAATTAATAATTAAATTAAATTAAATTAAATTAAAATTAATAAATAAAAATAATTAAAAAAATTAATTTTTAATATAATAAAATAATAATAAATAAATAAAATATTCTAAAAATTTTTAAACCATACATTAAGGTTACACTAATACATATATGGTAGAAAATTATTTACCTGATCTAGTTGAACCCAACCATAATAATCAAATGGCTAATCTGAACCTAATAGTCTAAAAATTACATAAAGTTGACCTTCTTGCTCAAAAAATAGATCAACTCCTAATTCTAGGTCAACAATCTCCTGCACAATTCACATTATCTTCTAATTATCAGGAGGATTATTCAATCTGTGCAAGCCCAACCCATCATGTGAGTGAATGTCCTATGGCTGCACAATTTTCACATTTTATCCAAGAATAAGTTCAAGCTGCTCAAGGATACTCCAAATTGATTAATGATCCATTTTCAAATTCATATAATTCAGATTGGAGTAACTATAATTTTTCTTGGATATCCCAACAGACTCAGGCTCAGACCCAAATTTCACTTGAGCAAAATTA